>JAOTRH010000024.1:3129662-3158276 GCA_034768845.1 Heliamphora exappendiculata | reverse complement strand
AGCCGATCCTTGGTGGTGTTCCAACGATCGTGTAGCCGTTTTATCCTGGGAGAGTGACGCCGGTGAAAAACCTACAATACCCTCGATAGGCGGTGAATCATTCTTAAGGAAACTGCGTTTGCAGGACTCAGTTTGCAAATTCTATTCATGTTATTTCTGTGATTTCATTTTCCTGTAATTTCATATTACTGTAATTGTTGAAAGTTAATAAAGATGTATTTTCTGAATCACCGAGCATGTATACATTTTATTTTGGCATTGGTTTATCTCCCAACAATGAGAAGAACACCAGTGGGAGGAAAATGAGTGGAAACAAAAAGCTAGATCAAACTGGGCCAAACTAGGAGATCAAAACACTGCATACTTCCATGGGGTGGCAAAGGGGAGGGAAAGAAGGAAGTACATTGGTCAATTAAAGAGTGCTGGATGAACTTTGGAACAACTATCAGAGGTGAAAACAGCTGTGGTGAAACATTTTAAGGACCTGTATAAGGAACCATGCGGCTGAAGACCATATATCAGTGGCCCCTTGCCCATTATGTTATCATCAGATCAAAGGGAAAATTTGACCAAGGTGTTCTCCAAGGAGAAAATTTGTGAGCTATAGCAGAATGTGATGGGAATAAGGCACCAGGGCTGGATGGCTTTAATTTCAAATTTATCTAGAAATTCTGGACAATGATGGACCCACAACTTTTGAGATTCATGAGTGAGTCCTACTCCAATGGAAGGCTTGTGAAAGGTCTGAATGAGACCTTTATAGCTTTGATTCCTAAGTCCTCACGCCCACAAGGTTTGAAGGACTTCAGACCCATCAGTTTAGTGAGAGTGGTCTACAAAATTTTAGCCAAAACTTCAGCTAATAGAATCAAACAGGTTGTGCATGAGGTTTTGGAGGAGGTGCAAACTGCATTTATCAAGGGGATGCAAATATTGGATGGGGTGTTAATGGCTAATGAATTAATAGACATGTGGAAGAGGAGAAAACAAAAAGGTGTCATACTTAAGCTAGATTTCTACAAGGCGTATGATTCTATAAACTGGAGTTTTATTCTTCACACGCTGTCAAATTCTGGTTTTGGCAGCAAGTGGACAAATTGGGTAAAGGAATGCTTCTCCACTCCATCGATGTCAGTGCTTGTGAATGGGGTAGCAACCAATTGTTTTGGGATGGAGAGGGGCCTAAGATAAGGTGATCCCTTACCCCTTTTCCTGTTCAATATAGCAGCTGAGGGTCTTAATATTCTGGTATCAAGGGTGTAAGAGAGAAACCTGATCAAGGGTGTAGAGGTAGGGGAGAGGGGGCTCTGCATCAGTCATCTGCAATTTGCAGATGACACAATCTTTTTTTGTTACAATAAACCTGAAGAAGTGTCCAACACAAAGAGAATTTTGAGGTGCTTTGAACTCACATAAGGGCTTAAGGTGAACTATAATAAGAGTGGTATTTGTGGTGTCGGTTTAACAAGTGAGGAAGTGAAGTCTATGGCTGAGATACTGAACTACAGAGAAAGTGAGTTGCCTATGAAGTACTTGGGTCTGCCTTTTGGAGCTAGAATGAACAAGATTATCACCTGGGACCCTACTGTCAGCAAACTCAAGAGTAGATTGAATGGGTGGAGCAGAAAACATCTTACCATGGCAGGTAGAGTTATTTTGATAAAAGCCTCTTTAGCTAACATTCCTGCCTACTACCTATCTCTGTGTAAGATGCCAGAGCACGTTAGGAAGAAATTGGACCAATTGTAGAGAAATTTCCTATGGGGAGAGGAAGAGGATAAAAGGAAGGTACACCTTGTGTCATGGGACAAGGCCACAACCAGTTTGGAGCAAGGTGGCCTAGGCATAAGGAATCTGAAAAATATGAATCAGGCTTTGCTGGCAAAGTGGTGGTGGAGGTTTATTCAGAATAAACAAACTCTATGGAGGACTTTCATACAACAGATGTATGGTCAGAGAAGAGCTGATTGGATCCCAGTGGCTAAAGAGAAACAAAGGGCTGGCAGGCTGTGGAGGGATCTTTTACCAAAAATGACACTATTCATTTTTAAGGGTTTTTGTTACCAAAATTTGGTTTCAATATTCCAATTTCCAACCTCGTGGGAAGACTGTATTCATTGTTTCTCCTTCCCTCCACTTACATTTCACATTGGATTTGGGAAAGAAAAGAAGTCAATAGAAAATGTCCATATTTAGTAATTAATATTTACATTTTTTTATAATATACATAAAATATATTTCTATAAATAAAATATATATATTTTATTTATAAAAACTAAATATATTTTGACACCAATATATGATTGTAAAATTTTGTTTTGAACAAGTGAAAGATGGTTAGGATTAAGTTCTTTTCACGAGTTGTTTATTCTATAAAAAAAATTTATTTTTTAATCTAAATATTAACATTTTTACCCCCAAGTGTACTAAAACATAATAGAGATATATATGACTGTATATAATGACTTAATACAAGTTAATGGTAAGTTTTTAAATGGTTTGAACTTTTTCTTTTTCAAATATCCGTTTTGATGCTTTTGGAAAGTAGATTTGTAAGATTAAAGGAAGATTGTGTCAAAACTAGGACTTGAAACAACGAAGACAAATTTGTCATCTTTGGAATGTACAAAAAATGTGACATACATAGCAGAAAATGAGATATAAAAATAAATTGCATCTATGATTGTGATAGGAAACTTATATATTCCACGTGTTAAAAATGAGATGTTGAAATCAAAAAACGAGATATTTATAACAAAAAATAAGAAATTCAATTAGGCCGGCCTTGATCAATTGGAGGCCCTAAACATATATTTAAAAAGAGGCCCTATATATTTTTATATTTGTGAATTTTTTTTAAAAATTATTATAAAATTTAAAAGGATGCAACTGTTATGTTGAGTCATATTTCATCAATATTAAAATTACAATCAAAATAATACCAAACAAAAGCAAAAGTTACAATATCACAATAAAACAAAAAAAAATTAAATTTAATCAGAATCGTTCATTATATTCAACTCATTGAATAGGTAAATTCTATAAAAAAAATAATAATAAATTAATTAAACATCATTATTTATCTAATCAGAGTATGTTTGTTTTGAAAAAAATAAAAAAATTACAATATTTTGAAAATAAACTATCAAACAAATACATTCGCATTATATAACTAACAAGTCCATCATAATGAGGTATTGTTCCTCTTTGATTGCCGTGATTTTAGGTTATGTTATATATGTAAATATAGTTTTTGCACGGAACGTACTTTCAATTTTTGAAGCTATTTTCAAAATAGTAATTTAAAGTTAGATTTATTATGATAAAAGTTTTTAAATAGAATTTATCCCCTAAATAAGTCATTCAATGAAGACTTGTAACTCAATTACCCAAAAAATATATAAATATTTGTACAAAATATATTATTTAGGAAAATTTAGGATTAGATCATCTTTTTTATTATAAAATTAATTTTAATCCCATTCAATCTTTTTTATTAGGATTAGTCCCGTCTCAATTTTAATTTCTTAAAATACCCTTAAATTATATCTTTAGAAATTTTTTTTGACAAAATTCCTTTCTAATCGGGAATCAAAATTTTTATCCCATAAATCTCTGCTAAATCTCTCCAAAAATCTCTCAAAAAAATTCTCTCCAAAATTTCGCGCCATAATCACCACAACATTCCCATCGTAGACAACCACAAAGATTACCTACAATTAATAAAAACATTAACAACAATTAGAGTCATACTGAAATGTATAAAATATACTAAAACATACTTTCAAAAGAACAATAATTCATTATAACTGATAAATTTACAAGTTGAATTCGAATTCCATAATTTGCACTGTTATTGCAACTGATACATTTATCAGTTTACTTCGAATTATAAAATTTTACTGTTGCGTCAACTGATAAATGTATCATTTGAAATTTAATTCTAAAAATTAAACCGTTGCGTCAACTAATAAATGTATCATTTGAATTTTATTTCAAAAAATCGATATATTGCGTCAACTGATAAATGTATTATTCCAATTTTAATTCTGAAAATTGAACTGTTGTATCAATTGATAGATGTATCATTTGAAGATTAATTATGAAAATTGAAATATTGTATTAACTTATAAATGTATCAGAGTAGTCTTTTCTATAAATCTCATCAACAGTTCACCATATCCACCCTGCTATTTTCTCATTTACAAATGCGCAAAATCAAATATAAAATAAAATTTTCAAAATAGAACATATATGAACTACCTTGAATACACGGAGCAACAAAACATAAAAAATTTCAAAAAGAACAAATATGAACTACCTTGAATACATACATACTAAATCATTCGAGAAATTGATATTTCATTTCCATTAATCGAAATGAAAGTGTTAAAAAATTGATGATATTAACATTTTTTCATAACAAAAAGTGATATCAAAATAATTCAAAATACCATGTACATATCAGTAAAAATCGGGAGAACCTTCAAATTCAAACCGTGTAAAATATTTTCAGCACACAAAAAAACTCTGAAATTATATTCAAATCTATTCCAATCTAGGAAATTTGTTCAAATATAAATTCCCAATTAAATCGTGTGCCACACAAGAAATTTTCAAATATATTATCACTATACAGAAATGCTATGTTCAGCCTCATCAATGTACAGTAGAATATAATCTCTGCCTACGGAAATGATTTATTCAGGAATTAAAGATTTTAATAACTGCCGCCTACTAAAAAGAGAAGTGGAATATATTCCATATAACTCAATAATATATCAAGTAAGTACATCCTACAAACAGGAATGCTAAGCAACAGATAGTACGAGTTGAAAAGGTTATACTGGTTAAATGGGATAATGAATTCCTACAATCAAAGAATTTAAATACAGCCATTAATACCGACTGAAAATGGTATAAATATAAATAAATGAGATAATCAATTCCTACAATCAAGGAATTTAAATACAAACAATCCCACCTGTTGAAAATGGCATAATGGTCCCGAATATAATAAAATTTTTAAAAAAGGACTAAATCTAATAAAAAAAATAGTGGAATTAAAACTCTTACATTTCTAAAAAATGGGACTAAAACTCAATTAATCCTATTATTTATGAAAGAGATAGGCTCTATCTCCAAAATTTAATTAATATTAAAAGTTTTTTCGTCTTTATTACCTAATTATTTATCGCCAAATGAACAGTAGTTAGTATGACCTTTTAATTTGAAACTAATATTTTATAGATTATGGCATGTATGTAGTAAAAATTGTGAGTGTTTAGTAATATGGTAACTTATAATTAAAATAAAATAAAAAATAATTATATAAAAATTAAAAATTTACCCAAAAAGCTTAGCCAAATTTCTACTATAATTGTTGACGACCAGCAATGGTAAACAAGATAAGTTATTTGGTGCCACCTCTTGCATTGTATCAAACAAATTTGAACTACAGAATTATATATGGGTCCATTACTTTTAATGTGAAATTTATATAATTGTGTAACCTAAATATATTTTAATGCAATACATGAGGTGGCGGCTAATAATTTTCCTTGTAAACAAAGGTAGTTGCCATCAAAGATGATCGTGTGGTAGTAATGATGACGACGATTCAAGAATTTGTTTATTGATTGTTTATTATACACGGTGTTAAATGTTAATGGTTGAAAAATATTTAAGGGTACGGTTTGTATGTCATTTGAAGCTAACTTATATATTATTGTATTTATGTTTTAAAAAAAAACCAACTTAAAATAAATTATGGCCTTGTTTGGGTTAATTTTTGTAATTTTTGCTTATTTTTGTATTTTTTGAAAAAAATTTAGATTTTGATTAAAATTTTTTACTTTTTTGAATCATCTTGATAAATTAAACCAAAGAAGTAAAAAAAATTGATCAAAAGATAAAAAAAATTCAAAAAATTGGTAAACAGTTTAATTAGGGGTGTAATTTTAGCTCGAGACTCGAGGGCAGTTCGATGAGGCCCGACACTGTGTCGGTCGAGCCCGGCCCAACCAAAGCCCAAATCTAACCCGAGCTTGGACATAGAATTTTTGAGCCTAAACCTACCCCTTCGAAGCCTGTGGACTGGCTCGGCCCAAGACCCGCTGTTTTGCAAATTAATATATTATTAATTTATTATAAGCTTATTTATTATAAACTTATAATAAATAATAAACTAGTAAATTAATAATACATTATAAATTTATAATAATATAAACTATAAACTTACAAATTAATAATAAACTTCTAGTAAATAAATTATTAAACTTATAATAAATTAATAATGTAAAGTTATAAACTATAAACTTGTAAAGTAATAATAAACTTAAAAACTAATAAATAAATAAAGTATAAACTTATATAATAAACTAATAAGTTAATAATTTTATAACTAATAATAAATTATAAACTATAAAAACTAATCATAGGAAAATTTTGAGTTTAGTCTTTTTTTTTTATAGTAGTGTTAGATTTAGTCCCAACACTTTTTTAAAAAAATAAATTAAGTCTCATCAAGTTTAAAATTATTTTATTATGTCTAATATACCTTTATTAAAGATATTATCTTTCATGATTTGAAATTTTTTCAAAGATTTTTCAAAAATTGCGTATTTCTTAAATTAAGCAACCGTTGTGTGTATGTGTGTGTGTGCTGGGCGAAACCATTCGTTCCCATAACATATACAAACGATACATTTCAAAAGTATTTCACTATATACATAAATCTAATACATTTTCAAATTCACAAATCATTAACTTTGATATATGTTTCAACTCATTGCAACTAGATGTGACCACTGGTATATTTATTAATTGTTAGTGAAAGTATTTTCATAAAGAACATAAATCACCGATACATTTCAACTTCAGTTCACTACGCATATGTCATTGGTACATTTATCAGTATTAAGTATCTGTTACAATATCTTCTTATAATAAAATTTTAAATTAATAAAATGTATCAGCGATTTAGGAGAGCTGTGTGCATTTAGTAATAACATGCAACTAATAATTATATTAGTATTCAACAGATAAATGTTTTCAAAATTATTCAACACAGCATTTGTAACTGATAATTGTATTAGTTGCACATTGATCGTATATAGAATATGTATCAAAAAATCATTATTGTTAGTGAAGGAGAAAGAATAAGAAGGGCGGCGGCGAACCAGAAACATTATATTAGAAAGATAGCGGCGGATCAAATCTCATTTAAATCAGGGGGGAGAGAGACGGATCTAGAAAGACGGTGCCGGCGAGAAGGGCGACAGTGGTGAGAAGAGGAGGCGATGGCGCGAAGTGGCCGGCACGAACTGATTTGAAAGCGGCGACGACGGAGCAAAAGAGGAGGAGCGACGACGGATGATGATGAGCCGACAGACGAGAACGAGCAAAAGGCAGTAGAGGAGCAAATAGTTGAATATCTTCCATAAATAACTATATAAAGTCAATATATGGCGTTGTGATTATATTCTATTATCATGGAATTTAATGAAGCAATAGCATAAGTTGTTAGATAGAAAACTGCAGCTTACAATCATGGCATTTAAAAAGAAAAAATTACACCGATTGAATCAGAGCATATTAGACCCAAAGAACTATTTTTTTAAAAAAAAGGACTAAAATGAAAATTTAAAAAATGATGGTACTAACTGATACATACCTCTAAAATAGAATTAAAACTCAATTAATCTTATTTTATATGTGCTTGGTCAGTGATAAATTCTGATTACTCAAAATTTTTATTCTTATGTTTTGTATTTGCTCGATTGGCCATTCTTGGTTGTGCATGTGGACTCTTTCATTAAAAATTATTGTCTTCATAAACGTTGTATTTTATATGTGCTAGGTCCGTCATTCTTGGTTGTGCATGTGTACTCTCTCATTGAAAATTGTTGACGATCCTTTCTGTCTTTCCTTCCTCCTCAAGAGTCCCAGTCGTTTCACACCGCCGGCAATAGCTATAGAGTGCAATTTGAAAGAGAAGAAAAAGGAAAGAAAAAAAACGTGTTTCTGCTTCCCTATTCGATTCACCAGCTCAGATCTTCTACACTGATTCGTTTTCTCATCCAGAAAACTGAAATGGGTCTGTCTGAATTCGTGCGCCCCGTTGATTGGGAACAAGAATCGGACCCAGAATATGCAGATTTCGCAGTTCTTCCCTTCTTCGCTCTGTTCTTCCCATCTGTTCGTTTCTTTCTCGACAGATTCATATTCGAGGTACACAAATTGATTCAAATGTTGTGTACATATCTGGGTTCCAAATTTATAGATATGAATGTTTCAAGTATTGGATTAATTGTGGGTGTTTCCATTTTTGGATTAATAGTGACGTTTTTTGTCTAATTTGGCTGTTCTTGTAAGTTGTATCTACATTTATTGATAGAAAATAAATACATTTTGTTTTGTATTTTACAGCTATGAATGTTTCAAGCATTGGTTTAATAGTGGTTGTTTCAACTCTTGGATTAATAATGAGCGTCTTCGGTCTAATTTTGTTGTTCTTGTTTCTAATTGAAGCACATTTATTGACAGAAAATAAATACATAAACAGATGTTATATTGAACATTTTGTTTCATATGTAATAGTATTTCTTGGAGCATTGTGACTTAGATTGAGGGGAAAAAAGAATAAAAAAATTGCATAATTTTGGCTTACCTACAAAGACGGATAACCGTCTATTTATATTGACGGGGTAATTTTGCAAAGGAATTAAGAATCTACAATATAAGAAAGAAATCAAATAAAAAAAAACATCATAAATTAAGAAATCCTAATTTTCTAAAAAATATTATTTCCAATAAAAAAAACTGAAAAAATGCTAGTAAAGAGTAAGTTTGAAGTTTCACTGTGAATTCTGTTTGTTATTTTGGTTCCAAATTTATAGTTATGAATGTTTCAAGTATTGGATTAATTGTAGGTGTTTCAATTTTTGGATTAATAGTGAGCGTTTTTGGTCTAATTTTGTTGTTCTTGTATCTAATTGAAGCACATTTATTGACAGAAAATAAATACATAAATAGATGTTATATTGAACATTTTGTTTCATATGTAATAGTATTTCTTGGAGCATTGTGACTTAGATTGAAAAAAAAACTGAAAAAATGCTAGTAAAGAGTAAGTTTGAAGTTTCACTATGAATTCTGTTTGTTATCTGTAATAATCAGAACTCAGAAGTAGCGGGTTGGAGGTTAACTTTTTTTTAACACTCCCAAACTTCATAGTTTTGCAAGAATTAGCATCCTATTCATAAGTTTTTAGTGAAAATAGTCCTATGAGCTTTTATTCTACCAAAAAGTAGCCTTTATTAAGATACTCAGTATATTGTAGATCCATATAGCATCTCATAAAAAGATTACCAATAGCCTAAAATTCCGCTAGAAAATCCCAGTCAAAAATAAAGATGGTAGCCTAAAATCACACAAAAATGATTCTATAGATATGAGATGCAATGACAAATTCTACTTATTAAATCACTCAAAAATCAAAACTAGTAAACAAGCATTTATTCAAAAGAAATTATTAAAAATTCAACCCCCCCCCCCAAAAAAAAGATCATGGAACTATAAAAAGCAAAAATAACCAAATATAGATAAATTTATTTGTTTATCGCTTGGATATTCTCATTTTTAAGCATCAATATTTGCGTTCATAAAATATCACATACGAAAATATACTGACCATGAAGATTGATAGAAATCATGTTTACTATCAATTGGGACTGATGAATTTCACATTCTCCCTCAATGAGAACTGTTAGAATTCAAATTAATTGTCATATAAGGAATGATAAAATTCAAATTGGTGTGACAGGTAAAATTCATATTTATCAATTGTGAAAATTACCATATTCAATAAAATTACATGTTTCAATATCAATGAAGACTGATAAAATACGAATCCACTGTCCCACGAGGATAGTAAAATTCATGTTATCTGTCAATGACAACTAATAAAATTCAAATTTGTTGTTTGAAACTCATTACCAACTTTCATACAAAATGTGCAAAAACGATTAACGAAAGGAAATATTTTGAAATGGAAATAAAATCTGCACCACATCAGTGATCAGTGGCATCTGTAACCCATATTAATGATCCACAACATCTAGTTAGCACAAATCATGTAAAAAATAATGGTGGCGTTTGGCATTGCTGAAACTAGTAGTTTATAGATTGCAGCTTGTAACAGAAATTATGAGTGTTTGTAAATATTGTAACTTGTGGCTGAAATAAAAGAAAAATTAGTTGTAGTTTATAGCAGAAGTTGAGTGTTTGGAATAAATTGTAGCTATAGCTAAAAGTAGTAGCAAGAAGCTAAAAGTTATAGTAAGAAGCTTTGCCAAACACCCCCCAATATTGGAATAATACTAAATAGAAACTTTCTGTTTATTTTAAAATGGAAATAACATTTTTCCTAGAAAGGTAATACAGTAAAATAGTCAAACTAATATCTTAATTTAGAAAATAGGAATAGAAATATTAAAATAAGGTTAACAGGACTACTCCTTTTATAACTTCTGTAACAGAACTAAATATCAATTAACTCTTTTCCTTTTACTTAGAGTGTTAGGACTTTTTACTGTTAATGTGGCATATTAGAAGAATGAGAGAGCAGGGCCGGCCCTTTAGTTTTGACCATAAAGCAGCAGCATTGGGTCCCCAATTTTTGCTAAAAAATGGGGCCCCAAAATTGGTAATACATTTTATTATGCTTTGTATAATATTATAAAATTAAAATCCTATTAAAAATGCCTAGTCCAAAAGAACCCAAATACAAACCCAAAACAATATATATTAAATTAAAAGGGCCCACTCCCCAAAAAAAAACCCAAATCCAAATCCAAACACATCATTATCAATTTTAATTTATGAAATTTTTCCCTAAAACTCATCTCAGCAACATGCAACAGCTCTTAACAGCCTCTACCGAAACCAAATGGCGCCTTGGTCCTTGAAGCTTCAAGCTTCATCTTCATTCATTCTTCAATTGAATCTAATTCATCTTCATCCAAACGGAGTAACGGACCAAACCCATCATTGCGTTATTGGAGCCGATGGCGACGAGCTCGATGGCGGGAGGGACGGTGACAGTTGCCGACATCACTCTTTGGTTCTTCCGTCTTCAGTTCTGGCCCATCTGGGTTCTTCCTCGTCACTCTTTAGTTTCTATTTCTCTCTGGATTCTTCCTCTTCCGAAACTGATTCACTCACTAAAGGTAATTTTATTTTATTTAAAATAATTTATTCTATTTTTCTTCATAAAACATGTTTTTATGTTTTGTTATTTTTTTAATTCTATTTTTTTGTTTGGCATATTTTTATGTTCTGTTATTTTTTTTAATTCTATTTGCTACTATTGGTTCAATTTTTTTTATTGTGATATTGTAACTTTTGCTTTTGTTTGGTATTATTTTGGTTGTAATTTGAATATTGGTGAAATATGAGTCTGCATGACAGTTGCATCTTTTTAAATTTTTATAATGATTTTTTTTAAAAATTCACAAATATAAAAATATATAGGGCTCCTTTTTACATATCTGTTTAGGGCCTCCAATTGGTCAAGGCCGGCCCTGTGAGAGAGCTTAACTTAAAGGGTTAGCTCCTCTAACAATTTATATTAAACCAAATATAATAAAATTACATAAATAACCCTCAACATTTCCCCTTAAGCTGGTACATATATATCATGTGTACCAAGCTTAGTACAAATATATTTCACTCGTGAACCATACAAAAACTTGATGAATAAATTTGCTAACTAATCCACTGACTTCGACCTCAATATGTTTTGTTCTCTTATGGAATACTGGATTAGATGCGATGTGGACTGCTGCTTAGTTATCACATAACAAATTCATAGGCGGAGAATGTTGAAATCCAAGTTCCTCTAGCATATGTTCAACCAAATCAACTCACAAGTGGTATGTGCCATAGCTCTATATTCGGACTCAGCACTAGATCGAGCAATAACAGTATGTTTCTTGCTTTTCCACGAGACCAAATTACTTCCAACAAATACACAATATCCAGTAGTTGACTTTCTATCAGATGGAGATCCAGCCAAATCTGCATCCGTATAACACTTGACTTGAGTATATCCATAATTCTGATATAATAAATCACGACCTGGTGCACTTTTAAGATATCTTAGAATACGTACAATGGTAGAGTTGAAGAACGAAGGCGGAGGCGATGGATGGGTTTGGGTTAGGGTTGTCGGCGACTGGGAGGTTTTTTTTTTTTGCCCTCCTAATTTCTTAGAAATTTTAGCTCTTGTACTATGTTAATGTGACATATTAGAAGAATGAGGGAGCTTAACCTAAAGAGTTAGCTCTTCTAACTTTTTATGTTAAACCAAATATTATAAAATTACATAAATAATCCTCAACATTTGAGTTAGCTCTTCTAGCTATTTATATTAAACCAAATATTATAAAATTACATAAATAATCCTCAACATTTACATCTCCAAATGCGAACGAAGCACACTCATACACACAAATATAAAAACACATAGGAAAATTATGTTGTTCGACATATGCCTACTTCTACGGGCAAGAGTGAAAACTCACTGTAAACCGTATAGTGCACATTAGACCCAAAAACACTCAAAAAAAAAAAAAAACCCGACATCAATAGTAAAGTAGGAAAAATAATCACTAGTCTCCTTACTCAAAGGTAACAGAGTCTTGAAGCATATCCTGCTTTCATGCTCACTCTTGGACCTTAAAGCATATCCTATTATAACTTCCAGTTCAGGATTAAATACCAATTAACTCTTTCCCTTTAACTTAGTGTTGGGACTTTTTTACATCTCCAAGTGTGAACAAAAGCACACCCATACACATACAAAGAGAAAAATACAGGGAAATTATGTGGTTCGGCACAACTATGCCTATATCTACGGACAAGAGTGAAAATTCACTGTAAACCGTAGTGTACAAACATTAGACCAAAAAACACTCAAAAAACCTGACACCAATAGTAAGGCAGTAAAAATAATCCCTCGTTTCCATACTCAATGGTAACAAACTCTTGAAGCATATCCCGCTTCTTTGCTCACTCTTAGGCCTCATATATTTTTTTGTCTTCCTTACACCTTGTCTACTCTCTACAAGCCCGTATTACTCCCATGAGTTCCTTATTTATTAGTAAACCCAAAAAATCTTTGTCCCATACAATTATTAATACCCTAATTCCTAATAGATTCTAGACTCTGCACCTTAATTCAGTACAAGTAAATAAAATCATAATTGTGTGGGTCTTGTAAAATTCAAGACACTCAACAATCTCCTCATTGCCTTCTACAAACCACCTATGTTACATGGACTTTTTTAAATGTATAAACTACCTCTGTCAAACACTCGACACTTAAATAAGAGCATGAAATATGTGCTTGACAATTTTATTTGAACATTTATTTAGGAAGCATATTTAGGTGGCGTTTGGTACTGCTGAAACTAATAGCTTATAAATTGTAACTTGTAGTAAAAGTTGTAAGTGTCTGGTAAAAATTGTAGCTTGTAGCTGAAATAGAATAAAAAGTATTATAACTTGTAGCAGAAGTTACGAGTATTTGAAAAATATTATAACTTATAGCTAAAATCAGTAGCAGGAAGGTAAAAGTTACTAATAGTAGCTTTGCCAAACACCCCCTTAGTAATTTGAGTTTACTATAGAACTATGCATAAACTCTCATATTAAAAAAAAAATGCTCTATAAAACTTCTAAACACCATTTACTTAGAATTAGCTTATAAAATAAAAGAAATATTGAGGAATGTTAATATTTTATCATGTTCCAACATCCTTGACATAGGAAATTAGATTAATTCGTTACTTATACACATTTCCACACTCGAGTCCATGTAACATAGAAACCCACCTTAGAGATGACTAATGTCAATACCAACTCTGCCCATGTCGACAAATAGCTACACTCAAACCAGCATGACCTCACCTCTAAATTAAAATGTTGCACTCATTTGTTCGAGGTGCTCGTTATGACTCCATATCTCCTACTGAACTAAAGAGATCGTCGCCATGAATCAAACTCGAAGTGAGAGAGACAGTCCTTCGAGAAGTGCATCATCTCCTTATGGTAAATGTCTTTATCTCTCTGCATGGAGCTTTCTTCAGTAAACACCTAACAATCGTTGCCTTTACATTTGGCCAAAATCTTGTACGTTGATCACCTTTGCTCATGTATGCCTATGTCACACCCTTGTGCTTGCATGTATACATCCACAACCGCTGTTCACCCTGTAACAACCGGTGTAGACTACAGTGACTACTTGCTCAATAACTTGAATGAAAAGCTTAGCAACATATGTAAAAAATGCTTAATCTCAATTTACTGGTAGCAATCCACGTGTTTCGGTATATATATACACACACACACACACACACACTAGATTTAGCAGTTTTGAATATTTTGAGAAATAAAAAAGAAAAAAAATATATTTTAATTTTATGCAAGAAGTTCTGTCGAAGTGGGTAGCTACATAAAAAAATAAGGAGTTGTGTTGGTATTTTAAATTTACATATTTACACTTTGTTAATTACACAAAAGTAATGATTACCCCCCATTAATAGAAAAAAAGACCATGTCACTCATGACTTCACCCAATTTTATTGTTGTGATGTTGTCCCTATTGTTTCTTTATTATAATATAAAAGACTTTTTTCTTTATCTTTAGCTGATGTGGGATGAGTTGTCGCAATATTCTTTACTCATAGACTCGAGTTCTCGTCGTGTTGCTGGGTTAGTTCTATTGCTTGACGATGTAGGATAGCAACCTATAAGCAGACACATAACATCCTATATTATTAGATAAATATGGAAATACATGGATTAGTCCTAGTAACTTGTGGTTAAGTATTTTGAGCCATGTTGCTAGACTTTTCATTCAAATTATTGGGCTAGTAATCTACATGGGTTGTCATAATTGATATTAGTGCCAAATTTGATCTCGTGGAGGGCTCTGTAGAGGTGTGGTTAGAGATATAAAGGCTCTGGAGTGGAGTCGAGACCCTATGGGTAGTATACCATGTTCTCATTTATGGGTTGTTATGTGTCCGCTTATGGACTGCCATTCCAAATCGTCAACCAAAGGAAGAACTTGGGCAACATGATGCGATGTTGCGTCTTTGAGTATAGGGTATTGTGATAACTCATCTTACATTGGTGTAAGATGAGAAATAAATGTGATATATAATAAAACATGTGAATTACCACTAACAACTTGAGTTATAGTATTTTGGGTAATATGGTTTGATGGTTTGACTCTTTATTGAAGTTACTAAGTTAGTAGTTTACTATGTAATATGGTTAAATTCTTTATTCAAGTTCCTAGGTTAGCAGTTTACTTTGAGCATTACGCACACTATTCACCCAAACGTTTAATTGCATACGTTGTTTACTCATACTACTTGTTAATGTTTGATAGCAACTCCACCTCTCACGACACTACCCGCAAGCCTGTTATTCGGCCCAAGTCTCAATCATTTGCCAAATCATTTACATTCATCTGATTTGATTGCATCTCATGCTTGCATGAAACGAGAGTGCATGTAGCAGCTTGGAGCGAGGGGTTGTAGAAGAGTATGAGGTTGAGAGCAGGAGTAGGAGCAAGGTTATAAAGGGGGAGTGGGAGCAACTCTCTAAGTAGGAGGTTCGTGCTAAGTTCCATCGGCAATTAAAATCCCTTGTTAGATTATTGGAAAGACTAAGAAATGGAAGAGAAAGCTTAAGAGAGAATTATTGTGGTGGTGATGAGAGAGCAACCAGAATTACGGTTAGCTCCCTTATTACTATTTTCTATATAATAAGACCAAAGTATAAAGTATAATAATACCCTAGTTGAAGTTTAAAATTTGGATTTTTAGGGTTAAAAATGAAAGAGGAAGGAGAGAGAGAAAGATCTTAGATCGTCCCACATCGCCCATTGAGAGGCTCATCTGTGTGGTTTATAAGGCTCAGTTTCTCTTTTCTTTAACACCTGGGTTTTAAGGAGTCGTGTGGGCTAGGCTTTTCTACTTGGTATCAGAGCTGGGTTGCTCTCCTCTCAACATGTCGAGTATCCGGCCGCTGTGGTTCAGGAGGTGCCTTAGATTGTCCCACATCGCTCATTGAGAGGCTTTTCTATGTGGTTTTTAAGTTGTTAGAGGATACCCTGTTGACTAAGGTGAGCAAAAGCCATAAAAAATGTATTCACCACTATTATCAGAACGTATTTGGCGAACGACAGCTTTAAATTGTCCGTATATTCTTGAATAGAACGGTGTCGCATAACGTAAAATTCGTCATATTATGTTTGTCGTTCGTTGCCTCCTCTGTGGCATGCATGTCCCTAAGTCTTACTGGCATATGACTGTCCTTATTGCAGTTTATCTCATTAACCGCACTCCTAGTTGAATTTTACATGGTTCAGTTCCTCTTCAGGTTCTTCAGCTCGATCGTACATTATTTTCTGTTCTCCCTCGGGTGTTTAGGTGTACTTGTTTTGTTCAGAATCGAATCTCAACTTGTATTAAATTAGATAATAAATTTGTTCAATGTATCTTTTTAGGTTATTTTGCTATGTTTAAAGGTTATCGTTGCTATGCTCTCGTGTCTCGCCATATGTTCTACTCTCTTGATGTCACTTTTTGTGAGGATATTCTTTTTTATAATGCTATGTCCACCTTACAGGACTCTGCCCCTTCTACTTCCATGGTGGACCTCTTCCCGAATGCCCGTCCAGTTCACATTTTTGACTCCCCTTCAGTGACGACACCTACATGTCCCTTAGAACAAGGGCCTCCTACCCCCTTCCGGACATACTCTTGTCGCCTCGCCCTCAACCTCTTTTGCTAGAGATCTTTGTGGACACAGGTTCAAGTATTTCCTCTCATTCTCCTCGTTATCCTCTTCGTACTCGCAAATACCCTTCCAGTTATGGTTAGCTTAGTAGTACTAACATCTTATCTTCAGTATATTTCTTATGATGGTCTTTTAGCTTCCTATCGTTCCTTTCTTGACAAGATCACTTCTATGCCAATTCCCCAGTCTGTGTCTGAAGCTCTCCAGAATTCACAGTGGGTCACCGCCATGCAAATAGAGATGGATGCCTTAGAATCTAATTGTACTTGGGAACTTGTATTTTTACCCGCTCGTGAGCAGACTGGGGGTGTAAGGGGGTTTTCAGTGTGAAGTATTTAACTGATGGTTATGTGAATCGATATAAGGCTCGTCTCATGGCTAAAGGTTTTACTTAGGTTCTCAGTAAAGATTTCGGTGCTACCTTTGTCCCTGTGGCCAAATTTACTTCTATTCGTCTACTTGTATCCTTGATTGCTTCTCATTGTTGGCTCATTCACAAACCGGATGTCAAGAATGCCTTCCTTCACGGCAACTTATTTGAAACCATCTATATGGATCCTTCTCAGGGTTTTTGGGTTGAGGGAGAGTATTCTTGGAAGGTATGTCACTTCCGTAAGTCTCTTTATGGATTGAAATAGTCACCCAGGGCGTGGTTTAGTCGGTTCAATGAGATTCTCTTGTCTATGGAGTTTATCCAATGTCACTATGATCACGCATGTTTTATTCGTGGACGGTGTGATGGTCATTGCATCATTTTATTAGTAAACATTGATGACATTATTTTTACTGGAGATGATAGATCAGGCATTGCTCAAGTAAAACAAAATCTTGGTGAAGTTTTTGATATTCAGGATTTGGCCCTCTCAAGTACTTCCTTGGTACTGAGGTTCCTCGTTCTCGTAGTGGGCATATCTTTTTCACAAAGAAAGTGCGCTCTTGATCTCCTTTAGGATACCTACATGTTAGAGTGTAGACCAGCATCTAACTGCAAAAGTAATGTTTCGCTATCAGCATCGAGAGCCGGGCCATATGGTGAAGATGGAAGAGAAGAAGCCGTCGGAACATCCAGTAAGTATAATCCACCATGTGTATTACCACTGCTAATCGTTCTCTCCGTCACCAGTTCCTGAAACACACAATGAGTGAGAAAAAAAGATTACAGAACAGTTTAATAAAGTGGTAAGACGACTAATAAACAAGATGTTAGTAGAAAAAAATGGGAACACAAAGAACAGACGAGAGAGAAATCGAAAAAGAGCAATGGATAGAAACCTTTTCCAGATACAGATGAATACCTGAGTGAGCGAAGTTAGTGGAAGTGGAGACGGTAGAAAGAGAGATGTCAACACGAGCCATCAGGCGCCTGAAAGTAGTTAACTCAGCCTCAGAGATGGGCTGGTCTCACCAGATGGGCCAGTAGAAGTCTCAGAAAGATAAGTTTGGGAGCATATAGGACCACTACATTAGCAACCAAGGCCACCCTCACGTCCCTGAGGAGGACGACCATATAACTTCCAGAAGTGGTCGATAGTATGACGAGGCTTACCATAATGCTCACAGCGTAATTGGTCTTGAGCTACAGATCCACTCATCTCCCTATATTTGAAATGACTATGCTGGCCTGTCTGGGTGAGAGACGTGACAGTTAATACAAAACACTCTTAACTAGAAAGCAAAACCATAGCATGGCGCTGGCTCTCTTCCTATTGAACATGAGCATACACCTGTGTCAACGTAGGAAATAGATCTCAACTCAAAATTTGAATACAGATTGGATCATATTCAACATTTAGACCTGTAAGGAAATTATAATCCCTCTCATTTTCCACCATCTTCTAAAAGGCAATGGCATCAGTAGTACAAACAGCGGTGACTGCAAGAATTTTTGTTGATGTGGTCATTCATAAATAAAGATGCAGTGACGACTTTGCTTAGGTGTACTAGAAGCTGAATCTTGTAGTGTTGTTGATTTTCTTTTTAAAAATTTGTCTATATTGTCTGAAGCCAACAAAAAAATAATAAAAGAATGAAATCCGACAGCACATTGAAATCTAGAAGCAATATAAAAAGCCCTAAATTTCTACGGGAAATTGGCAAATTCACACAAATGTTCTCACAATTCTCATACAGTTAATCAATAACTACTAATTATCATTTATTAATGAAGAAATTAACATTTTTCATACCAGAAACAAATATCATAAACCCTAAATTTATACAATCACACCCTATATAAAGAAACAATACAAAAATTGAACTTTTTTCCCAAATTAAAAATCATAAACCCTGGATTTCTTCAATTACACTCTATATTAAAAAACTAAACAAATCAAAGTTTGAAAATCGAAATCATACCTTCCTAATTCGTTATGGTGATTGAAGAAAGAGGAAATCAAAATCGTAAAAAATCAAAATCAAAACCAAAACCGCCTACTATCTGGAACAACCGAGACGAGAGTTGAGAGAAGGGAATTGGAGAAGAAGTGAGCGTTAAGCGGTTCAAGTGTCCAAGCAAAGAAGCGAGAATGTCGAGACCAGTTCCTGTTCGTTCGAGTGAGGATGGAGGATGGATTATAGATGAGTAGTTGATGACAACAAATTTGGGTTGGTAATTGGCAGGGGTTGGGTGTGGCATGTGGGGGAGATGTTAATTGCAACCCATATTTTTGTTAATAAAACCTATAAATGCATAAAGTATTTGTAGATTATGTATTTAAAATTTATACTTCGAATGTAAATAATTTAAAAAGTGTGTATATTTATAAATGCCCTCAAATTATATGACTATGAGGACCTATTGGTATTATTTTATGGGGTCAGTATAATTTTTTTATAAGATCAAATATTTTTAAGAAAAATTGTATATACTATAATAATATTAAAAAAAGTTAATGGGGTCATTTGACCTCACAACAGCCAATGTACTGTTGTCCCTGATTACAAATAGCCTGAAAATCCTGATAATAATCAATCTCGTTCCACATATTAGTCAACTCGGCGAAATACCGAGCCAAGGACTAGTATTTTTTATCTAATCCACGGAGCCTCTTCTGCAATTCATAGGGCTGAGCATCATTGCTAGTCTGAGAGTAAATCTGAGCAACAACAGACCAAATCTTATGTGTTGTATTCAGAAATAAAAAACTGTGACTAATAGAGGGTTGCATAGAATGTAATTACATGATATGACGAGCATTTTCCTCTATCCACCGTGTGCGAAAAGGCCTCACAACTGTTGGCTGTTTAGTTTCATCAGTGATATACTTAGATACGCTGCGAACAGCAATGGCTAAACTATAAGCACGAGACTAAATCAAATAATTACTACCATTCAACTTAATAGGGCTAATTTGAAAAGACAGACTATCTATGAAGCACAGGTACTCCGGAAATGGAGCCGTACAGGCACCAGGTACGCACTGGGTATGGCACCGATACATACTAGATACTTTGAGAAAGTATCGGGTACTTTTTTAATTATTGGTTACGGCACCGGTACAAGTCAAACCAGTGTCCTTATGATCACCAGAAGGCTTACTAATATCAAACACGTCCATAGAAAACCAAGAACAAGCAGTAAGAGACCAAAGCAATTAATGAACATTGCAAAGGACGTGAATCAAAGTAGAACTTAACCACGAGAGAACCAATAATATTAAGAACATGCAAATCAACTCACACTAGATCACTTCAAGCCTAAAAAGGACTAAAGGGATAGCTGCAAACCCTAGCCGCCACAGCAAATCCTCAAAAAATCACAGAGCAATTTTAGCCGCGACTTGTGGGAGTTCACAAACAACCAAAGAGTGCCAACTGACAATGATTCGAGCCAGAAGAAGTCGAAAAACCAAGAAGTGCAAACCCTAGCTGCGACTTGAAAAGCGAGAAGAAGTCTGACAAAAACGTTAGTCGTGCTATGAAATTAACCAAAGATCGACAATAGGGTTGATTCAAACCTTGTACAACCAAAATCTGCACCAATGAAAGGAAAATAACCCATCGATTGAAACTTGAAATGTTGCAAAACACGATTCGCGAAGAACCGGTCGGTGCTGAAAAAGAAGGAAAAATTTGGAAAAAAAAAATCAAAACAATTGACAAAAATACGAAAAAAATCATGACTCCAAAGATGGGGATCAGCCGATTATCTGGGATGATTTTTCTTCAATGACGAATTCAAAAAAGAAAAAGAACATAAAGGAGAAAAAAACTCAATAAATCTTCTTTACACAATATCATGCTCTGATACTATATTAAGATTACTGTAAAGACCGAGAAATAGAAGAGAAAACTTGAGAGAGAATTATTGTAGTGGTGAATGAGAGAGCAACCAAGATTAGGATTTGCTACCCTATCAATACTATTTATATAACAAGACTAAAGTACAAAGTATAATAATATTCCTAACTTAACATCACTACTGCATTAGTTGTTGACTGGTATTTCGCCATTGATTAACCAGATTGCTTCCATTACCCTTTGATAATCATGCAATCAAACCTGACCATGTCTTTAATTTTATTGTTGACAGTGTTTCTTGGCTTGTTATATAATAAGCAAAAGATTGGCTTAGATGGCTGTCATTTTTTGGTGAAAGCACAACAATTTGCTGAGATGCTGCAGAATGGTGGGGTCTCAATTCCGTCATTGTGGACTGCATAATTATTATGTGATTAATAGTGGGTTCTTTTAACAACTTATTGATATTTTAGGGAAAAGGAGTCCAACCTGGTTATTATTTTGGTTAGGATTGTTTATATACAGTTTACATGCTTTTTATTTTCGTGAACCTGCAAATTAGCTCTCATTGGACCTATGGGGGCCAGAATTCACGTGTTTTGGTATTTTAGAATAGGACAGTATTTGTTTGTTTAAGTACATTTTCTTTGTTTTTTATCTTCCTGGTTTTCTTGCTTCTGGAGTAGACAATAAGAGCTTGATTGGTAAAGCCCAGACATCTTTACTTTTTGTTTTTGTTTGCTCTTTTTTTTTGGACTTTTTTTTTTGCCAAAAACTTGGAAGGAAAAAGGGTAGGCCGTTTGGCAACTTAGCTTTTTGTAGTTGATATTAGAAAATGCTCGTTTGGCAAGGCTTTTTGGCTTTTTGGCCTTTTGTCTTAAAAAGATGACATTGCTTTATTAATATGTATCGAAATTGGCTTGTAATATTTAAAAAGGGCAATATTGTCTTTTCATAGGGTATTGGGATGCGCAAATAAAAAATCTAAAAACTTTGGTTTTTGTCAACTTTTTGGTGGAGGTAAACGAACTATTTGACTGTTTTAATTTTTTTAAACAAAAAGCTTGAGTAGCCAAACAAGGCCTAAGTCAGTGATTTGTTTGATTGGTACTGCCATATATATGCCTGTTATTTTTTCCGTTCACTTTTTTATCCTTGTTATCCAGGGAAAGTAAAAAGTCTAAGAAATTGGACAAATCCTTTTTTTTTTTCTGTTTTTCTTTGATGCTTTGAATTGATTCTGTAAATCTTATACCTTATTTTTTTTCTCTGTACTCCATATCTTATGTTAACTCATGGTCTGCAGTTGTTTTCTGATGGAATATTACCTGTAATTTATCTTTCCCTCATTCTGTTGTACCTTCAACTTGAACCCAGACATTTTTTACAAGTGAAATGCAAAAACTTCTTATTTCATTCATACACTTAAACCCATATAGAAATGAATTAAACCTTATAAAATTTAGATGAAGTGCAAATGATTAAGTTCAGGCCACACACATCCGAGGAACGAAGCAATGCCTGCTTTGTCATGGTTATTTTACCATTTACATCATTCAACAAGATGAAAACTGCAAACCCATGAACTCATTCATTTTAGGGGATATTTAATAAACCTCATCTGGTGATAAAAAGAATACTCTTGCTTTCCAATTATATTGTCCCATTTTAACTGCTTATCTGGGGATTTGGAGAAACCTTTATCTATGTACCATAAAGGTAGCTGTTCCCTATGTATTTCTTTTATAATTATGAAAAGTGAATAAGCTCTCTCTTTAAGAGGTGGGCATTGTGGCTCACCTCCCAGATTTTCTCCACCCTTTTCCTCTAAATACATATAGCTCAGTTCACAATTGATGTACATGTTGCAGAAATTGGGCAGACGACTGATGTTTGGCAAAGGACAACAGAAACTGGCTGTTGAGACACATCAGAGGAGAAAGAGGATTCGAAAATTTAAAGAATCAGCATGGAAATGTGTTTATTTTCTTTCAGCAGAAATTCTGGCACTTTCTATTACTTATGACGAGCCTTGGTTTTCTAACACAAGTTTTTTTTGGGTGGGGCCAGGAAATCAGGTCTGGCCTGACCAGAAAATTAAGTAAGATTTTGAAATACTATCCATTATTGACTGTTTAATCAAGAAGCCATATTTTCTGTACTCAACTGTTGATTTTATCGTGGTCTCTAGTTAATTCAGTTGACATTTGGTGGAATATTCAGGTTGAAATTAAAGGGAGTGTATATGTATGCTGCTGGATTCTATACGTACTCCATATTTGCTCTACTTTTCTGGGAAACAAGACGTTCTGATTTTTGGGTGTCAATGGGTCACCATGTTGCCAGTGTCATTCTAATTGTGCTCTCGTATATATTAAGGTATGTGTGAGAAAGGCTATCTTGTAGCTGATTAATTTTTATATACACTATACTCATGAGAAAATGTTGACAGGTTAGCTTCTAGCAGCAAAAAAAAACGAAAAATAGTCTTACTAGGGATGCAATCAAACCAAGCCGAGCCTAATCGAGCACAGCTTTCACGATCTTGAATTTTTTTTAATGATGATCAAGCTTGCTTGAATGAAATTAACCACTCTTGTTCAAACTCTGCTCATTTAAAAATGACTATGTTCGAGTTCGACTTGATCTTATTGGAAGATATTTGGAAGATATTTAGGATCTCATTTTGATTATGTTTTATTCCTAGAATCAATATATTAGGAAATTAAGATATTACTAATTATGATTTGATTTGTGAATTGTTTTCTTTCTTATTTGTAATCCATCTTCACCAATATAAATAGAGAGTTCTACCTCTTTAAAGGTAAACTAAAATCACTCAATTCTTTAATTCTTTTTGGTATTAGAGGCAAACTCAGAAAAAAAAACTCTCGTCCTTCTTGGTTTGCAACCCTAGCCACCATCTCTCGCCGCTGACAAATTCAAGCCTTGCCAAAACCCTTGCCTTCCTGGTTCGCAACCCTGGCTACTGATGTCTCTCGCTGCCGACAGCAAAACTTCACACCTCGATCATCGTCGAACCCTTCTGGTTCGCGACATCTCTCGCTGCCGACATCCTTTGCCGCACCTCAACTATCGTTGAACCCTTCTGGTTCGCGACACCTCTCACCACCGACATCCTTTGCCTCACACCTCGACCATCGTCGAACCCTTCTGGTTTGCACTCTGGACTTCGCTACAGCCCCCTTCGATCATCGTCGAACCCTTCTTGGCCAAACCCTTCGATGGTTCTCCACCCTGCAATCTTAGCTGTCGCTCATCCCTTCTGGTTTGACCATTCTCCCACTGGTTCAACCATCCCCCTTGGTCTGATCATCCTCCCACTGGTTCAACCATCCTCTGGTTCGACCCCCCCTCTCTGGTGGACTTTTGTGGTCCTTCAAGCAGTCGCAACTCATTCCCGCTGTTGCCACCACCGCTGTTTCTTTTTCACCACTGGTTCACTTGGTGTCTCGTATTCTACAGAGTGGTGCCTATGTTATTTGTTCCTTTGAGTTGCATTTGGTGTTGAGATTGGAGATATGTCGTTGAATCAATTTTTTTTTTATTCACTAATGTGGTAATTTTTTCCTTGGCTACTTATATTTGTTGGGGGCTACCGGTGTTTTCCTTCCTTTTTTTCTCCCGGTAGCAACCGTCTTCAATTTAGCAATATGATTGAATCCAGCAATAGAGTATGTCGAAGTCGTCTCAATCCGGCTTTTCTCTTACTCAACCCGCACCTGCCCATTGCATTACCAATGTCTGTTGAATGGCAAAAATTTTGCGGTTGGAGTCAATCTCTTCGTCTTTATCTTGGGGGCAAAGGAAAGTCTAGCTGGCTATTGGCGACTGATCCACCACCCAGAAGACCCTAAGTATACCCAATGGGATATTGAGAATTGCACCATCTTGGGTTGGATCTTCAACTCTATGGAAGAACATATCTACCACATGTTCATGTATCATGACACGGTTCCTCATTTATGATCCGTTTTGACACAGATGTATGCACATGCTCGTAATGATGCTCGCATTTTTGAGTTATATCAGGATATCTCTCATGCATCTCAGGAGGCTTTGGGACTTTCTGTGGCGGCGTTTTTCGGCTACTTACAGATTAACTAGGAAGAGTTAGCTCAATATGAGCCCTTAAGTGATTTTCCTACTGAGACCGCCTCGGTCATGGCTAAACGACTTAATCGTCAGTATACGTACTAGTTCTTGATGGATTTGAAACTTGAATTTGAGTTTCTTCGCATTCAGATTTTGAACCTCTCCTTGCCCCCCTTATATGAGGCCTTTATTACTATTGATGGTGATGAATGTCATCGTCGTCGTCGTCTGATTCAGCCTGCTACATCTTCTGTCCCAGAGCCACCTGCCTTACCTGATCAAATGGCATTTGCTGCTACCTCAAGATCTCATTCCATGAATGACAAGGTTGTTTGTCCTCATTATGGAAGAACGGGGCACACTCAAGCCCGTTGCTTTAAACTTCATCCTGAATTAAAGCCACGCTTTCCTAAGAATTGCTTTTCTGGTTCTAAATCCTCTCGCACTGTTGCTATTGCCGAGCATATTGGAAGCAATGAGTCTCCATCTCTCTCGGACTTTACCCGTCTCTAATCCCAGATTGGTCAACTCCAAGAGCAGCTTGGTTCTCTTATGCAGGCTCAAGGCACCTCTCAGATTCCCACTGCTACCCCCGTGACAAGTTCTTCTACTGCTTTACATGTTCAATCTGTGAAACTTACTTGGATTCTGGATTCTGGAGTCAATGACCATGTTAGAGAGTTTATTTGTTTATTTCTTTTTTATTTTTACATTTTTTTCTTAATAGGATTTTTGTACTTATCTTTATCTTTGATCTAATAATATAAATATGATATGTGGGTGAAGGAGGCTAATTAACCTCCCTAAACTTTTTTTTCTCATCTCTTTTCTTCTTTTCTATCTCTCATTCATTCTTCTTTAAACCCTAAATTCATATTTTACTATTCAACTTAGTATAAGAGCAGTTCCGATCTAACCCTAAAAGTATCGTAAAGCTTTAGCCTTGGTCGCGCAGCAAAAATGACTCGCTGACGTCATATTCCGTACGATGACCTCAGCATGACGTCAGTGACTGTGCGAACGGCGACGATCACCGCTTCTCTGGTTTGATTCGCCTCAGTCCATTGATTGTTGCGATGATTTTTTCCTGATTTTTTGGAGAAGATTGGTATATTTTGTGATTTTTCAAAGTTTTCGTAAGTTTCGAACCCTAGGGTTTCGATATTAGCTTCGCGGCTTCGTTCTTGGTTCTTGGTAGTTGCGATTCACTCTAGGGGTGCCGAATCTCTCTTCTCATGTTAGATCTATGGTTGTTTGGTGCCTTTGGTCCATTTTTGATCGATTTTTGGCCGATTTGAAGCTCGGCGCTGTCTGTTCGTGGCTCGCCTGTGTGCGACTTTCTTCGGCTCTTGTTGCTTTTGCTTTCTGATGCTCCGACTCCTCTCTACAGGCGCTGAAACTCCAGATTCTTGCCAAATCTGGGATTGTTTGATGCTTTTGGAGGGTTTCTTTGCTGTTTGAGGGTCCACGACTCCTTTTTTTTGCTTCAGTGCTGCATTGGTTCCTGGTTTTGTTCTCGTCTCTTGGTGTTTGCAACTACTTGGGATTACTAGTGTCTCTTTTTGATTGATTTCTCCTTGTTCAACTTTCACCAGTTAATTTCTGATTGATTACTCTTGCTTCTTGAGTTACCATGGCCGAGAAACCTCTTAGTGATCTCAAAGATGATGACTTGTCACGTTGTGTCACTTTTAAATGCCTTAATGGTGTTAACTATTTAGTTTGGGCACATGCCTTTAAGATTTTTCTCTAAGGCAAACAGCGGTTGAAGTACATCACTAATTCTCCTCCACCTAAAGGGGATCCTACCATTTCTAGTTGGGAAACGATTGATTATATTATTATGGGCTGGCTGTGGCATAGTTTGGAGCCTCATATTGCTACTACAGTGGAGTTCTGTGATACCTTTAAGCAAATCTGGGACTCTCTTGTAGATTCTTTTTCGAACCAGAGTAATGTATCCCGTGTTTATGAGCTCTATGAGCTGATTCTTGCAACCAAACAGGCTGGGCAACCTTTGTCTGAATATTACAGTAAGCTCAAGAGTCTCTAGGATCAATTATTGCAGTATCGTCCTTTCACTACCGAATTACAGCAATAGAAGCGTCAATGGGAGGACTTCATGATTGCCTTCTTACTTTCTGGTTTAGATTTTGATCTCCGTGGGTTTAAGGACCAAATTCTGGCTAGTGAGACTTTGCCTACCGCATCGAATGCATATTCCCGGTTATTACATTCATCGTTGGGTCAATCTGCTAATATACCTAATTCACCTGCTCCTCCGCCTGCATCTAACTCGTCTGCCTTAGTTTCTACCCACGGCGGTCGTGGTTCCTTTCGTGGTAATGGCCGCGGTAATCGGGGTAGACGTAATTTTCGCGGCAGTTCTTGAGGTGGTGGTCGCAGTAGTGGCCGTGGTGATAGAAAATGTGATCACTGTAATGGTACTAATCATACTGAACTGTATTGTTGGGCTAAGTATGGTAAACCTGATTATGTTAATCACGTTACTGATCCCACACCAAGTCAGCTTCTGATTCTCCTCAGCTGGCTTTCATTTCTGATTCTCATGGTGCTCTCACTACTCAACTTAGCGAGATTGTTCAGACATTGCGGTCCGTTTTACCTCCATCTTTCACGGCTACTTTAACCAATTTAGGTAATGTTGTATGTGCGGTTCGTACATCTCCTTCATGGGTTCTTGATTCTGGCTCTAGCTATCACATGTCTGGTAATCCATCGTTTTTTTCTCATTTAACTCCTATTTAGCATAATATTATTTTAGCTGACGGTTCATCTCGCCCTGTGCAGGGGACGGGTGTTTTACATCCATCTCCCTTTCTCTCATTGTCTTCTAGTCTTTATGTTTCAAAATTTTCTTTTAATTTACTCTCTGTTAGCTAGTTAACTAAAGCTTTACATTGTTCAATAACTTTTTCTCCCACATGTGTTTTTTAGGACCTCCTGACCAAGAAGATGATTGATTCGGAGCATGAGAAGAATGGTCTCTATTATCTTGATGTTGCTTCGCCTTCAACTTCTTCTTCTGTTTTGAGTGCCACTGTCTCTTCCATTCAGTGGCATTTGCGTTTGGGCCACCCATCTGTGGCTAAGTTTAAGTTGGTTATTCCTAATTTGAGCCTTGTGTTTGGTTTTAATTGTGAAGTTTGTCAATTAGAAAAGCATCACTGTAATTCTTTTTCTACTAGTAATCGTAGTCGACAGTCCGCGTCTTTTGATGTAGTCCATACGGACATTTGGGGTCCTTCTCGAACTCCCAACAATAATGGATATTCTTATTTTGTTATTTTTGTTGATGACTATTCTCGCATGACTTGGTTGTTTCTGTTGAAAAGTCGGTCGGAATTACCCTTTATTCTC
>JAOTRH010000024.1:3117405-3129562 GCA_034768845.1 Heliamphora exappendiculata | reverse complement strand
GTTTATATGTATATACTTATATTAAAGGTATAATCTCAAGGTTTTGTGGGGTTCAAATTGATGTATCTGCTTTCATGAACCTCTTTGTTCACTTCTGATCTTTAATTGGTGTGTTTTTACGTTTTACCTGATGCAGATTCTGAGGGTGAAGACGAACATGAAGATTGATCATTATAAAGATTTGCACTTAAGAGTCATTGCTTAATATATGTGGAGGTGCTCTGAAGTTTGTAAGAAAGGCATTTGAACATCCCATGGAGGAAATGGTATCATTTGCACTACTAATTAGGTAGTGTTTGGTTCAATGGAATGATTTCGTACTTGGATGGAATGATAATTTCACGACATCTGTGTTGGAATTCCCATTCCATTAAATGAAGGAATAGAGGTTACATTTGGAATTGACATTTTTGGCTATCCAAACATTAGAATAAATATTCCAATGAAAATTCCACTATTCATTCCAATAAACCAAACATAATCGTAGAAGTTAAAGGTGAAATCATTTTTCAGGATCCCAAAATCACCTAACCATAGACTGGTTAGACAAACAAAGGACATGTTCAAAGTTCCATGAAAATTCAAGGGTTTGGGCTCCGATACTAAATCAAATGTCAGACAAGCCAATTTCCATGGAATGTTCAGATGTTCGCAAATCTGTCATTTGTGCTTGCATCATCCTTCCATCTCCTCACTTGGATTAATAAAAGTACTCTTCTTCTATTTCCTTTTGCAGGTAAATAGCAATTAAAAGGCTTGCACATTCTTAAATGCTCCCTCAGTCTGAAGATCAGATATTTATATTAATATGCAATATATACTATGAAGATGCAGATCAAGGAAGGTGGCAAGTTATGTGACTGGAGTTCCATTTGTGATTTAGAAATGCTGCTTGTGTTATTCATTTGTAAGCTTCTTGTTCTGGGCCCACTCTATCTTGAAGAGAAAATATTTGCGATGGAAGTTCATAAATCCATTGAATTCATACGCTTATCGTGTAACGGTTGAGTTTGGTGTTTGCAATGAAATTACTAGATGGTCTTTTATTCTTTATTTTTTTTTCATCTTTTTCTTTTTAGAAGGGGAGCATTGGCGCAAAGGTAGAATTGTCGCTGTATGACCTAGAAGTCACGGGTTCGAGGCGTGGAAACAGTCTTTTGCGAATGCAAGATAAGACTGCGTGCTATAGACCCATCGTGGTCCGCCCCCTCCCTGGATCCCGCATACACGGGAGTTTCGTGCATTAGGTTGCGTTTTTATCTTTTTCTTTTTAGCTCCTCTCTTGTTAAGAAGAAACCTTGGTGTATTGATTCTTTGAACCTCTTCATCCTCATTGTGGTCTTGGAGTCCATGAGTGAATTGATTTTACCCTATTGAGGTTTTTCAATTTTTAGTTACTTGTTGCAGAGCATTGTAAATTAGAAAACCTACTGCTTTTGTCTTCTGAGTTCTGCTACTTTTTCTACTAGTGAGAGTTTGCCAAACATGTCATGAAAGCATAATTCCTTTGGAGTATGAAATTATGAAGAAAAAAAAAGCATGAATATTTGGTTCAGATGGATATTTTAGTACTGAAAATTAGCAAAAAAAAGCCTGGTATCTTCATCATAATTGTTGGAAACATTATATATGTTATGAGTAAACTGAAACAAACTGAAAAGAAGAACACGTGATTTATATGGTTCATGTTTGAAGTTTAGGTCCACCGGCGAATGTCAATAAAAAATATACTATAAAAAAGAATACAATCAAAGAATACAATCAGCTGGGAATATTCAGACTCATATGGGATCCTTGAGAACAAGGATCAAGCCGGTCTTTCTCTTACATAAAAATCTTAAATCTCGAATTACCCAATGTATATATATATATATATATGAAATCATTGTTTGACAAACCGAAGTCGTGCAGTCGTGGACATATTATAAGATAAATTCGGTTAAATCCAAGACATTAACCCATATAATTCAGAACATAAATGTCTTAAGTATATCCATTGGCTTGGTTTGCTGTTGTTCCCTATTGAAACAACAATATGATACATGCAGAGAAGGCTATATGGTCTGGCAGTCCCTTTCATCTTGACTCTGATAATGGTTTGAACTGCTTTTGTATTTCTTTACTGACTAACAAATTTTAAAGTATTTTAGAATAATAGTTCGTGTAATACACACCTACAGTGTGGCATAATTTGTAAATGGTGGTATTAATGTCACAAACACTTTTGTTGGTTTCATGGTATTTGCTTATGCCGATGATACAAACTGTTCATTTTACAATTTTATAGAATAAGTTATTTATGTTAAATTTTAATTTGATTGAATATTGATAGATATATATAAAAAAAATGACATTTTATTTTATAAAATGAACTGTCCAAGCTTAAATTACTTGTTTTAAATTAAAATTATTTATTTTATAAAATAAAATATTATTTGTTCCTATATCTATTTTGTATAAATAATCTAATATACAAGATTTATAAAAATGACGAATGGAATCCATCATTATGGCCCTGATTGGGCTAAATTTACTTAATTTTGTCTTTTTTTTGAATTTTTATCATCTTTTATTTAAATTTTTTTACGAACCGCCTTGATGAGATAAACTAGAAAAGTAACAAAAAATTGATTAAAATATGAAAAAAGTTTACTAAAAACATAAATAAGTAATAAATTTTGACTTATTAACTTATTTTAGCTCATCTTCATTTTTTCTGAACATTTTTTTTTGTATTTGGATTAATATTTTTTACTTTTTTTGGCTCATTTCAATGAAAAAAGTCGAAAAGTATAATAACTTAACTAAATAATTAAAAAATTATTAAAAATAAAAATAAGTGTTCGTTTGGCTATCGGCTTATAGTCGGCTTTTTGATTTTTAGCTTAAAGCCCAAAAAGCCAAAAAGTTTTATTTTTCAATTATCAGCTTTTAGCCTAATTGCTTTTAGATTTTTTTTATTTTTTTCATTACAATTTTTAATTTTATTCTTCTGCATATGAATTTAAACAAATTCTAACCAAACAATCATACCTCAGTGCACGCTTATTCAACAACTCAATTAATTTATGCAAGCCTTTTTGGTAGTTCGAAGTGTATAAGAATAGCTGTTATAAAAATTGTTGTACATAAAAATTTATATATTTTTTGTTATTGGTGACATTTTTTATTTTTAATGTAGTAGTTTTGATCTTTCAAAAAAATTGTTAGCTTTTCTCGTTGTACAAGAGGTTGTAGTGTTGATGTTTTGTTTAATGTCATTTTGATTTTTTCATTACTAAGTATCCATGTGATTTGTTGAAAAAAAATTATATAAACTTTTTCTTTTGTTAGGAAAAAATTAAATGAACTTTTTCATGTATAGTGCTGATTTTTTGGTTAAAGCCAACATTGAGCAATGAAGATGTCTAGCCATGTTTTGGGATGGGTTGTGCGACAATATATGATATTTGATTAAAGAGCATTTTAAAAATTTTATATTGAGCATATATTTGCTTTTTAAGGGGTTTTAAAGTTACACATTTTTTAACTAAATAAATTTTTTAATTTTTTAACTTAAAATTAAAAAATCAATTTAAGGTCAAATTACCAAATAAACTCTTAAACTAAATTAAATAAATAAATAAATAATTATCTCAAATGGTGCCTATATATAAATTCACCAAAATACCCATAAAATGGAGTCTGCTAGAGTCAGCCATGCCAAGTAGGGAAGATAATTTTTTCCATCTTGTCCTGTCTCGTTCTCGTCTTATTTTGTAAGATTTTTTCGCCCACGATAACAAACGGGGTGGGAACAGTATTTGTTCTCCCTGCCTCATTTTTCCTCGTTTTATTTCTGATTACATAAAATAAATATTTTAAAAATATTAATATATATAAAATATAATTTTATAAATATAATAAATTTAAAATATTAAAATATTATATTTATTTCTAATTTTTTTATTTTTTATATTTTTATATTTTTATATTTTTATATTTTTATATATTTAGTTATATTAATTCATTAATTATTATTTTTTATTTTTTATACTATTTATAAATTTTATTAATATTCTTTTTTTAAACCTTAAAAATTTATTTTCATACCTATCCTATTATTTGTAATTTTTAAAATATTTTTTTTTTATTTTCACCTCAATTAAATTAAGAACGAAAATAAAAAACTAATCCCGACCCCGCTCCGGCCAATGCCATTCATAACGCCAAGATTGTTTTGAGGTGAGCACCCTCCCTTCCAACATAACCCTACATTTTACTCTTTCCGACTTCTCAATTCTGAGCTCTCGCTTTTCTGATTCTTCTGTCTCCAATCGACGCGACTACGGCGATCTGCCGGGAAATCGCAGGTCTCTCTCTCTCTCTCTCTCATATATGTATGTGTATTTACTAGAAGTATATCTGCATATGTGTCAACTCTTGTTTGTATGGGTCAGATGATTCATTCCAATTATCACCACTTGGGTGAGCATTTTTTATTCTTCAAGGTTGAAAATTTTGGTATGTTGTTGCGAATCAAAGGGAATATGGAAGGAAGCACCTTCAGTGACGATAAATTTGCTCAATCAAACGTTCTTGTGTCCTCTTTTGTTGTTTTTATTTGGGTTTTTGGCTGGGGATTGCTTTGGTCAAACTTCTGGAATTTCTTTGTAGGATGGGCTGCCGGTGGAGTTTTTATTTGCTAGGGTTTTTCTTTTTAATTTTCTTCCTGCGGACTCTCAATTTTTATGGGTTTTCTCTCAATTTTAGTATAAATATCTTGTGTGGATGATCTGAGGATTTTCTTAGTAGTATTAGGGAGTCCAGTATGCTTCTAGGATGAACTATGACAAAATTCCCCATTGAAGATTATGAGTTTTGGGCTAATTTAGTTAAAACCTCTTGTAGGTTGGCAAATATTGAGTACCATTTATTTTGCTCAAAGTTTACGAAATGCCCGCTGTTTGTACGCTTGTCCTGTAACGGTTGAGCTGCACTTATCGTGTAACGGTTGAGTTCGCAATGAAATTAGTTGATGATCTTTTATTTATTTACTTTTCCTTTTTATCCCCTCTCTTGTTCGATGTAATTGATTTTTTAAACCTCTTCATCCTCATTGTAGTCTTGGAGTCCATGAGTGAACGTATTAAAGCCTACTGATATTTTCTAGTCATTTGTTGCAGATTGAAGTCAATTGCAAATTTGCTGCCATTCATTTTATTGAAGATTAAAGTGCCTACTCATTTTGAGTATTAAATTAGAAAAAAACACATGAATATTTGTTTCGGTTGGGTATTTTAGTAATGAAAATTAGCCAAAAAATGCCTAGCAAAAGTATCCTACAAAATGCATGCATAGAAAGCTATGGACTATTAGTCCTTTCATCTTGACTCTCATAATTGTTTGAACTTTTTATGTGTTTCTTTAGTGACCAACAAAGTTTAAAGTATTTTAGAGTAATGGTTCCAGTAGAACTCCTATAGCATGGCATAATATTTCAATGGCAGTGTAATGCCATGAGCACTTTTGTTGGTTTCACGCTAGTTGCTCATATATTGATGAGCAACTATTATTTCAACTATTTGTTTTTTATTCCTCATATATTGTTTTTGTGTACGACTCATATACAGTTATAATACTATTATTAGTGATGAAGTTCTTTTTTTCTATGTTGGCTTAGCTCGATTCAAATATCTTGCAAAAGGAAGAATTAGGTTTAGATGGCACCGATGTGGTGCCGCCGTGCCGGTCAAAGATTTTTCAACAATCAAGTCAGATCTCTTATAGGAGAATAAGGTGATAAAATTAGTGTTTTTGTTAGAGTTGAAAGAGGATTCCTTGTGTCTATTTATCCTTAGAATTTTGTTGAGAGTTTTTGATGTGTTGTCTTAGTTATGATAGATTCCTCATGATTTTCTACGTCACCTATCCAGTCAACTAATGCAGTCTAGCTAAATATCTACTCATCAATTACATTTATCAAATAAAGTTTAACTTCTTCATTTGTCATTGTGGAAGCTCTACCCAATTTCTATTAGGCAGGATCAGGCTTGGGCCGAGAGAGGCAGGCTCCAGCCAAAAGTATGGAAAATTTTCAAAACTAGCCAAAAATGTGGAAAATTCTCAAAATTACAGGCCATGGTCGTAGGTGGGTTGGGCGTGTGTAGGGCCTCAGGGTTTAACACTATCTCGGATTGGACATTTTGCGGAACCTAGGATTTAAAAAAAAAAAAAAACTCCTATAAATGGTTCAGATTGGGACCTAACCGGTTCTGTTTCAAAAAACCCCAATCAGACCCCCGAAGCCTCTCTCTTCGGATTATGATAACCCTTCATTGCACTCTTCCGACATCGCTTTTTTTATTCTTCTGTCTCCAATCGACCCGACTGCGGCAGCTGCTAGGAACTCTCTGGTCTCTCTCTCTCTCTCTCTCTCTTTCATGGGCTGACATATTCTCCTTCCTCTCTCTCATATATGTATATGTATTTGCTGGAAGCTTGTGTCAAATCTAGTAGTTTCAAGCTTATTTCTTTCTTGCTACTATGGTAAATAAATAGATTGTATAGGTCAGATGATTCATTCCAATTATCACTTGGGTAGGCATTTTGAGCTCTCGCTGTAAATATCTTGTGTGGATGATCTGATGATTTCACTTTTCCGACTTCTCAATTTTGAGCTCTCGCTTTAAATAAGTAGTTTCTTTCTTACCACTCTGGTAGACATTTTGATTCTTCAGTGACTATGGAAGGCAGCATCTTTGTGCTCCTACTGGGTATTTGGAAGGAGAGAACGATGCAACTCTGAGAGAGAACAGAGGTCACGATAAATGCGTTCAATCAAACGTTCATGAGTTCCTTTGTAGGATGGGCTGCTGGTGGAGTTTTTGTTTGCTTTCTCCCATTAGTGTTGAGGTTTCAGATTGTTTATCTTTGTAGGTGTGGGTTATTTTTTTAATTTTCTTTGTGCAGAAACTCTATTTTCATGGGTTTCCTCTCCCTGGTACTTGTTAATTTCTTCTATCCATTGAAAGAAAAATGTTATTTAAATTTCTTGTGTGGATTGTGGATTATCTGATGATTTTCTTAGTAGTTTATTACTTAGTATTTGGGAGTCCAGTATGCTTCTAGGGTGAACTATGAGAAACTTCCTTGCTGAAGGATACTAGTTTTAGGCTAATTTAGTTAAAAAGTCTTGTAGGTAGGCAAATATTTAGCCCTTTATTTTTCTTTAAGTTTATGAAATGCCTGCTGTTTTATTTTCTGCCTAAACACCCACACCCTACATGCACACGCACATGATATATCACTTTGTTGGGAGCAATGAATGAAACAATAGCATTGCTATTGTTTCATATTTGATGCATCTTCCTTAGGCACAAGTGTGAGTGCCAAAACCCATGCGCGCGCACACCCACACGCGATGTATTAGTTTGTTGGCAGCAATGACTAAAAAAATAGTGTTGCTATTGTTTGATATTTGATGCATCTTCCTTAGCGCAAGTGTGAGCGCCGAACTCATGTTTGCTTGCCTTGGTTGTTTTCCCTTTTTATTTTTCTGCAACTTAAATCCACTAGAAGCAACAAGCAGTCCTTGTTAAAACTTTAATCATGTCAACAAAACCATCTCTGAACATGGCAGCCCGGTTTTTTTCCTTTTATGTACCCTTTTAAATTACCTAAGACCCTATATATAATAATCATAACCTCCGTTAAACTAAAATAAAATCTTTTTAATCAGGCTTGTATCAAATAAGGTGCTGAATGAACTGAATCTTTGAAGACCCATCATAAAAAGTTATTTAAACAACTTATTGGATTGAGATTTCTTCCGTGTGTCTGAAAGTATCTTCTACATTTTGTGATCGAGATTTGAGAATACATTAGTTTTCTAGCCTGCTCTTCAAACAAGTCTATCTCTCCCTCCAAATAGAATCACAGATGTATTGAGATTACTTTTGTTCTTGGAAAAGTGACGACAGTATGAGATTTTATACTCTAGTACTACTGATAGAGATGACAATATAACCACAGGTGTTTTTGAAGTAGACATTGTAGAAAACAAATTTGGTGAACTTTTAAGAAAATTCAAGGGTCTCACTGTATTTATGCTTATGAAGCATCCAAGTAATTAACCATATATTATCACTTTATACTTGATTATTGAGTTTATATTGCCTTAACTAGGTATAGAACGAATTTGTTGTGTTATTAGTGATTTCCATTAGTCCTCTTTTTTAGTAAGAAACACTAAATTCTTATCGGAAATCTTTGCCATGTGCTCTTTATTTATTTCTTTTTCCAACTTGGTTGGTTATTCCAATGCATTAACGTTACTAGGTTTCGCCAAGCTATTTGAGATTATGATTTATGAATACCGATGACACATCTTCTTGCATAATTTGACAGAATCTGGTGAATAGGATCAAGTAAAGAGATGGAAGATGTGATAACAGCCATTCCCCCACCTTCAAGGTTCTTTCTGGAAGATCTTAACAACTTTGCTCCTCCATCACCGCCTCTTCCACCTCCCTTCCTGTTGTTCTCTAACCCTAACCCAAGCAAACCCATCTACCCCTCACTCCTCATTATTGCAGTGTCGTCTTCATCTCTTCATTTCTTCCACCACTTGTCCTCTAAAACATTAATAGGAACCCTCATCCTTCCTGAGATCCCCTTCTCTGGTAACTCTATCGAACCCTCTCTTAGGGACAGATCCTGCAATATCTATGCCATCAATGATGATGACAATCCAATTGTCATCATCTCTGTCCAGTACCCAGTTAGTGCAGAGAGATCACATGCTGTTGCTAAGTTGCTGATTGGTGAACAGATTGTTCCGGAAAAGGTGTTGATCTTGGATTCCATTCAAAGCAGAAACTTCCGAGGTAAACTCTCGCCAGATGAAACATTTGCCTTCAAGCTGGAAACATCACAGCAAAGGAAGGAGCTGGGTGATGGTCGTGGTGATTCATTGCTGTTAAAAGGCGTAGAGTATTTTCCATCAGGAAGTGTCGTGGATGGCTTGGGTGCTGCACTATTGGGTCGATGCCAGTTGAAGAAGATCAAGGGAACTCTTTATATTTCGTGGCCTGAATTTGGTGGTTCTGTGGCATCATTGGTCAAGTCTTTACTGCTCAAGGAGGTCTTTCCCGGACTGAAATATAGTATCAATGGTGAGGAAGACGGTACATGTTCGAAGTTTGGTCGCCCAAAGGATCATCCTCTCGATTCTGAGTTATATACCTGATAAGTTTGTTTCAAGATACTTACTCCTTTGGTATCCATCATATACACCACCCTGCTGTCTTTCTTTTCATATTTTCACAGGTGGTTGGGTGATTCTGAGTTTCATACCGTTGTGACCTCATATGGACATGTTCCTTTGCACTTAATGAGAAGTTCTGCACCGGTTTTTGCACAATTTCCTCAACCCCTCGTGATATGTTTATCATTGGGTCATATAACGGTTTGTTTCTCCACATTTTGGAAAGGGAAAAAAAATTAAGCGTATAATTATGGCAGTTGTTATTGTACTATACTATAGCTAGTGTTTTGAGTTATAACTGATGATGTTCCACCAAATCCTCCCGGTTTAAGCAGGCGGGGCATGCAATTTCATGCCTTGAGAGCTTGATGTTGAGAAAAAGGAAAAAACCTTTGGCTTCCCTTGGGATGTATGTTACTGGAAACTTGCACCTTAAACTTCCTTTTTACTAGCTGTGACAGAGGTCATGCCCGAGTTCGGGATGACCACCTTGTTTAGAACCCCGATAGGCGATAAAGTTCGTTACGAGATACAAATAAAGTTCAGATCAATGAGATGTTATATAAAGAGTCAAGTCGAGTCGAGATTAACTTTGTCATAAGCAAATAAACTTGGGAGTTTGTTCCCTCTTAAGGTTTTAGACTCGAACTCTCTTAATTATTTGGGATTGGTTCTTACAAGGTTTTGTCCCGGTGTTAACTGAACCTCTACTATTGGACAGTGGGATTGGTTTTTGAAAAATCAGTAGAGGGGCATATAAATTGGCTCAAAACACCATGAGATATAAAAGGAAAAATACTTTTGAATGGGAGAAGAAAATGCAGGTAAAGAAAGAGGAGTTCTGTGGTGAATTGAAACTCCATGGCCTTTCCCCGTCATTTTCATCTACTGTGAAGATGAACACGTATAGCTTTGGATCCCAAAGTATATTAAGTTTGGATCCCAAATTATATTTTCACTTGGGCAACTATTTTATGAAAGCTCATGCTACGCCGGTTTGTTGTTTATTTTCATATTTTTTGACTTTTTAAAGAATGTTTAATAATTTTTTTTATTTTTATTCGTCTTGATGAGAAGAATTATAAAATTAAAATATTTTGGCCAATAGAGTAATAAAAAAGAAAAAAATGTGTTTTTAATTTTTAATTTTTTGATTATAATTTTTAATTTTTTTTAATTTGTCTCGATTAGAGGATTTAAAAAAAGTAAGAAAATGATTAGCAAAAATAAAATAAACCAACAAATCATTATCCCAAAATAGAAACTGCATGGATGGGCATGTTTTTAATTTTGTTTTGAGAGAAAAACTTTCAGATTAAGCATATTCTAAATTTGGGTTTGGCTTCAGACACACAAATACAGAAATTTCTGGTACGTTAAGCCAAAAAAGGCGCATCCAAAAATTAATCTGAAAAACTCAAGAAATTTCAATGCTATTGTGTTTTAAATTAATTTCTTTTCTTAATTTAAAAGAATTAAGGTTAATTTGGACAAATACAAGTTTTTAAAAAACTTTCTTTCAAATCTTTCATCCTAATCAAAGAATATGAGAACATACTTTTTCAGTTTCTTTTTTTTTTTTTTTCAACTTTTCTTTTTACTATTTTTTTTTCTTTCTAATCATACAGACCCTTTCAAGCAGTGGTTGTCTATTACTTCTTTTTGTTTTACAAATATTACTCATTCAATTTTTTAGGATTAATTCAAAAGAAATTTATCTCGAATTTAATTATGTCTTCCGCTAATAAGGAGATTAATACTTCTTTATTAATAACATTGTCCAAAAGATGAAGAAATTCGTGTCAAAATACAGGTAGGAAAATTGGGTTTACCTAATTATTAACCGCATTTTTTTAATGCTTTCTCATTTTTTTAACGCTTTCTCATTTAGATTTAGTTGTGTAATGTGTATATGTAGAGTCTATAAATTTAGGGATTTTGGGAGTTTGATCTTTTAAGTTGTTAGAAATTTGAAGTGTTAGGCATTAACTGTCAAGATTTTGGTTTGGTTGCTCGCCCAAAATAATTTTAGACTTGTTCAATTGATGGAAAAAAAATATTATTATTTTATTTTATTTATGTGTGTTTAGTTGTTTCAAAAAATATATATAGATCTCACGGTAATTGTTTTTTGAAAAAATAGAAAAAAAAATCACAAAAAAAATAATCCAAGTGTATAATTATATGTTACAAAAAATTAAAAATTTAAACTAAGCATGCAGCAAAAATTATTTTCTTAACATCACAAGATTGCTAATTGACAATTAGTATAAAAGTTAAATTTTTTTTAGTCAATGAAACTAAATTTGGTTCAAAGTATATTATTTTGTAAATTAATTTTTAAGCTAATTTTTTTAAGAAAATATTAATTTATTGGGTAAAAAATTAATAGGTGATAATTATAATAGTTATACATAATTGGTAGTGGTAATGGTAGTAAATAAGTTATTAAATATGAGTATTATTGTCATTCAGACTGAAGTAAGAGTTTAAATAGAATATTCTAAAAATTAATATTTTAATTTAATTTTTTAATTAATTTTTTTTTCAAATAACCTATGTTAGAATTTTTAGCCTTTTCATTAAGAAAACCGAAAAACATGTTACCCATCAGGGCCAGCATTAGGCCGTGTGTTGGCTATCTAAAAAGCTAGTTTATTTATAAAAAAAAAATTCAGTTTTAAGTTATATAATTTGGTTTTTCTAAAAAAAAATTAACTGTTTTTTAAAAAAAAATTCAAGAAAAAAATGCTATACACATACTAAAAACATTAATTTTTTTTTAAAATAAAATCATTATAATACCATTAATTATAAAGTTAACTATATTCTCAACAATAAAAAAAATTATACAAATATTTTAAATACTACAACTAAAAACAATATATATATATATATATATATATATAT
>JAOTRH010000024.1:3055353-3117305 GCA_034768845.1 Heliamphora exappendiculata | reverse complement strand
AAAAAATAAAAAATTATTACAAACACAACTTTAAAAAAAATTAAATCTCTTATAAACTGATTTTTTAAAACATTAAGAGGCTTAGTACATATACTTGGGGGTGACTTCGGGGGTGACACGGTGTCGGGTCCCTATTGTGACATGGGTTAATGTAGGGTTGATGTGAATTTAATTTGCATTTTAATTAAAATTTGGTAATTTGATTGGAATTGTGAGTAGTTAATTTAGCTAAAAATTTAGGTCAATTAAACATAAGTAATTATATAATAAGTGTTATATATTTTATATTTTATCATCAAAATCTAATAAATTAGTTATTTTATTTAAAAATTAATACGTGTTAATCATATAACTAACGGGGTCAAATTTATCTTAAATTTAACAAAAATTACTTATACAAAAAACTTAAAATAATAAATAATTTTAATTAAATTATAAAATTTTATTTAAAATATGCAATTTAAAGTAACAGCTGACCAGCTGTAATCCAAGTAACAGCAGGACACCTTACCCAGGGGGACACGCCAATTCTCTGTCTCTCTGTATTTCTCTCTGTGTCTTTGTAAATTAGGTTAAGAAGTATCCACCAACCAGACCAATAATATTAGTTCCATCCTCTCTTGACTACACACTTCTAAAAATAAAAAATAAAAATAAAAAAAAAAAGCAATCGGCAATGAATGAGTAACATGCTACTGGCAAATTATTAGACCCGCTTAAAAAGTTGCTTATTGATTTATTAATTTATTTTTTATTATAAATTTTTTATTTTTAATAATTTTTTTAATTATATAATTAAATTATTATACTTTTCAAATTTTTCTAATTTAAACGAGCCAAAAATATAGATTTTTTTTATTAAAACATAAAAAAAATCTAATAAAAATAAAAATGAATAAAAATAAGCTAATAAATCAAATTGAATGTTGCTTATTTTTGTTTTTATTAGATTTTTTTTTTATCTTTGATCAAATTTTTTTATTTTTTAGTTTATTTTATCGAGATAATTTAAAAAAATAAAAAAATATAGTCAAAAGTGAAACAAGTTAAAAAAAAAAGGAAAATGTTATTTATTTATCCATGCAGGGCCAAACACTTTTGGAGAATCGTGTTGATAATAACACGTTGTGGTTTTTTTTAAATAAAAATATTTGATTTTAATTACCTTTCATTTTTTACTCTACCTATTTAACAAATGTTTTACTTAAAATATATTTTTTATATTTTTTTACTGTAGATCCGTTTAGGTTGTTTGTTTATTTATTTATTAATAAATAAGTAAATAATTTTTAAGTTATTTTATTTGGATGAATTTATTTATTTATTTATTTATTTATTTAATTACTGAAACGAATTTATTTATTTATTTACTTATTTGGTTACTAAAACGAATTTATTTAACTTATAAATTAGTTTATTTGTTTATTTAGTTATTCTAACGAGTTTATTTATTTATTTATTTATTTAGTTACTTAAATAAGCTTATTTATTTATTTATTTATTTTAATTTATTTAATTACTTAAATAATATATCTTATTTTTTAAATTATAAATTAATAAACAAATAAATAATTTTACCTCAACAAGACTTATATGGTGTTACGCAAACAAGGACATGTGATGCGATGGACCACCGAATAATTACTGAATCCTACATTCTTCTCACATATTATATATATATATATATATATAACAATCTCCCTCTTGAAGGTCGAAAAAAGGCGTGACAGCGAAAAATGGCGCCGTTCCTTCTTCACTCGCGGCCATCCTGTGTATCTCTGCAGTTGTTGATGCTTGTAGTTTTCTCCATATTTAGCACCATCGGAAGCTTGTTCGCGAGTAGTGAGTCTCCTTTGACGTTAGATTACTACGCATCAACGTGCCCCACTGCGCTGGACATCGTGAGGAAGGAGATGGAATGCGCAGTGCTCTCTGATCCCCGCAATGCCGCCTTCGTCCTTCGCCTACACTTCCACGACTGCTTTGTTCAGGTCTTAGTCTCACTCACTCCGCCTCCTAAATTGCAGTATCCATACTCGGTATATATATATATATATATATATATATATATATATCAATTCATAAATACAAATATTAAAAAAACTAAATTATAATAAATATGAACTAAATAAAATATTTAGAATAAATTACACCAACCTCTAATAAATGCCCAAATTTCCTTGGGTCTCAGTTCTAATATGACTCCTATTTTCGTAGAATTTGTAGAGAATATCATTTATGCAAAATAATTAGCTTAAGTAAATAATGATATCCACGTGAACAAATCACTTTTTGTTTTTAAAAAATGAAAGTTATTTTTTTTTATAAAATAAATTGTTTAAAATTAAACTGCTTAATTTATAAAACAAAATGCAATTTAATCATATATCTATCGGTGGTCAATCATGGTGATTCTTTCCATAGATGATCTTCTCTGCATCACATGTAAGTAAATGATTTGCATGACATATAAGTAAATGATTTGAATCATCTTGGGAAGGCACTTAAAATCTATTAAAGAAGGTCTTGAGAGATCTAATTGAGGTTCTTATATCTTATGTGGATCTTCACTTGTTTGTTGGAGCTGGCATTATGAATCTGTAAATTGAATTAAAAACATGTGATTATGATTTTAATTAAGCAGCAATTGCAAATATTTGTTTAAGTTACAAATATGTAGTTTAAAAAAAAGTAGAATTTGTGTTAATTAATCTTGAATCAAAACGTATAAGTAAAAAGCTGTGAGCATGCCTTCGTTTGGCGGCTATTAGTCTTAAGTTAATTTTTTTATTTTTGACAAGAAGCCCAAAAAATCTCAATTTCTAACTTTTAGCTTTTACTTCATTTATTTTTAGATTTTTTAATTTTTCTCATAATAATTTCTAATTTTACCTTTTTACATATAAAATTATAAAAATTTTAAACAATCAATCATATCCTAATTCATTTAGGTTGAAAGGCTACAATTGAATTTTATATTAAGTTTATTTGGATTTTTTTGTGGCTTAAAAATTACTATTTATCTAACCAAACAAAATTTTTGACTTTTTTAAATTAAAGTGACTTAAAATCAAAAAGTTGACTTAAAATCAAATTTCCATTTGAAGGCTATTTTAATTTTTCTAACTTTTAATTGATCTACAAGTTAAAATTGTAATTTAAGAAAAAACAATCACCCTTGCGTTGCCTCGAAAGAGAAAAAAAAGAAGAAGATGGTTCTATGATGGATTATTTGCTTATAAAAAATTCTAGGGATACTAAAAATTTACTTAAAAATACACTAATTACCCACAAGTTTTGATGAGCTTCAACATAACTTAATGTGGCGTGTTTGGTATTTATTTTTTTACTGCAGTTTTTAGTGTGCATAACATTTTTCTTTGCTATGATCCTTTGGTTAACAATAGTGATCAATTCCTTTATTTTTATGATTAGTAGATTTAATTTTTTTATCTTTTAGTCTTTTTTTTTTCGTTTTTTCAATTGCTCTCAATATTGAGACTAATAAATAAAAAATAAAAAAATTTTGATCAAATAATTTTAAAAAGTCAATAGTAAGACTTATTATTTTATTTTCATCTTTAGTAATTAACTCTTCTTATCATTTGGTCAAAAAAATTTATTGTCATGATTCATTTCATCAAGATGAATTAAAAAAAAATTAAAAAATGATACCAAAAAATAAAAAAAGTTTAACAAAATAAGTTAAACTTTTTAGTTTTCTCAAAAGGGACAATGTATCTCCATTAATAATAGCATGGCTTTAGAATCCCTTTGAGTTCATAGTTCTGCTATTTAGTAAACTCTTTTTATTTTTTTTATAATTTTTTAATATCTCTACTTATCTTATCGAAACGAATTAAAAATTTAAAAATTTAGTTAAATAATAAAAAAATAAGATACACTAAGCTAATTAATAACCAAATTCATGCTTGTTTATTTTTGCATTTAGTAGGCTTCATCATTATTTGGTCAAATTAGATTTGACAAACTGAAATGCTAAATCATATTGTGAATAAAAGAAATTAATTTATTAAAAAATAAGGAAAAAATGTAAAATTATTAATTTTTATAGAAACTTGAATAATTAAGTGGATATACTGAATGGATATTATAGGGTTGCGATGGATCGGTTCTGCTGGATGACACGATAACTCTGCAAGGAGAAAAGAAAGCTTCCATTAATGCAAATTCCCTCAAAGGTTTCAGAATCGTTGATCGAATCAAGAACAAGCTCGAGTCGGAGTGCCCCGCCGTCGTCTCCTGCGCCGATCTCCTCGCCGTCGCTGCAAGAGATGCAGTTCTTCTGGTATCTATATTATTTAATTACAGCACAAAATCAATTCAATATCGAGCACAAAAAATGATAATCAAGCATTCATCTAGGGACTCGCAATACTTATAGGCCTATACATGAGAAATTATTAAATACATGTACCCGTCTAATTATAGTACATGTGGGTCATGCTAAAACGTTATAATTGTTTTGTTTTGTTTTCTTGTTTGCGCTAAATTTCAAAAAATTTGCTTATTTTTGTGTAATTTTTTGAATTTTTTGAATTTTTGATTAAATATTTTATTTTTCTCAAATTGTTTCGATAAGATGAACTATAAAAGTAAAAAAAATTTAATGCAAAGATGAAAAAAATTCATTAAATACAAAAATAAGGAATATAATTGCTTTTTGGCTTGTTTTAACTTATTTTTATCATTTTTGAACTTTTTTTTAATATTATGATCAATCTTTTTTTTTTTATTTTCTTAGAATAATAGAAGTCGAAAAATGTAATAATTTGACTAAACGGTAAAAAAGTTTAATAAAAAATAAAATAAACAAATATAAAATAAATAAATAAATAATTATACCAATAAGTGTTTTGTAGTTGGTTATGTGATTAAATTATGTGTTCCTATACTTGTTTTTTTTAGAAAAGGTCAACCCTTTTGGTAAAGAAAGCTTGGTGATCAACGTGTAAGACTTGGAGATCTTCAAGATAATTGGTTCAAAATTTTATAAATACTATTAACTTTTCTAGAACTAAATAATATAAGATTTTGCTAAGACTTTAATTGGCCCCAATTGTAGACGGTAGAATTAGTACTTTAGAATTAATCAAATTGTGTGAAAATTATTTCAAACACTGTGAAATATATATATATATATATATATATATATATATATATAAATAGAGAGAGAGAGAGAGATCAACACTTTCATTCGTTCCTCATTAGTGTTCGAAAATTGTCCAGAATTATTACATTCATTATAATAAGTCGAGCTCTCCACAATACTTCTTTATAACTTTTTTTATGATGATCTCCTTTATTGCAAGGGCAAATAAGGGAAAAAGTGACATTATTCACTTATTTTATTTTATTTTTCCTAACATCACTAACTCTGTAGAATATGTGTGCAATTTCTTCTAATATACATATTGTATGCAAACCTGCCATTGTGATCAAAAGTAGCATATTTGTCTATTATTGTCAAGTTGGCTTGCTTGTGATGTTAATTTGCAGGTTGGTGGACCTTATTGGGATGTTCCTCTGGGAAGAAAGGACTCCAAAACTGCTGGCTATGCTCTTGCAGACCAAAACATTCCTTCCCCAGATGAGGGACTTCTCTCTTTAATCTCCAAGTTTCATTACCAGGGTCTCTCTGTCACTGACATGGTAGCTCTTTCTGGTCAGCACCAATTCTCAATCATATTGAAATAAGAATATTCCTACCCTATTATATAAGAACAACATGTCATTTTTTGTTTGAACAACAAATTAAAATCGACTCACACTTTTATCATTTCAAAATTGTCCTTCAAAAAAACAATATTTTCATTGTTCTTCTATGTTGCTATAACTGCTCATTTAATAACTATAAGACTTTGTTTGGTTCGCCGAACAAGGGAGGATAAGATTGGACAAAAAGACATGCAAACTCCACATGCTCAATTTTTGTTTCATTCTTAATTCCGCGTTTGTATCGTAAGATTAAAACTAATAATCCGATAAATACCAAATTACTAATATCTTATTCAAGGTATTAATAATACCAGGCCTTCCTAGTATTATTAGTATCAGGCTACAGATGATCTTTCTCCCTTATCTAGTGGTCAATATTAATTCTATAAATCTTATCTCATTTTATATTCCACCATAACTAAACATAAACCAAAATTTTTATTATACACATAATTCATTCCATAATTTTCTATTATTAAAAAAAACATGTAGGGCTTATAATATTATTTATCCCTCTTATCTTATCCAATTTCATCTGAAATATTAAACGAACTCTAAGTGCATTAAAAGTCTAAAAAGATTCTTCCTTCAATTTTTTTCCAAACTTCTCTTTTTCAAATCTTACTTTCAAAAATTACGTTTAATTTAACGAAAAATTAGTGAACAGTCCAATTTATAGGTCGTTTACTATTTTTCATCAAGTATAAGATTTTTTAACGAGCAAGATCAATTCTCATAAAAATTTTAACGCACAAGGTCTTTTTAAGACAAAAATATCCTATAACAGATAAATTTATCTGTGTCTTTTCAAAATATGTATATAAAACACAGATAAATTTATTTGTCTTTTATTGAAAGTAAGTGTAATGAATACAGATAAATTTATCTATATCTTTTTAAAATATGTATAAAGAACACATATAAATTTATCTGTTTGCAGGGTATTTTCAGAAAAAATTACACAATTAGACCTTGTGTGTTAAAATTTTTGTTGATGGACTTTGCGCTTTAAAACGTATTTTTTTAAACTTTTAGCTGAAATCTCCTTAATTTAATTTATTTTCTAATTTTAATATTTTTTTCAATAAATTAATATTACAAACGTATAACGTGTGCCACGGACGCTCTGTGTATGTATTCTTTCTTAAACCTTCATTCCTAATTTTAAAATATATTGAGAATTAATATTATTTTAATAATTAATTTTTACAAAATGTTTGTCCTTGAACTCGTGCTTGTCTTGTGCTTTGACAGTCATGCATTATTAGGAGATCAGAGTATTCAAAATGATAAGTCCTAGCCAATTTTCAAAACAAATAAGTTTCTCTTAATGAAATCAAAAGCTTATTGAAAATAATAACACAAGACAAACAATAACCATTTTAAAATAATAGCCATTTTATTGAATACTCAAAAAAATGAAATCAAGAGTTTTAAAAAATACAACAAAAAGATCAAATTCTATTTTGAAAAAACATCCCAATGTTTTTTATGCTACAACACACAAATAGGAATTTTGCATGAATATATCAACTTCCAGGGGGGAAAAACATGTGCTAGAATACAATAACATGATGAAGTTTTTGAAAAACGATTTTCCTTTTAGATAGAAAAAAATATTTTAGTTTGATATGCGAGAATTGGATAACAACAAGCAATCAAACAATCAACCAATCAATTCACAGACAATCGCACAAGAGAGACACGCTATTTTTTACGTGAAAAATCCTGATAGGGTAAAAACCACAGGACTTATTCAAATTCGAAAAAACAAGCACTATATAGTAATCAAGTTTGATTACAAAAAAATGTTTACAAAACTGATTGAATTAACAATCTTAGTTAATAACCTTTTCTTGCCGAATTCTCGTACGCCAATTATGTGCTTGTTTGCATTGCCATCGAAATTCACCAATGGTTTTTATCACTTGAGAATCGACTGAAGTCACGGATGTGTTGATGACAAAGGTGCTTGCTCCTAATCTCACATGTATTCGTCAAACCAAAATATCACGCAAAGTAGCTCTCCTTAGCAGCAGCAATATCACTCTATTTGACTCTCAATCCACTTACTGCCCACCAACTGTACACAACCCTAATTGCCGCATAATAGTATTCCTTGCATAAGACTGATCGAGCGGTCTTAACTGCTTTGCAGTAATTTTCTGTTGTTTTATGTTGGTCATTGGAAATAACACCTGCAACTAAGTAAAATAGCCTTCCAAAGAACAAGCAACTCATATCATAGATTCAATAAGACTAAGTTGGCACAGATTTGTCAAACAAGACAAAACAACCTTAGGAAATTTCCCAACAGTTTTTTTAGAGAATTCAAGATTCATTGCTTAATTATATAACTTTTTTTAGCCTGTTTATAATATCCAGGGGCTCATACCATCGGCATGGGGCGCTGCGCGAACTTTCGAGCGAGAATTTATGGAGATTTTGAAGCAACTTCAGGGGTGAATCCAATTTCAGACACATATCTCAGCAACTTGAGGTCTATTTGCCCTGCTGCTGGGGGTGGAGAGGATAATGTGAGCCCTTTGGACTATTTAACCCCTAACCTTTTTGACAATGCCTACTACCAGATACTTTTGAAAGGGGAGGGACTACTAAACTCTGATCAAGAACTCTATTCTAGTGTGTTTGGGATTGAAACGAAGCAGCTTGTGCAGAAATATGCCGAGAATCCGCTCGCTTTCTTTGAGCAATTCTCGGAGTCAATTGTGAAACTAGGAAACATTACAAATCCAGACACCTATATTGATGGGGAAGTTAGGAAGAATTGTAGGTTTGTGAACACATGATGATGGAGTTTTTAGTTTGCTCTTGGTCATGTCAGCAAGTGAAAGTTCCAAACAAAAAAAAGTGTAATGCAAATGTTGAAATTTGAAGTTTCTCTTTGATTCATTTTGGATATTGTGACGTTTGATATATCAGGCCCACTAAGTGAGACCACTAGTTTTTTGGTCACAACCAGTTAAAACTAAAGTTTAATTAAAAATCATTTTTATGAGAAAGAACCTTTTTAGAGAATATAAAATTTTTACGAGGTTGATCTTGGGTCGTCATTTAAGCACGAATATCTACATTTAAGATAATATTATAGTCTTACAAAAAAAATTAAACAAAGTTTACGAATATAATGGGGAGAATTTGCAACTAAAAGTCATCTCAATATATAGATGCTTATTTCAAAGACAAAAAAGTAAAGAACTTAATGGAAGCTTATTAGAACAAGAAAGCCCAAGAAGCCTGAGATGGTAACAAGGGCACAAGGATCCAAGAGCGAAAAGGGGCACTATATAATCCCATTGGCTCCAATGGGAGAGGGGGATTATTGTTGTAGGCCCAAATCAATGGATGGGCCTCTATGTAAGGCCCATTGGCTTCCATGGGAATGGAAGGAATTTATGTTGTAGTCCCAAATCCAATATAGATGCCCTCAAGATCATGAGACTACAGCTCTTACTTCCCATATATGTGAATAGACTAACACTTGCTTATTTCTTTATTTTATTTAATTTATTTTTATTTTTAGTAAAAAAAAATTCATTATTTAGTTAAATTATTATATTTTCTGACTCCTTTCGTTAAGACGATCCGAAAAAATAAAAAAAATTAATCAAAATATAAAAAGAAGTTCAAAAAAGACCAAAATAAACTAATAAGTCAAATTTTATATTACTTATTTTCATTTTTAGTGAACTTTTTTTATCTTTTGATTAAATTTTTTTTACTTTTTTAGTTCATCGCATTGAGACAATTTAGAAAAATAAAATTTTTGATCAAAGATGAAAAAAGTTTAGAAAAGAAAAAAATAAACAAATTAAAATTAGGAGATTTAGCCCAAACAAGGCCTACATAAACAAATTTTTGTTGGACAAAAACTATTATTTATAAGAATAAATAATTGGAATGCTAAAAAAATAACAACATTTTTCCAGATTTCTGTTTCAATTTAATCTTTTTCAACTTGGGTTTTTTGCAAAGAAGTTTACTAAAGACAATAATTAGTTTTTTTAGTACACTTTTTTCGTATTTAAATTTATTTATTTTTTCAACTTCTTAAGTTCCTCTACCCAAATAAATCGAAAAAGTGAATACTTTTGTTCAAAAGCTAAAAAACAAAACAAAAAATCATTAAAAACAACAAAGAAAATTCATTAAAAAATGTAGCTTGAAAGATTTTACCAAACAACACCTAATTCAATTGATGGTCTAGTTTCCTTTGCCTGTCAGGGTTGCTTCTTGTTAGACTTCTCCAAAGCTGTAAGCTAGGGCCAGAAAAGTCTTCAAGAAAGATATGCATACATATAATTTATTAGCTGAAATATTGAACTGAAAAATCAACTCCCTCCCTTACATGCAAGCAGACTCTTTTCTAGATGATAGCTTAGTTTATGAAACTTCCGCTTGTACTGTCGGGTTTGGTAAGGAGTTCGAATTTGTTCACTTACCTGACAATATCAATAAAAAATATTACGCACACTTCTACTAGTTCAAACTATAAAATTTACTATACATTTGTAAATAAAGCCCACAATTTGAACTTATTTGAGAGTGTATATTTTTAACTCACTTTATCAATTGGGTGAACAAATTATTTTATCTTATTAGGATAGAATTTATGACTCAATCTCTCGAGTAGTGTTTGGTTCAGTTAAATTTTGGGTCGAGTTTGGACCCAAATCTCATGAAGGATTTGATTTGGTAATTATTTTACAAATAGACCCAACAATTAAATGGCGACTTTTTATTGGGTTGTAACCCTTGAATGATTACTAGTGACTTTTACAAATATATTTTATATGACTCAAGTGAGTTATGTTTTTTCTTTTTACTCTCTCTCTCTCTCTCTCTCTCTCCTCATTTGGTTTTTGTGTTGTGGAATTACGAACCATGTTTAGTTATTGTAATGAGTTTTACATCATTGAAGATTTGCATATAAAACCATCCAGCGTTTGAGTAATTTGGGTTAAGGTATGTCTCTTAGATTCAATTTCAATGAACAATTTTGTTCAAAAATAGAATATATATATATATATATAATTCATTAGTATTTGCACTTGAATTATGGATCTTTTTACGAAATCATTAGTTCATTCCATTGTACATTACAATAAACTAAATAGCTGGTGTAATGCTCTAGTCTAAATATTATAGTTTTATACATTGATCAAAATACTAAAAAAAAGTTAATAAATCCTTTTAAATATATCAAAAATTATAAAATTAGAACACTATCTAGAAATTTGAATAATTACTCTGATTGGTATGTAAAAGTGCTGATTAAATCTTGTAAAGTATGTTTCGCTAAGTTTTGATTATATGTTTATTTATATACTTTAGTAGTGTTTCAGTGTTAACATCGAAAGAAGCAAGATGGTGAAAAATTGTCTAAAATGGAGCAAAAGTTGTCAAAAGTCAACAATTTTAACGTGGAAGCCAAAAAATCAAAATAACATTGTTCCGCTTACATCTCGGGACCCGATGACCCAACACCATGAGTAGTAATACCTCAAAGTTCAAGAAATTCGGTAAAAAGGTTCAATGGTGAAAAGAAATAATATTTCAAAAGAAGTTCGGCAAAAAATATGCAAAAAATGTGTGAAAAATTTGACATACATTTACTATTTGGATCATAATTTTTTGTACAAAATGAATTTTGATACGAGGCTAGAACCGTTAGAAAGAAGATTTTCAAAGCTTCAATTTGGACAAAATAATGATCATGTTCGGAGTTCGAATGAAGAAATTATGCTTGTTTGAAGTTGGGATAACATAGTAGTAGCGATTTTACGAAATTTCGTTCGGACGAAAGTATGGGCATCCGGACAGAAATTGACCAGAATGCATTTTGTTCGAACGGAAATTAGAGCATCCGGATGAAAAAGCTACTTACAGAAAGCGTCTGAACGAAATGGGACAATTAGAATTTGAATAGAACTCTACAACAAAGGGCGCGGATTGATACTATATATACAAGGCTTGGGGGATTCATTACAACACTTCTAAATTTTCAAAAATCAGATTGAAGACTCATCAAGAGGCAAGTGCGGAGGTTTGGAAAGTGACAAAAAAAGTTGAAGACAGAGGCCCGGGATTCTATTCTCCTTCATCTTTTCATGGATTCGAGCTGAAACACAACTGGCTAATCTTATTCTTCCTAGGGAATGATGAACTTCTAGTCGGTATTTTAGAATTAGTTTATATTTTTATTTCTTTTTTATTGGATTCAACTCGTTGTATGAATTTGAGACGTTGATTTCTGATCAACAAGCTTTTAAATTGATTATCTAGTTCCATTCTTACTTTCTGTGATTGTAATAACGAGATCATGCAACTGATATATGTTCTTATTCTTATTTAAAACGTGAGATATTCTATACTTTGATAGGACGAGTTGTGTTAGGATCACTCGGGTAATGTGTGCCATAATCTTAGATAGGATATGCCAAGTTTGGATTTGACCTTATTCTCTTGATAATTTGTGTCAGTCTTTAATAGTGATCGGATTGGATTGAGCCAAGTACAAGAAATAGAATCTAAATGAAACTAAAATATTGGCTTGGGTGGATTCATACATTAGGAATTTTGGTTATATTTTAGAGTAGTTTTTATTATTTTGTTTTATTCAAATTAACCATATTTCATAATCTCAATCACATTCTAATTTAAATTTATTTTAGATACTAATTTAAGAATACCGTAACTTAACCTATTTGTTTCCGTTGGAACTATAACTGGACTTAACCACTATTCTACCATATAGTAGTTAATTTTAAGATTCTAAATTTATATTTTGGCACGGTACGACAATGAAGCAATTTTTAGCACCATTGTCGGGGACAAAAAGCAGAATTGCATATTTTCAAAATAGTTCTAATTTTAATTTGTTCTTCAGATTTTTTTTGATAGTTTAAGGTTTTCGTCTAGCTTTTTTTTTGATTACTTTTTTGTTAATTAACTACAAGTTGCTCGGCGTTAAAAGAAGGTCGGTGCGGATACTGAATTCTTATCAAAGCACTATAAGTTTTTTTTAATTTTTATGTAATTAAAAAAAAACTCCCCAAATCCTGTTTTCCGCCCATTCCCCTTCTAATCCCTCCATCCCATCATCTTATTATTATTATTATTATTATTATGAAAAATAATATTTAGACTTACTTGATAGACCTATTTTACATGCCTACTTATGTAACAAAGTTAAAATTACTTGTTTATTATTTTAGCAATAAAAATTATTAATTATTCAACTATATCACATAAGTTGACTTAAATAGCATTACTGTATTATTACTTATCTTTTCAAAAAAAAATTAAAGAATCCTGTTTATCTTAAAACCCTATCCCACCTAGCTACTCCACCCCTATTTTGGAAGATTTTTCTTTACTTTCACCCATATTACTCTCCCATCTTTATCCACCACCAACCCCCGTTCCATCCTTTTCTTTTTTCTTAGTTTTTTCATTTTTTTATTTTCTATTCTTATTATTCTTATTTATATTATTAGTTTTATTGTTTTAGTTATTATTATTACTAGTATTAATTGTTTTTCTTTTCTTTGTTTTCTCTTTCTTATTCTTTCATTCGTTCTTTCCCTTTTATTCTTAAAAAAAATGATGTATTTTAAATTTTTTTTGAGAATTTCAAAATTCATGATTACCCGTCATTGCGAATATAAAGTACCTATTTGCAACCCAGGACAATCAATTCTTTATCTTGTGTGATTTTTTCAATCAGTATAGGCATTTTTAATGTGTACCTAGAAGTGACTTTATTACTTTCTCATTTTTATGGCATAAATTTTAAAAATTAATGTGAGCATATTAAAAATTTTGAGCAAATTTGTTCGACTTTGAAATATCCAAATGTTAATAAGGAATTTGTTATGCTTCATTTATTTCAATATTCTTTACAATGCAAAGTTAAGGATTAACTTTATTCTTTGCCTCTAAAATCAATTAGAACATGGCAAGAGATACTAAAACAATTTTTGAATAAATTTTTCTCACCATACGAGACTCTTATTATTAAACAACAAATTGAGAATTTTGCTCAAATAGAATCACAATCTTTTGCACAATGTTGGGATCGATTTACATTTTCTGTATTATTTTGCCCATGCCTTAACTATGAAACGTGATATCTTATTCAATTTTTTTACGAATGTTTAAATTTTGAAACGCGTCGTTTTATGAAAATGATGTGCACTAGTGGATTTTTAAATCAAACTCCTGACAAGATGTGATACTTGTGCTTTTGAGAAATTTAATTTGGAATTATGAATCTTGTATCCCAAATAAATTAAGGAGTGTGATTTTTGGGTTGCTAAAATTTTTATGTAAAATAAACTACGAACATGTACACTCAGCTTTTATGCACTGCACACTCAACTGTTTAATTGATTTTCATGCTAATAAATATTGATAGTGAGAATAACTGAAAAAATAAAAAGATTGAGACTTAACTCTTAGTGAGCTTTTGAGACTATTTTTTTTTTTTGGAGAATTTTTCTACATTTACACATAATACATTTGCTCATATTTGTTATTCAGCATGCAATGTTCGTTGTATAATCTCGATATTCATTCTTGTTGGCCAAAAGTTGAGAAATTTTATTTGAATTGAATTTGAAATTTTCTAAAAATAAGAACTGTGCAAAAGATTTTGTTAACTTTAAGAAAGGATATTATGCATCTTTCTATCTTTGAGCCTGTTTGTATCTTTGATTATTAATTGACCCTAATTCCTCCTTTGAAGCCTCTTACATTTAAGCATTTTTCTTGTTTTTCCTGAATACCTAAAAATATCTTGTGAACAGGGAATGACAATGATGAGTTTATAAAATTAAAAATCGAAGAGGATTCAAGAGTGCAAAAAAGTTGGATAAAAAAATAGTCTAGCAACACAATTGATTATTTAAGTGTATATCGAATGGGTTACAAAAAAAAAAGGGTATTTAAATTTCGAGGTTTGGGATAGATAAGTGTGAGAGCAAAAAAGAAAAGATGGGTCATGCATATTGCCTATATAATGACTTATTCCAAGATATTGTAATTTCTACTATAACCCATATACACTTTTTCCTTACCTAAAGCTATAACAAAAAATAAAGATCTAATGGATCCTAGGTGAAACATAATCTGATGCACAGAAATAATTGAATGAAAATGACAGATAAGACTTGCAAAAAATTGTGTCAATACTTGGCATTCTAATCATGAGATTATGAGTTATTCACACTTGTTTGCTTTTTTCGACTCTTAAAGTATGCGGGTATAATTGTTTGATTTGTACATACATTACTTATGCCGTATACTACATGAGTGCGCATACATAAGCAAGTTTTTGAGTATTTAATTGTGAGTTATTTCAAGAGAGAATTGAAGTTGAAACATAATTTTGACACAAATTTAAAATTTAAATGTTCATAAACATGATACCGATGCACGTAACTAAGTCTTCATACACACTGAGTCTAGGTCTATGGGAAGTTGATTGTAAGGATGACAGTAGCTAAAAAAATTATGCAAATTAATTATTGAGGGTATGAAATTCACAATTTTAATTTAAATTTTTCAAAATGCACGTGATTGATGTTTGTGGGTATCATATCTGAAAACCCTCACGATACGATAACTCATCCACTATGGGTAATCTATGGGCTTAAAGGCTTATTGCATATGATAAGTGTAATTGTGTATCTTACGAAAGTAAACTTTAGTTAGATTAGTTTATTTATCTTTTATTTTTTCTTTGCTCGAGAATTAGCAAAGTGTAAGTTGGGGTGTGATTTGTACGTAAAAGTGCCGATCCAATTCTGCAAAATATGCTTCGCTAAGTCTTGATTATATGTTTATTTATATGTTTTATTAGTATTTCAGTGTTAGTATCAGAAGAAGCAAGATGGTGAAAAAAGATCTAAAATAGATCAAAAGTTGTTAAAAGGCAACAATTCCAACGTGGAAACCCAAAGATCAAAATAACATTATTCCGGTTATATCTTGGGACCGGATGACTTGGAACCATGAGTGGTAATACCTCAAAGTTTAAGAAACTTGGTAAAAATGTTCAACGGTGAGGAAAATAATGTTTCAAAAGATGTTCGGCAAAAAATATGCAAAAATTATGTAAAAAAAATTGACATACCTTCACTATTTTGAGTCATAACTTTTTGTACAAAATGAATTTTGATATGAGCTAGAACCATTGGAAAAAAGACTTTCGGAGCTTCAATTTGGACAGAAGAATAACCCTATTTGAAGTTCGGATAAAAAACTTATACTCGTTTGAAGTCGAGACAACAGAATAGTCATGATTTTGTGAAATTTCGTCTGGACGAAAATATGGGTGTTTGGACGAAATTGACCAAAATGAATTTCATCCGGATAGAAATTAGAGCGTTTGGAAAAAAAAGTTACTGTTGGAAAAGCGACCGAATGAAACGGGACAGTCAGAATTTGAATAGAACTCTGCAACAAATGGCGTGGATTGGTACCATATATACAAGGCTTGGGGATTCATTTCAATACTTCTAAATCTTCAAAAATCATATTGAAGACTCATCAAGAGGCAAGTGTAGAGGCTCGAAAAGTGATGAAAAGAGTCAAAGACGGAGGCCCGAGATTCCATTCTTCTTCATCTTTTCATGGATTCCAGCCGAAACATGACTGGCTAATCTTCTTATTCTTAGGGGATGATGAACCCCTAATCGTTATTTTAGGATTAGTTTAGATTTCTATTTCTTTTCTATTCGGATTCAATTCGTTGTATGATTTTGAGACGTTGACTTCTGATTAATTAGCTTTTAAATTGATTATCTAGTTTCGTTCTTATTTTCTGTAATTATAATAACAAAATCATGTAACTGTTATCTGTTCTTGTTCTTATTGAAAACGTGAGATATTCTATACTTTGATAGGGCATGTCGTGTCGGAATCACTTGGACAATGCGCGCCATAATCTTAGATAAGATATGCCAGGTTTGGATTTGACTTTATCCTCTTGATAATTTGTGTCAGTTTTGTAATCGTGACCGGATTGGATTGAACGAATTAAAAGAAATAGAATCAAAATGAAACTAAAATATTGGTTTTGGTGGATTCAAACCTTAAGAATTTTGGTTTTAGTTTGGTGTAGTTTTTATTACTTTATTTTATTCAAATCAACCATATTTCATAATCTCAATAACATTCTAATTCAAATTAATTTTAGATACTAATTTGAGAATTTCGAAACTTAGCCTATTTGTTCCCATTAGAATGACACCTGGACTTAATTACTATTCTACCAAATAGTAATTAATTTTAAAATTTAAAATTTATATTTTAGTACGGTACGACAATTAACCATACTCTTTCACAAGAGGTTGCAAATGTCTCAACAACCAATATTCATTTGTTCCCATAACCTCTCAAATGAAGTTTGTCGCCCACTAAATGAGCTATTGATTATAGAAATTCTTTCATATGCTACCAAGTGACATTTAATCCAATAGTATATGTGTCATACTCCCAAATCCGAAGTGATAAATCTAAGTCTTGTAAGTATAAAGTGTGAGAGTGAATATGAAAAATAGATCTGGTATATAATGAAACTTGTGGTGCTACTAGTAATAACTTGACTTAAGTATTTTGGGATGCGTTGTTAAATTTTTTATTCAAGTTATTAAACCAGTAACCCACTTGAATTGTTACAGAACATTTGTTTCTCAATAAAATAAAAAAAACCTCTCTCAAATTGTTGTGTCCTATTGGAGCAGAATTTCCTTTTTTATAGGCAAATTAAAAGCTTATGCCTAGATGGCTCTTTCATGTATCTACATGACTAATAAAAAGTTTAATTTTGTCCTCCTTAAAAATTGCAAATCTTAATTTATTTTCAAACTTACCCAATTGTTGGGGTTAAACTTAGCTAAAGACTCACAAGTTTCAAGATTACTCAAGACTACATTTTGTAGGTTTTGAGTGGGCACAAAAAGATTTCGTAGGGCTCCCGAAGAAGATCTTGTAGGATACAAAAAAATTATTTGAATCGTTAACTTTGTAGAGCTTACAAAAAAAGATTTCATAGGGTTGACAAAGATCTCGTAGGGTACAAAAAAATTATTTGAATCGTTAATCTCGTAGGGCTCACAAAGAAAATCAACTTGCAAAATATTGATTTAACTTGATTGGACATCAATAAATACATGAATAAATCATATTTTATTTTACGAAATAAATGATTTTAGTTTAAAATAAACTATTTAAGTTTAAATTATTTATTTTATAAAATAAAATACAATTTATTTAGATATTAATGTCTCAATCAAGTTAATTGTTTTGCATAAATGATATTCGGAATAAGTAGTTCAAACTTCAAATTATTGTTACAAATTCACCTCAACCCATAGAGTCTTCGAAGTTCTTGAGTTTTTTTTTTTTTTTTGGTTGGAGCTTACCCCCCCAATTTGTATTTAATTAACGGGACCATTTTTTGGGACTTTTGAAACGTTTGTTGAAATTTCTTACAATGCAATTTAGGCATCGTATAGCAATTTAGTTTTAAATTAAATTTTTTATTTAAAATTATTTTAAATTAAATAAGTAAAAAATTTAGTTTGTAAATCATAGAGACTTTAAACCAAAAAGCAATAAATCAAAAAAATTGACTTAAAATGGTTTTAAGCTAAAAGAATTTTAAATTAGAAAAAAATTATTATAATTTTGATAAGTATAGTTTAAAAATATAATTTTTATAAAAAAAAATATATGAAAAATAAAAGTTATGATATTTTTAAAAAAATATGTAAAATTATTTTATATAAAAAAATAAAGACTAAAAGATTAAAAAATTTTAGTTCCCAAATAAAACTTTTTAATTTTTTTAAACATTAAATTAAAAGATAAAAAGCCAAACTCTAAGGGTCTGTTTGGGATCTCAAAAAAGCTAATTTTTTTACAAAAAAGACAACTTTTAAGTCATATTATTTAGTTTTTCAAAAAAGTCAATTATATTTTTTTCATCTTTTAATAAAAAAAATCTATACAAATCTCAAATACTAACTTTTTTTTGAACTAAAATTATTAAAAAGTCAACTCTCTTCACAAAAATAAAAAAAGCAGTGTTAATATCACAAATATGAGTATTTAAAAACAAAAAATAAGGGTATATTAGATATTTTAAAAAAAAATAAAAAAAAATTACAAAAGTTATCTCAAACATTCTATTTTTTTTTATTTTTCTTTTTTAATAAAAAAATTAAATTAATTAAAAATTAAACTTTTTAAATATGACTAATAAGTCGTTTACCGAAGGAAACCGTCGTCCCTAAATTGAGATAGACCCTTGACATATGATTGATTGAATAATTAATAATTTAATTTTTTTTTTTTTTGAATTTTTAAGGACAAAATCTTTCAAAGTCAACGGTAATTGTTGTTCCTAAATTGACAGAATCTTTCAAAGTCAACATACATTAAGTTAAACTTTTTTAAGCAAATAGCCAAAAGTTCATTTTACTCGTAATTTAAAATTAGTTTTAAATTTTTAAATATTTTGCCTATTTGCTTAAAAAAGTTTAACTTAATGTACTTTTGGCTTAATAATATTTTTTCTTACATAAATCTTGTTTATTTATTTAAGTTTGATGAGTAATATAATATGTTGATCAGAGATAAGCAACCGTTCATAAGTAGTAATATTAGGGACCAAAACCACTAATCAAGTTAAGGTTAAGTCTTTTTCTTTTTTTCCTAGTTATCCCATTTATATTGGCCACAAGGATTTTTGATCAGCCTTGAGATGACCTGCCTTTAAGTAGCACATTGTTGATTAGGTCAGCCCATTGTTGTGGTCAGTATAACGCGTGATTATCATGCTCGCTATCTAAATCTAAGAGTTTTGTTAAGACATTGCAGTCATAATTATTTACACTTGGGAACCCTTCCACGTGGCTAAAGGTACAATATATAAAGTGGATAATAACGGATTCAGGTAGATCCTTTAAGCACGCATACTTACTCTCCATCGTTTTATTCTTTCTTGCTTGGCCTTTACTCTATTAGAGAACTAACTTGATCGTCAGAGGAGATCCCACTGATAAAACACTGGCACCTTTTCTAACATTTTCTTTGATTTTCTTAGGTTGAATCCAAACCTCTTAGGATCGTACTAGGAATTGGCACTATTATTTTGGCACCGTATGTTGGAACTTTTTGTCTTTCGGTGGCAAATTCCTCATTAAATAGTCCAAACAAGGTCCATGGTAGATGAACCTAATCGATTGAGGATGCCCTCAACAACGGGCTGCAACTAAACATCCAACATCAAGAACTAGTTCAGCACCAACTTCAACACTTGACCCATAGAATTCTTCAATTGATACAGCAAAATTAGGAGTTGTTGCAACACATTCAACGTGGAGATAATAATCATCCTCCCTTTGTACTGGACAATCCACAAAATCATTAAAGATTTGAAGGGCAAGAAAGTGCAAACCATGATCCACCATAACCAAAAGGTGATGAAGAAGTAGGCAGTAGGATTAACTTACCTCCTGTCGCAATAGCGAATGAGGAGGCAAAATCCAAAAGGGGAAAACAAAGCTTTTATAAGCATCTACAACATATGATGAATAGATTAAGGAGATGAAGGCCTAACTCAATGAGGTGATGGAAAGGATGAGAGGTAAAAGCCCATCCATCCTTGAAGATTTAGTTCATAAAACTGAATCACCGTTCAAAGAAACTATAATGGGTGCACCCCTTCTCCCAGGTTTTGAATGCCACAGTTGGATATGTTTGGTGGCAATTCCGATTCCCTCGACCATCTAAACACCTATAAGTCCATGAAGTACCTACACTCAGTCCCAGATGAAATAATGTGTAGAGCATTTCTAACTACAGTCAAAGGTCCAGCTAGAATTTAGCTCTGTAAATTGAAACCAAACTCTGTAGAGTCCTTATCTCAGTTGAGTCGACTTTTCGTTAGCCATTTCATTGGAGGCTAAAGACATAGAAAACCAATTAGATGCCTACTCAACATTAAGTAATCGAAGGGTGAAACCCTAAGGGAATACATAACTCGATTCAATCAAGAAGTATTACAAGTGGATGAGGTGGATGACAAAGTAGCCCTTATGGCTTTTATGAGAGGGCTTCTGCCTTCTGGTTTTCTATTTTTCGTATTCAACGCACCACCCACGGATATGGCAAAGCTCATGCTAAAGGCTTATAAACATATGAATACAGAAGACGTGATGGAATCTCTAAAGGAAAGACAGATGAACTCTCGATCCGAGTATAGAAAAGATCATGTGAGGCAGACAGTAAGATGATCACTAAACCACCAGAGCAGTGCAAGGCTAGAACTGTGGAACCATCACACAGACGTCCAAATGAAAATAGGTACCGGCAATATACCGCACTTAATGCCCCACTACAACAAGTCTTGTTATATATTAAGAAAGACCCAGATCTCAAATGGCTAGGAAAGATGAAAGGTTATCCATCAAGGCGCCCTAAAAATAAGTATTATCATTCTCACAAAAATCACGACCATGACTAAGAAGAGTGTTATGATCTGAAAGATAAATAGAACGCCTGATCAGGTAGGGGAAACTGAGCCATTTCATTGATAATAGAGGCCCATGAGAAAATCTAGAATGACCATGATTCCACACCGCAACGATAATGTAGCGGGTCAGCCAGATCAGCCACATATGGAGATCAGAACGATCTTAGGGCAATTTGTGGGCATAGGAGAGTCCAAATCAGCTAGAAAGGCACGGGTGAAGCGACTCAAGAAAGAGGACAAAAGGGATGTGAGAGAGCAAGTTCCATGGCCCAGATCATAAACAACGGACAAACTTACAATTTTTTTTTCCAGAAGAAGACTGTTGTGGAGTCCAATACTCACATGACAATCCTATCGTTATTAGCCTACAGATCAGCAACCACACAGTAAGAAGAGTTCTTATCGATAATGGAAGCTCAAAGGATATTCTCTTCGCCAGTGCGTTTGATCGAATGAATGTTGGACAGAACAAACTAAAACCATGGTGTCCCCATTGGTGGGCTTTGCTGGAGATAGAGTGTATCCTTTGAGATCAATTTAATTACACATTACAATTGGAGATGCGAGTATCAAGTTATCAAAGATGGTCTTGTGGTTCATAGTCTATCAGCATATAATGTCATATTAGGAAGAACAACCCTCAACAATCTAAGGGCGGGCACTTCTACGCACCACCTATTGGTCAAGTTTCTAATTAAGTATGGAATAGGTCAAACGAGAGGAGACCAGACTTTAGCAAGAGAATGCTATGTTACATCTATAAGGGAATATAAACTAAAGGAGACATTTCACATAGAAGAAATAGTGGTTAAGAACGAAGAGGAATTGAGGAGAGGAGAACTAGCAAGAGAGTTAGATGAATTTTCAATCGACGAAGCTAATCAGTTAAGGGTCTTGAAAATTGGTACTAAACTGAGCGAAGGCGTTAAAGGATCTCTGAAGACATTCCTCAAGATGAATGGGAACGTTTTTACGTGATCACACCACGACATGCCAGAAATAGACCCAGCCATCATTATGCACATATTGAACGTTGATCCCAAGGCAAAGCCAGTCAGGCAAAAATAAAGAGTGTTTGCTCCACAAAGGAACGAGGCCGTCAGCGAAGAAAGGTTTCATCAAAGAAGTTACATATCCAGAATGGTTAGCCAACGTGGTTATGGTGAAAAAGGTAAATGAAAAGTAGAGAATGTGTATAAATTTCACGAACCTAAACAAATCATGTCCTAAGGATATCTATCCTCTCCCTCGAATTGTCCTTTTGGTAGATTCTATAGCAAGGCATAAGATGCATAACTTCATATATGCTTTTTCTGATTATAACCAAATTATGATGCATGTGCCAGATTGAAAGAAAACTTCGTTTATCACTTTTAAGAGATTATACTACTACAGAGTTATGCCTTTCGGGTTAAAGAACACCGGCATAACCTTCCAGCGATTAGTCAATTATATGTTCAAAAAGATAAATGGTAGAAATGTTGAGGTATATGTCGATGACATGCTCGTTAAAATCAAAAAAGCTGACCGGCATATAGATGATTTGCAAGAAGTATTCACGATTTTGAGGAGGTAGGGAATGAAATTGAATGCAGCAAAATGTGCATTTGGAGTATCATTCGAGAAATTTCTTGGCTTCTTGGTCAGCCAAAGAGAAATTGAAGCTAACTCATAAAAGATTAAAGTTATCCTGAATATGAAAGCTCACAGCAATACCAAAGAGGTGTAAAGACTTGCCAGTAGAGTTGTCGCCCTTAACCACTTTGTTTTAAGGGAAACTGACAAATGTTTGCTAGTTTTTAAAACACTAAGAAAGGCTTTCTCCTGAAATGACGAGTGTGATCAGGCACGAGTTAAAGAACTACTTGTTGAAACCCTCACTACTATTAAATCCAATCTAATATGAGGAGATGTATTTGTAGTTAGTTATGTCCCAAACAGCAGTCAACTCAACACTAATAAGGGATGACGAAAGGCAACAAAGACTTGTATACTTCATCAGTAAAGCTTTTCAAGGGGGAGAAAGCAAATATCCATAAATAGAAAAGCTAGCATTTGCATTAATCATATCTTTCAGAAGACTATATCATATTTTCAAGCCCATGGCATTGTTGTTCTCACTTATTGGCCTTAGAGAAAAATACTTCAAAAGCCTAAAATATCGAAAAGGTTAGTGCAATAGTCAATTGAGCTAGGACAATTTGATATAAAGTACAAACCTCACACGACCTTGAAAAGAACAGATAATGATGGATTTTTTCGTAGAATTTACTTTTGAAATACCTCCTGATCAGACAACATCATCGCAAGTTGAACGTGATCAGATTCAGGTTAACCAGCAAGTAGAAAGTGTTGGACTAAATTCGAATGAGCAGAACACTTGGGTGATCAACATAGACGGATCAGCTAAAAAGGATAAAGGAGGTGCGGGTATGGTTTTTACTTCCCCATTAGGAGATCAAATCAAACAAGCTATGCAGTTAAATTTTTGACTGACCAACAATGAGTTAGAATATGAAGCCTTGATCTTGGGACTTAGAGGGGCGAAGTCTTACGGGACAAAGAAAGTAATGGTCAATTTGAATTCCCAATTGGTTGTATAGCAAATCAATGGCACCTATGACATAAAGTAGGCTAAAGAAATATAAAGTTTTAGTGGATGATTTGTGCGCCACAAAGTGCCACTCCAACAAATACCAATGGAGGTTAACCTAACAACTGACCAACTAGCACAATCAGCCTCTTCAGATATAAGATATGTAGACCAAAGTGTGATTGTGGACACGATTGATCGATCAAGCATAAAGCCCCAACTGGGTCCTAGGGAAGTGATGAAAATCCAAACGATGGACTAAACATAGCCAATTCTAAAATAGTTGGAAAACGGATAACTCACCAATGGATAGCAAAGACCATGAGCCACGAACAGGCAACGGCTGATCGTATGAAGGCAAGCCTCCAAGTTGTAGAGCCTAAGGCCATAAGCCACGAATGGGTAATGGCTGACCAGAGAAGGACAGCACCCACAATCTAAAGCAAAATCACCCCTGTAAACGATACCATAGTGATGAAGGAGCCAAACAACAAGCTCACAAAAGTTTATGTGTAAACAACCGAAAAAGGTCATTAAGGTATAAAAAAGCAAAAGTTCAAAAATTAAAACAAGTACAAGTGCAACCATAACTATCTGAAACCAAAGTGTTAAAGCATTAAAGCATCCAAACCTGCTCAACATGTAAGTGTTTTCAAACAACCTACCAACTATTGTTAAAATGTTAGTGTTTTCAAAAGCCCAAAATAACCAAATGTAAATATTTTCAAACAACAATGACAAAGATAGAGTAAAAGAGATAAAGATATGGGATCAAGGAGCAGGAGGAGGAAGAGACTAAACTTCATCTTCAACCTATCCTATTGAAGGGGACCCACTAACCACGAAAGCATCATCATCTTTAACTTTGATCTAGGAGAAGTCAAGGTTTAGTAATAGAATGCTCGCACGCTGATGGAAGGCTTTAAAGCCATTTTCTTATTGCACCACCATCATAACCCTCACTTCAAGAGAGTTCATGTGGTCGGCGATGAGTTGTAAAAACTCATCAGAGCTCTTGAACGCCTCAATGGCAGCAACACGTTCAGTAGAAACTAAAGCCTTCAAAGCTTGATAACAAGTTTGCAGAATAGCCAATTGACTTTGCTACATACTCATCTAGCCTAAAACTTCAGTCTTGTCCCTTCTCAGCTCTTTAGCGATAGTTTTAGCTTTCTCTATCAACCTCAAATACAGCCACCTTCTCCAGGTCCGCCTTCAACACAACTACTTCACTCTTCAAAGCTTGGATGTTCTGACCAGCAGCAAGCAATTTCTTCTTTGAGTTATGGTACAAGATCTTCTTTTCTCTAAATGAAGGTCCATATGATGACACAACGCAACAAACTATAAGTATTAAAACATTGATAACTAATGAAATGATATATAAGAAATAATAATATAGCTCAAAATGCGAGGGAGAAAGAAGAAGAAAAGTACTTTAGCCATTTCCTGATGGAAACGCTGGGTCAAAGCAATGGTGGGCAGTCTGTTTATGACTTTCAGATCATAAGGAGGAATTGTACCTCAATCATCTTCAACTAGTGTTCCCGTCTATAAAGACGGAGGTCACAGGCTCCTCTTGAGCATTCGAAGAGGTGGGAAGAGAAGTAAGAGCTACTTCTTTTTCTTTATCCTGGTTTTTCTCTTTCCTCTGACCAGAACTAGTGTCGCCTCCTCTTGAGATAACTTTAGGGCCGGCCATTGTTCCCTCCTTTGTGAAAACAATCCCTGTCTCCTTCTGACCAGCCTCAACAGCGTTCATCAAAGTCATACTTGGGATGTACTCTTTGAATACAGAAACATCTAAGTCCATTTGATGATGGGTCATGATGCGAGGTCTCTTCGTGGAAGGTTGAGTTGGTGCATTCCCTTGAGAAGCAACTTTCTTCTTCTAGAGCTTCCTCAGCGCCTCTTTATCCATTTGACTCATTAGTCATGCACAAAAGAAATATTCATGTGATCAACCAATTCATTGAATAAGGAAAACAAAAAAAATCTTTTGATAAATATAATGCTTCACCTTCCCTCCCAGAAATTTCTAAAGCTTTAACATTGCGAAATAAAGACTATGCATCAAATGAAGGCTCATGACCAAATAGATACTCACTTAAGCTCTCTAGAGCGACTAAAGTGGACTAGTCCTTGTTCTCAAAAGACTAAGCAAACTTAATCCTCTCCCTCTCCTCTTCGAAGACATTCACACTCCTTACGCGACCTAAAGGAAGACCTCAAAAGGTGAAATAAAATCCCTAAACTAGCGGAACAACAACAAGAAAAGAAAATCACGAGCAAATAGAATACTGACCATCTTTGGGTTAGACCACATCCTCTGTATTCTGGGGGTAGAATCATCAAGGGCCTCCCAGGGCTAAAACTCTAGAGGCAAAAAAGAAGCAGTCTTTCCACGCTCTATTTGCTTTTGGTAAACCAGTTATTAACCCGCGGTGATCACGTGCTTGAAAAGCTGACAAAGCCAGAGAAGAGGTCTACCGGCTTATATCACTATAGGAATTCTTAGATAAACAAAGAAAATTTTTGGTCACTAAGGGCAGGCCATAGAACTACACACCCGATCAGAATCTTCCAAGCATTGGGGACCAATTGCCCATGAGATACCTCTAGAAACTAGAGGATTTCCCTTACGAGATGGGGCAAAGGACATCGAAGACCTCCCTGAAAAGCACCCTTAAAGAAACATAACTTGCCAGGAAGGTCAAAGCAAGCCCACTCGTCTTGAGCAAGTACCCTCAAGTGAACTTAACTTGTAATTGGGAATTGGATTTTTAACTGACCAATGTCCAAGACATTGATGGAGGAAGGGATTCCATCAGTGGTGAAGGGCAGTTGAAGGCGACCTATGGTTCTATGAGTGCGTTGGATTAATGCTTCTTAACAGCCTTGTTAGAACCCTAAAGCCTTTAAAGAAGCCAACTCTATGCCATCCAATGGTGGGGGAGGAGTAGGCTCACGGCGGCAGGTACGCCGAGTAATCAAAGGTTACACAACGATTGTCCAAAAGATTGTCGACACCTCATTACAAAGTCTCATTCAACGTTTTGCCTTCATATTCATCAGTTGGGCAATTGGTGTCCCATAATTTTGTTAAACATGCTTTATTTATTCAAATTGTTAAAATGTGGGAGAGATGTAGGTTTTTATTGGGCATTCCCCACTATTGCTTCTGATGCACCCCTCCAATAAAATTTTGTTCTTTCCTATCAATAAAAAAAGATATTGATAAATGTCCTAAACCAACTTGTTATTTTTCACTTTTGATTTGCTTTTATTAGTTGCTCGACTCTGTTATGCGTCTAAAACTATTCAATTTGATTTAGGTTACTTTGGATATGGGTTCGAATTTGGATTCGAGAGCAATTCAAACCACAAAAAGTATCACCCATGCTTGTTTTGTGAGATTAGACTATTCAATTTGATTTAGGTTACTTTGGATATGGGTTCGAATTTGGATTCGAGAGCAATTCAAACCACAAAAAGTATCACCCATGCTTGTTTTGTGAGATTAGACTGCATAAAATATAATGAAATTCTTTTTAATATCATGAAATGATAATTGAAATTATATATATCGAGTTATTATCTTTATAATATTTGGTTAAAGTAAAATGAATAAAAGATTTTAAAAATTATCTTTCGACTGTCGAATAAGAGACAAATAATTTAGAAAAAGAATAAGTTATCCTAGAAGGGAATGAATTTTGAATTCCATTAATTCCCCATTAATATTAGTCCTTGTTTCTACAAAAAAAAAAAAAAAGAAGTTAGAAGACTTAAATATATTACACATTTGACATAATGTCAGACCAAGAAAGTATATTGGATGTAAATAAATTCTTCAAAAGAAGATAAAAAAAACTTCTACATATGAAGGAGAAAATAACCACATAAGAAGAAAACTAAACCTCCATGCAAGAAGGATCACAAACCTCTATGTAGAAGACTTAATAAAAATATACTAAAAAAACAAAAGATACAAAATTATCACTATAATCGCACAATGTGGCCTTTTTTCATAGCCAGTTGAAAATGACATCGTAGTTTCTATTCATCCTTTATGAGAAGGCTTGCTGAAGGTCGATAGTGATCGCATATTCTGAACTTTATTGTTACTGGTGTCAAACTACTTGTATTAAGACTCCGTTTGTTTCGACGAATAATATTTTCACTAGAAAATATTTTCAAGAAAATATTTTTTTTTTGTGTTTGGTTGCAACTTTTAAAATGATAGTGTTAATAGATGTGATAGTGTTAGAATTGGTGGCAATGGTGGTGGTAGTCTCCAGACCCCGCAACCCCGACACTTGGGCCCTCAGGCCCTGGATACCTAGCCTCAAACCCCCGACTCTCGACCTTGACCTCCAATCCCAACCCTGACCCAAAACCCCAGGCCTCGAGCCCTAGGCCTGGTCCTCGGGTCCTCTGACCTATAGCCCAACACCCTCGGACCCCCGAACCTTGGGCCTCGAGCCTTGAATACCCGACCTCGGATTCTAGCCCCTAGGCCCCTAACCTCAAACCCATGGGCCGCTGAACCTCCGGACCCTAAAACCCCAGCCCTTTAACTCGAAACTGCGAAACCTGGACCCCCGACCCCTGGGCTCTCAACCCCCTAAACCCCCGAATCTCAAACCCTCAACCCCAAGCCTAGAACCTTGACTCTCTAGACCTTCGAATCCCTAGACCTCTTTCCCCCAAGCCTCTTAACCCTAACCCGGCCTCGAGCCCCGAACCGCTGGCCCTGGACCCCCGACCTCGACCCCAATCCCCTTGGCAGTGGTGACAATGGTAGGATGGTAAAAGTAAAAATTATTTTCGAAACAAAAAAATAAAAATATTTTTCACCAAAATTAATTTATTTTTTATTGACTTGAAAAATATTTTTTATTGACATTTAATATCCGTCGTACCAAATAACAGATGATGCAGAAAATATTTTTTAAAAATTATTTTTTATCAAAACACATAGAGAGTAGTATTAATATTTCATATGAAGGGTTAATAATTCAATCAGGTGATGCAAAATAGAAATAAATAATTTAGAAAGGTACACCATAAACCATGTGAATCTCTCTCTCTCTCTATCTCTCTCTCTCTCACACACACACACACATATATATATATATATATATATATACATACATAAACATGGTCTGTGAATTAAGGTTCGATTTTGGCCCTTTGTTTAGAATGTTTAAAAAATTTGGCTTAAAATTTTTTTAGCATTTTTGTTAAAAAAAGAGAAATAAAATAAAGTTAGATTGTTTGAAATAATTTTTTATAGTAGATCTTTTGCTTTATTTTCTTTATGAAAATGTCTAATATGTTTTTACTTTTATTTTAACTAAAGGCACGCAATTTTACTAAAAAAAATTAAGATGTTTGGGGATGTGTATTGACTTTTTTTTCTTTAAAAAAAGTGAATAAAATTTATTGGCTTTTTAGAGTTGCCAAAAATTACAGCTTAAAAGTTGATTAAAAAAAAAAACTAAAAGTTTTAAAATAAGTCAAACAGGTGCTAAATTTTAAGGCAAGGGCAGTTGGGCTTTTTTTGATGACTTTCTAGGTTTTTCCTTTAAACTTATTTACTTTACTTGAGAATTAATGCCTTTGAAACAAAAACATTGAAGAAAAAAATGATGTAAGTTATCTTTATTGATTTTTTTTTCCAACTTTCAGTGATGTTTGTAATTAAAATCCCTTTCATTGCTCTGATTAGGAAAAATGTAAAAGTTAATGTTGATGGAAAAGTAACCCATCTCAAAGATTTTTTCTTGCTTGAATTTGCTTGTTAGATGCATTTATTTCCAAGTTGAAAGAAAGAGAGATTAGGAATAGCATCCAATTATGTGTATGTACCAGGAATGATAAACACAATACCGTTATCATTATAGCTGTGGACACATGCATACATGTATAAGTGTATATTTTAAAATTAAAGTAAATTAAATAAGTAAATAATAAAATAATTTAAAATAAATTTTAAAAATAAATAATCAAATAATTTAATTTTAAATTTATGAGCAATAATAATTTTTAAATTAGATAATAGAAGAAATGTTTAATGAATAAAACCAAATGAAATTATTTTGGTATTAAAAAACTAATTAAGGATATTTTGGATATTTAAAATATTCACTCAGCTTGGTCACACCAAATAAGTGTTCTCTTTTTATATATTAGTATAAATATAAATGGAGAGGGATATTAATGGGAAAAATATTTAAATAATTAAAAGATTAATATCTTGTAATTTTAATTAGCTGATGCTATATATGCACATTTCAAGGCTAATTTGTTTTTGAAACTTTAATTGTTGCAAAATAGACAAATAAACTTGTTGCAAAACAAAACAAAACAAAAAACCAAAAAATATTCATTGATATGATACTAATTACTTTTTATTAATATAGAGAAAGGAAAAATATAAGATAATACATTTTAAAAACACTGAAATTCAAGAACCAACTAAATTTTTTTAGTTTTGGATAATTTTCTAATCAGGACGAATTGAAAAACTTTTTCTTCCTAGCTATCTTTCAAGTCCCATTTAGAATAATAATTTATTTACTTATTTTATTGAGAGAATTAGTGAAAAAGTATATTTCTTAGATCTTATAGTGCATTTGGTCCACTTTAATTTTCTTCAAGTTGTTAGATTCATTGTTTTATAAGTTTTTAGAACTAAGATCCTCTAGTTTAATACTAAACAACTTTTATGAGCAAAATCACTCCTATTACTCACACACTTTTCTAATTAATAGTAAAATTTTGTTGCCACGTCATCACCACTTTCAGGTTGCCACCGCCGGCAACCATTTTCGGCCACCATTGATGATTGTTTTCAACCGTTGCTGACGATCATTTTTTTGGGATCTCCTAACGACCATTTTTTGATGACTTTTGGTGACAGTTTTCGGTGATGTTTGATGGTCTTTCGGTAATTTTTTCGACGATCTAAATATTATATAAATAGTTAATTAAGAATTATCATTTTTCAGGAAGTTGTAAGAATCTTAGTCCTGTCAAATTTTGTCTTTTATGTTTAGTCATATTTTCAAATGTAATCAATTTTTGGTCTAAAATATCATGTATCCCGTTAAATATGAATGCCTACTTAGCAATTAAAACACCCTGATTTGATAGAATCTATTTTTCATTAAGACATGATTTTAGCATCCAAATGTTTGATTCTTATCCTGAAACGGTCCAATTGGTTTGGAGATGCCATCTTTTGGAAATTAAATCTCAGCAAGCATTATGTGGGTGTATTATCATGAAATCGTGAAAAACTAGTATGGAAAATAGATTTTTGTGATTTTGAAGATATTTCTTGTCATTTTGGGGATTAATCACAAATATTCATTGTTAAACTATTTTACATTACACGAGGTAAATTCTTTTATAGCATTGTTCGCAACAGACCCGCTTCTTCGATTGTTGTGCTAATTTGATTTTTAACTTTTCTTGTTAATTAACTTGTATGTTTTTTCTATTTTTATTTATATTTAAAAACAAATTTAGTCTTGATAAATATTAGTACTTAACTAGTAGACATGAATTTTGTTGAGTTATGACACTACATACATAAAACGATTATCAGTACTAACTTTGTAAAGTGGTTGTATAACAATGTAACATAGTAACAACTGGTAAATATATCAATTGTTACTCTGCAACACAATTGAGATACCGCCGCCCACATTGATTGATACATGTATCAGTATTCAATGTGCAACATATTTGTTAAGATTCTGCAGTAAAAACGTAACTGATAAATGTATTAGTTGTATTTTTGCAACACAAATTTTGAGATGCCACAACACAGAATTGACTGATAAATGTATCAAATAAGTAATCTACAACACATTTGTTAAGACACCAGAGCACATACATAATTGATAAATGTATCATTATCACTATGATATTTATTATTACCAGTATGATAGATTGTTATATGTTTGTGTGTTGTAACTTTACTGCTTTGTAGATTGATTCAGATTGATGATTCAGTAGTACTATTGTGTAAATATGAAGTTTAGAATATTAATTCGTCTACTATTCTCGATCACTATGTATTCTTTCAAAATATATTCTTCTTTTAAACCAACAATTTGTTTCAAACTTAAAGTTTGTGTTGTTCCGCCTCCCCCAAATGGGTATGTACCGAATGAAATGGTTAAAACCTAAAATTTCGTCCTTTCATCTTCTACAAATGTGTAAACGGTGAATAGTTGAAACATCATGGTGGAAGAACAGAATTTTTTGGGGGTGGTGCACAAAATATTTGAAATCATTTGTTCTCTTGCTCTTGCTGTAGGATATACCATTTTTGGTTTATTCTCATTTGGGCACAAATGGACAAAAAAAAGAGTAAAATTGGATAAAATAAAATATTAGGACTAAATCTACTAAAACAATTTAAAGAGGAGTAAAATTAGCATGCATACCCAAAATTTCTTTTATGTAAATTTTATTGTTCATTGTATTCAAATTATAAAATTTATTTTTATTTGTTCCAACACTAGTTACAATAAAAATAAATTTTACTGTTCATTCTATTTAAACAATGAAATTTATTTGAATTCACTTCAATATTAGCCACACTAAAAATAAACGTTACTATTTATTATATTTAAATAGTAAAATTTATCTCTGTTTATGAAATCATATTGTATCTACCATAATTACCTAATTTGTCACCAAGACCATATAAAGAAGTAAATGTTCACTTCAAATAGTTAAAATTATCTTTGGTATAATAGTTGTCGAAAGTTGTTGAAATTAATCGCCAAAAAAACATTGGAGGTGGTTACCAAAAATTGTATAATTCTTAATTGTCACGTAAAGTAGTAGAGATAGAGAAATGTGGTGCTGAGTTAGAGAAATAAAGTTTGAAGACAGAAGGAATGAGTATTATTAGAGTAGTTAGGTGTAATTTGATCTAATTTAACTCAATAAAATTTAAGAATTAATTTTTTATTTTTTGTAAGACCTAATATAATATAAAATATTTATCACTTATCTTAACCAAAAGCTCTTATTTTATTGGATAAATTACACTAATTTTTCTTAAAATTTGAATTAAATACGATCAATTTTATACGTTTAAAAAAAATAACATTAACATTTTTTAATATTTAATTTCATATTATACGTTAATCTACGCAATTAATTTTTCGTGAGTCAACTCACGGTTTCTAAAAATATCAGCCATGAATAATTTTTTTTCCATATTTATCCCTAACAAAGAATTAAGCCCAATCCCTCTCTCTCTCTCTCTCTCTCTCTCTCTTTTGTGTCTTCTCTCTCAAGATTCTCTTCTATGGCGGAAGCTACCTCTCCCTCTTCTAATTTCAATTCCTCCGCCTCACAAACAAGACCACATCCAAATCCACAAATCCGGTCGATTTGGCAAAAACCAGGATAAACACCTCCCTAATCTCCCAAACCAGGACAAACCAGGACAAACCAGGACAAACACCTCCCAAACACCTCCCCAAAACCAGGACAAACACCTCCCAAACCAGGACAAACCCGCCGCCGCCAGTCGAGTGAGAAGCGGCGAGGGCGTATTCGACTAATATGGCGAGGGGGTTGTGTGCAGACCAACAGTCGTGGTAAGCTGTGGGGAGAGGGAATTGGGGGTTTCAATTTCAAGATTCGATTGCTTTTGGATCCGAGCCGATTAAGAAGAAAAGAGAAGATAAGAGACGAGATGAGAAGAGAAGATAAGAGGAAGAATGAGTGGAACGAAACTGACGGCATTATTTGGGAAATTGGGGTACCAAAGGCACGATGCCTTGGACCCAGACAGCTTCGAATGGCCTTCCAATACGACGATGCTCGACCCATCCTCGACTGGCTCTGCTCAAGCCTCCGCCTCTCCAATGTCCTCTCTATCTCCGAGATTTCCCAATTACTTCTCCCTTTCTCTCTCTAATTGTTTCTTTAATTGTCAAAGTGCTCGATCGATTCACCGGATTTTCGACAAATTGGAGATAAATTATGCGATTTAGGGCTTTCTTGTTAATTTTCAGTTATGTTCGTTTGATTTCATTTTGTTCCACTGTTGAATGCTTGTCGTTGTTTCCTAATTTCGGTGATGAAATGAATTTGAAGCGGGTGCTTTGGAAGAAGTATAATCGGTTTTTATGAATTTTATTGAACTTCCATGCCAACCTATGCCCTCGTTCTCTATCTTTGTCTGTTTCTTTTCTGCACGATATAGTCTAGCTATTGGCTTGCAAAAATGATTTGTTGTTTTCTTACCGAGGCTCCGCCACAACTCTGGTCACCTTCTTCACCTCTCACCTTCTCTTCTTCGCTGAACCCACCTAAATTCGACCCAACACCTCTCGGTTCACCTTCTCTTCTTCGCAGTAGCGGTGGCGCCACCATCACTGGACTTCCCCAACATGCCCGAAACGCTCAGCATGGGAGCGCTAGCTCTTCAGTCCTGATCTTCTCTGCAATTACAGAAAAAAAAAAAAATTCCTAGATGGTGAATTCCAACTTCCAAGGGTTTTAGGAAGATAGGGGTGGTGAATTTATGAATTTGTTTATTTAGAGTGGGGATTTTTCCTTGCGGACCTTGCCTGTCAATCTCTCACCTAAGAAAAATTAAGAACCACAAAAAGAAAAAAACAAAGATGGTCTGAAATTGTTATCAATGTTTGGAGGTAAATTTGTCTTTTTAATTAATTTTGTTAAAGACGGTAAATGTATGTTAGGGGTGCTTTTGTAATTTATTTAAATGTGATTAAGTGTATTTAACTCATATTTTAGAGGAAGTTATTGTAATTTATTTAATTTTATTTTGTTAATTTTTCATTTTTAGTAAATTATTGGACCTCTCTGTTACTCTAATTAAGACTACTTGGAGAATATTCTTTTTAAGAAAAAAAATCATTTTATCCAAATTTGTAAAAAAATCAAAAATAAAAAAGCTAAAATTTTAAATTTTATAATATTTAATTTTGTCTTTAATACTTTTTAGTCTTTTAATTATTTTTTTATTTTTTGATTTCTTTCATTGAGAAAATTTTAAAAATTTTATTCAAAAAATAAATAAAATCTCAAAAAAATTAAAAATTATACCAAATGGGTCCTCAGATGCATTCATTAAATTGGCAACAAATTATTTAAGTCAAATTTATCTATTTTAAAACTCAAAAAAATGTCAAATAAAAAAATATTTTCGAAAAAAGCAAAAGAAAAAAAGAATAGAAATGGACGCGCAAGCGAAGCATGAGGAAGTTTCCGACTTCTGGCTGGGCCACCAACGTAATACGTAGCCATGGTTGTGATGTGATAGGAAGAACCGATGATGAGAAATTAAAAAAAGATTAAATTTAACATGGTTTGCAAAATAATATGCAGTGGTAGAAAATCTGAAACCCTAACAACTTATTTATAACAGTTTACTCAAAATTTTAGCTGGTAAATTATATTTTAAAATATATACGTATATAAATCGTACAATCGATCTATTCACGAATTGATTTGTTTTATCAATCTTACAATTTTTTACTTTAATTTTATTTTTATGCAAAATAATGCCGAAATCAAAAACATCACTTGACCACTCGATGCACTTCGATCGATTTGTTAAGCGATTTGACATCGCTTATAATTTTTTTAATATTTTTTAATTTATTTTTTGCTACGCTATAATACGCAAAAATACTTCTAAAAAATCAAGTGTTAAATAACAAAAATAAAATATAAATTAATTTGTCACAAACTTGTCAAATAAAAAAAATTAAATTGAAGGCTTAAATTCCTAACAAAGTATATTTAAGATTTGGTTGTGTATAATTGCTTATTTAGTTATATTATTTTATTTATTTTTATTTTTAGTATTTTTTAGTCAATTTATTATATACACTTTTGACTCTAAAAAAAATAAATTTCAAAATTAAAATATAAAAAAGAATAGAAGAAAAAATAACTAAAGTTTTTAAAATTTAACCTAAATGGGGCCTTAATTTTTAATAGCGTTTCTCTCCTTGATTTTATTTATTTGGTCATATTATTTTATTTATTTTTATTTTAAATAATTTTTTATTTATTAGTGAATCTATTATATTTTGAACTATTCATATTCAAATAAACCAAAAAAAAAAATCAAAATATAAAAAACAAATTTTTTTAAAAAAAATTAACCCCAAACAGGGTCTTAATTTTTAGTTGCGTTTCTCTCTCTTTTGTCTCTCTTTTCTCTTTTCGAGTGTTCTTGCATTCCGTGGCAAATCGTCCAGAATTCCCACTTCCCTAAAACAAAATCCCAGAAAATCACATTCTTTTCAATCCGACAAAAAGAAATATCACACACGGCGAGAAAAACAAAAAAACTACATCTATAAATATTTTGAATCGTATACCCATAAACGAGCAGGTTTCCGCGGTTTACTTTCTGAACTGACTCTGCGACTCGGTCAGTATTTTTGTTCGTCCACAAACTGGATTGATTCTCGATCCTTTTTGGTTTTTCAGGGTTTTGTTGTTCGCCTCATTCCGAGTAATGTGCAATGCTTATCTAATTCATTTGATTCCGCTTCTCTGTTTTAAGTCGGTTGCTTGTGTGTGTATGTGGGTTGGGTTGGATCGGAACGAATCCCGAAAACGTGTTTGTAAACTCTTTTTTCGCGGCTTCTGTTTGGGGATAATCATTTTTGTTTTGATATTCCCATCTGGGCATGTTGTTTTCTGATTTTACTCTTCGGTGATCCTTGTTTAATGCTGCTATAATGATGGTATTCTTCAATCTCAAAATTTATTGTTTTCATAAGGTGATTGTAAATGAATGAAATTTTTACTCAAGAATGAAAATTTCTCTCTCTCTCTCTCTCTCTCTCTCTCTCTCTCTCTATATATATATATATATATACACACACACACACACACACATACATATATACATATATTTATATCAGAGTTTAGTATTTCAATGTTTTGTGATAAAATTTTGTTCACAAAAGTTTGAACAGAGATGGTGTTTATTGTTCACTGGGTTTACTTTTGGAAAACTTTTTAAAAAAAAAAATTCTGTTGGATATGAATATAGAGCACAATGTGAAATTCTAGGATTGGATATGATAATTATGAATTGTTGATCTGTAAAATGTGAATTATGGCATTGTGAAAATGTTACGCCTCACAATTATTTTTTCCTTGTACCATTCTTGTTAGTGTATATTGATAAAAAAAATATATGAAACGATATTCTTGGAGTATAACAATTGGAATTTTACAATGGCGGGTTGGCTTCTGACATTTTCTTGCAGAATTGCCTGCATTGTAAATAAGCAGCGCAGTTCATGTTATTTTATTTGAAAGGAGGTACCTAGTATACTGTTTGGTTTATAAAGACCTAATTTACCCTGATAGTTAGTTGGATTCACTAGGATCCGCATGTAGATGCAAGCCATCTTGCTTGTTTAGTTGGGAACTGTATTACTAAGACAGATTTGGATCAACATATTGAGACCCATTGCTAGTTTCATGCGTGAAGTTGGGCCTTTTTCATTCCATTGTCATATCTCTAAATCTTCAGGTTTCAACTGAGTGTTATTCTTTCAATCTCCAAATGAACAGTGTTAAATTCCGTCACCTTTTGCTTCAGCTTATTTTTTGCATTCACACTTCTGATACGGTATGATGTGAAAGGGCGCTTGGCCTGAGGGTAGGGATTACCATTAGCGTCCATGGTGGAGCAGATTCAAGTCACGTAACCAGCCTCTCCAGAATCGGGGGTAAGGCTGCATACATAATTACATATTGCAATTCCCAAACCGTGCTGTAATGGGAGCCTCTTGCATTGGGTCACCCGTACTTCTGATAGTCTACGATGTATAAAGATTGACAATATGTTTTTATGTTATATCTTTAGCACTTTTTGGTGCTTACAGATATGGTTTTGCTGTTCTCTTCCATCTAACTAAATCCAAAAGAAAAGATAGAACTGTGGAATGCACAACTAGATTTTTGTTCCATGAAGTTGGTTTCAACCCCATTATTTCTGTTTAATGAATGCTTTGGTACCCTAGAAATTAATTCAACTCTGTTCTTTGTAGTACTCAATTGAGAATCGTTCATATCCTTTGTGCTTGTCAGAATTATGGCCGTTCACATAATAAATTATATAAATTTTACTTCATTGGTGATTGTGGTTACTTACATCTTCATTTATACGTACCTAAAAACCACTTTTGCAAGGAAATGTCGTTCAAAACACCAATGTATTTCTTTGAGATCTTTGACACCCCCTTGATTGATGTTCCTTAGGGTCCTTTTGATTAGGAAAAAAGTATTGGAAGGAAAAATGACAGAAAGCAGATGGAAAGAAAGGAAAAGGAAAGAAATATGTATTGTCTCACTTGCATTTGATTAGGATGGAAAATTTTCAAGAAATTTTCAAAGAGTGTCATTCTATAGTTTGGAAGCCGTGAAAGTTATAAGAATTTGTTTTTATTTGCGTATTTTAACTTTATCCATTTTAATAAAAAAGAACTAGCTGGTTTTGCAACAGTGTGGGGTTCAAGCCAGTGAAAAGGGATTTTCTTGTGCTTAATCAGGCTATCAATCTCCATGGCAGTTTTTTCTATATTGCTTAATTTTCTTCCCTGTTTCTTAACGTTAAAATTAAAATTGGGAAATGGGGAGATTGTTTGGATTTGAGAGGATAATTAGGTGGGTAATATCTATTTTGTGCTTTTGATGTTGTGTTATCTTATTGTTTGGCTTGTTCTCATAATGTTTCCATTGATTCTATGGCCTTTTCTTACTTAGCTCTAATTTCATGAAATTTTAGTTATTTATTTATTTATTATAGATATCTTAATTACCATGAAAATGTTGAAATTGATGAATGGGGGTCTTGTTGATGACTTTTCCTTGAGACCTAATGCTGTTTTTAAAAGGGCGTGGTTACTTGATACTTCGGGTTTTATTTATTTATTTTTCATGCAATTCTTCTTCTTGTTCTTCTTTTTATTTAACTATCATGGGGTTACGCCTATTAAAGGTTAACGTTCTTATGCAGTCTTTAGCTCATAATCCTCTTATCAATAACGACTCTCTTTCAAGAAAAGAGACCTAATTTGTATTATGTGTAGGAGGAATGAGGGCCCTAGGATCATTTATTTTTGTAATGTGCCTATTGTGTTCAATTGCATGGCATTGTTTATCTCATTTGGCTGACATTTGTTGGGCGGCTCTTGCTATTTGTTCGCATATATGTATGATTGATTTTTGGGTGCTTTGGATGCAACAAGAAGGTTAAAGCCTTGTGGGTTGTGTTATTTCTTCAGTTTTTTGAGTTATTTATTTGGAGCGTAATGTGACCAATTTTTTAGGACAGTTTTAAGGATATTGACTTCTTAGTGGGATAGAGTTTTTGTTTATGATTGTTTTGGGTTTCGGTATCTACTTTTAAGGGCATTACATTATTTTTAATTTTTAGATATTGAAGGGAGACGTGATATGCAGTTGGAAGCATTGTTTTCCGTTGTATATATTCTCTGTGGTGGATTCCTTGTCTCTTATTTTTTTTCCCCTTTAATAATACTTATTTTGCTTGCAATCAAAAAAAGAATAAAAGAGTAATAATTTAACGGGCCTAGAATTTGTAATACAATAGATGAGTTTGAATATAGACATAATGAACAAATTGTAAATTATAAATTCAAAATTGAAATTATAAATAATTACTTTAATTGGAAATTTAGTTTTTCCTCTGTTTTTTTTTAGAGGAAACAGAAAGCCAATTTACATGCATTTGTAGATTGTACGAGAATCTTTACTTTCATACACTTGCCTGCGCCCTTTGCTAAATAAACACATCAATTAGGGTCCAGTTAGTCGGTAACTCTTCGTGAGGACTGTTCTGGGTAATATTTTCTTGAATAATCCACTTTTAAAAAACATCAAAAAGTTGTTTTCAAGTTTTCAAAATTTTCTTTTGGCTTTTTGCGCAAAAATATGAGTGAAATGAAAAAAAATTTCTTTCTGGATTTTTTGGTGTTTTTGTTTCCAGAAACACGAAAATATAAATGGAATCAACAAAACGAAGAGAAGGGAAAAATTCCAGACAGGCCCAGGTTCTTTTGTTTTTTTTGTTTTTTTTTTCCTTCTAAACTTTCCAACACTTCACATTACTCTCCTACTATTCAAATGGACCCTTGATACATGACGATATGCCTTTGCTTCTGGTAAGTAAATTTAATTTGATATGAACATGTTAAAAGAAAACAAACACGGACATATTTGTTGCTTGGAATTCATCTTACAGTGCTTGAGTTGTCTTGTATGTGGTTTGATTTTAACACGTTCGATGTTAATTGAATATCCTGTTGTTTGTTGTACCAGATTAAGCTAGTACATTCATTATGGATCAAGATAGTTCTACTCCTGAATCAAATCATCGAAGGCCTGGTCTCCTAAAAGATCAAGTTCGGTTGGTTAAGCGTAAAGATTCTGATCGTTATGAGATTGTCCCTATACAAGATCCTCTGTCATTTGAGAAGGGTTTCTTTATTGTTATTCGTGCATGCCAATTGTTAGCCCAAAAGAATGATGGATTGATATTAGTAGGGTTAGCTGGTCCCTCTGGAGCTGGGAAGACTGTATTTACTGAAAAGATACTCCACTTCATGCCCAGCATTGCTGTCATATCAATGGACAACTACAACGATTCTAGTCGAATTGTTGACGGCAACTTTGATGGTAAAATCTTCTTTCAGTTATTGTGATTTTGGATTCTTTTGGTAAGACTACCTGACTGATTTTATTATGCTGTCTACTATGAGTTTTTTTATTCGAAGCTGTCCACTACCGCATTCTTGCGACTAATCTTAGCATGTGCTAGAGCATTGATGGGAGTTACTAACTTAATGTAGCTGGGAACATTGATGGGACTATGGGAGTTACTAACTTTATGTGCCAGAGCATTGATGGGTGTTACTAACTAATTTAGCCTTGGTGCATAGGTGCCCAGGCAATGTGCAATGGAGCAAGCTACAAAGTAGATAAAGAATTTAATTAAATGCTAATATTGATGGCCTTTTCTTTTGTTAGTACTATTTTTTCTAATATTTTCTACGGGGCATTGCGTGTACCAATGGGAAATGACAGGCTGCCGCAAGCGTGGGCGACGTTTGAGTATGAGAGTAGCCACTTTGCAGAAATAATGCCAAATGTTAGATGTGTCTCCAATCTTATGCCCCAGCACCCTCGATTAATGTGGAATGACACCGGTTAATAATTTTTCCTAATTATGTTGAAGTAGCTCTTTCAGCTAAGAAGCTGTGGGTTTTATAGCTTTGTCCAAGATGACAGTCTTTGGAGAGCCACTGAAAAATGAACGTTAATGTTTGACCATTTGAAATGGTTGATACTGAGTAGGTGTTAGACATATAAGAGAAATACCGAGTATGTGGAGTGTCTGCTAGTCATTGCTTGGCAGAGCTGGGCACTTGGGGTTCTCTGTGGTTTCAGATGATGCTGCCAGTCATTTTTATCCCCTTAGTGCATTTATCTTGACAATTGGGGTAACAATGGCTCTTCATTGTGCTCATTGGTACATATTGTAGGTGTGTTTGTAGAGCTTCCAAACTAGAATCTGAAAGATATTATTTGAAATTGCCATTGCATGCATCTTTTCAGTGGACTTGTTTTCCCTAAGGCTTCGGTGGTGCTAGTACTTTTCCATGTTCCTTTGAGTCTATGTATAGCTTACATGACTTTCAACCCCAAAGATAAGTAAAACTCAGCTGAAAATGAAACAATTGAGACTGCAAACAACTTTTTATTTCCAGTGCTTATAGTTTATGCCCCTTGTGATTTTGGATATGGGAAATCCAAGTAATTTTATTATTATATTTTCTACTTCAATATTTTTAACTGTGTTTTTGTAAGTGTGAGGTTTCAAATATATGACATATAAAAAGTTATATTCCACTATTTAAGAGAGCACAAGGGCACCAGTTCAGCTTCTTTGCCGTGAAAATCTTTTCTCATCATAGGGACTTGATGGCATGAACAAAAATTTATTGGCCAGCTTTTGATATTTAGAATAATCCTACACCCGTATGTAGTCTTTTGTTTTGTTTTGTTTTGTTTTGTTTTGTTTTGTTTTGTTTAATTGTTAATCAGAGTTTGTTAGTAATTCACAGTTACATTTCTTTGGTTTGCATTGCAGAGCTAACTTTGATTATCAACTAGCTAAATGTCTTCCTTTCGCTGATTTAATGGATGGTAATGTATTGAGATCTGTTGGGTTATTCACTCTAAACTCAAGCAGGTCATTGGCCATAAAATGAAGAAACAAAACAACTCTGTCAACAAAGCTGCTATGCATTGAATGATAACTTTGTTTTTTCTAATCACGCGTTTAGTATTGGCAAATGGTGAGCATGTAAATCTATATGTTTTGGTAAATTCATATGGTTCCGCACTCCCAGCTTTTTGGTCCTGAAAAATATTCTCAAATTTCTTGTTATTTCTAATGGAAAGTTGAAAAATTAGTATGCAACTTTTTACTGGTTTTATATATTTTTGAAACAGACCCACGATTGGCGGACTATGACACATTACTCAAGAATATCCATGACCTAAAAGCAGGGAAGCAGGTTGAGATTCCCGTGTATGATTTCAAGTCTAGTTCCCGCACAGGATACAGGTTGAATTTCTCTATATATCATAATTTCTGTCATTTACACTTCTAACTCATTTCAATGTTCCGTTCATGAGACTGCATATGATTAAATTCAATTGTTATTGTTAATCATATGACCATGTGAGGATTAAAAGTTTCTTGTCCTTCACCCCCTCCTCCCTTTTCTTACGCGTGTCTTTCTGTGGAGAGTATTAGGATATCTACAACTGAATGCTATATTTTTTTTTTGTTCTTCATGTTTTATCTTCTACTTCTTGATGACACTTCTTTTTACTAAATAGGGAGTACTTGGTCACTTCACCATTTCTGTGGAGATCTGTCTTTCTCAGTTTCTCTGATGAATTTTGCATTTTATGTATTATCTGACCACTCTCCATTGCGTTCAAGTTTCTAGCATATTGTAGTTCTCAATCTTTTCTGCTCTAGATATTCTATATTCATGTAGTTGCCTTTCGTTTTTTTCTCAATGATCTTCCATCACTATTGAAGCAATTATTTCTAGGGCCATCCCCTTTAATTTGATTTTCAGTTCTTTTTTTTTTAAAGTTGGCTGCTTGATTAAATTGTACATCAACCATCAACCATCAACCCACTACCATGAAAGTAATTGTTATAACTCACAGAAAACATCTGTGCTGGTAGCAGGACACTTGAAGTTCCAAGCTCCCGTATTGTGGTTATTGAGGGTATATATGCTTTGAGTGAGAAGTTGCGGCCTTTACTGGATCTTCGAGTATCCGTTACAGGTGGAGTTCACTTTGATCTTGTTAAAAGGGTGCTGCGGGACATACAACGTGCTGGACAAGAACCAGAAGAAATAATCCACCAGATTTCTGAAACGGTTTGACACTAATGTCCTCATCTTGATCTTCTTATGAAATTTGATGAGATTCTCCTCTTCAAGTTTTCAGATACAGACTCTGTCGCGCAGGTATATCCAATGTACAAAGCTTTTATCGAGCCAGATCTCCAAACAGCACATATAAAAATCATGAACAAGTTCAACCCATTCACTGGATTCCAGTCTCCTACTTACATTTTAAAGGTTTAATCTCCTCTTAATGCCTGAAGTTAAAAAGTTTCTTCAGTGATGCGTTTATAAATTTATTTCAATAACTGTGTGCTAACTCTTCGTTGTAGTCGTCAAAGCAAGTGACAGTGGATCAAATCAAAGCTGCCATGTCAGAAGAACACACAGATGCCATGGAGCAGACTTATGACATATATCTTTTACCACCTGGTGAAGATCCAGAATCATGCCAATCATATTTGAGGATGCGGAACAAAGATGGAAAATACAATCTCATGTTTGAGGTTTGCCCCTTCATTCTAATAATGGCATGGTTAATTCTAAAGAAACCACAAAAAGTGCAAAGTACAACCACCACATGCGTTAAAGTATTTGTACACAATGCGTAAATAATTATACATATGAAGAAAGGTGGGTGTACTCAGCAATTATGTGTGCGTATTTAGAATCTCCCTAATGGCACCTTGGGAATTCACAGGTAGTTACTTCTTCAGAAGTTTAGTTTCCGATCACTTTGCTTTCACTTACTTTAGTTGCCAGCATATTTACACAAAATAATGAGTTGTATAAAAAATCTTTCATTTGACATATACTATTTCTAATGTGATAATATTGTTTGCGCATATAGTTTTAGTCTATATTTACTTAAGAACTTGTGATATTTGTAGATGTGCTGCATTTACAGTACACACAGGAGATACTAAAGACAAATTTTTGGGGCATTTTTTTATTAAGTAAAGCTATTAAAGGCAAAATCTTTAAATGTAAATCAATTTCTTATTTGGATTTTGGACTAAAGGCCTTTAAGGGTGTACGTGGAAAATTTGATATTTTGACGTGTTTTGCTACCTGCTATGCAATCTTGGTTATATATCTAATGTCTGTAACTCTTGTCGAGTTAGTTAATGGCTAGCTTAATCAATTTCCTGTCTTCATCTGTTTGGATTATCTTGGAATATTGGCATGCATGAAGTGCAAAGATATTCCTTTATGCTGGCACACTCTGGATGAATGTGCTGACATCTGCATTTCCATTGTAGGTATACTCACAACAGAGGGGAATCTAATTTGCTAGGGTGGGTTTATGTGTAAGATGAATCATATGATGGGTCTGCAAGCAATTTGAAGATAAAAGTGTCTTGACCGATGATTTAAAAATTGGCCGTTCCATTACGAACCGGCCAGTTCGTAACTGACTAAAACTGACTGGTGCTAAGAACTGAGTACTTGTTGCGTTCTTTTCTTTTCGGATGTGGGACGACTATACAACGACTGGAACACCTAAGAACTGTTTAATAAAGAAAGTTATTATTCAGCACAATCTTTCAATTGGAAAAACATAAACAGTCCATGCTCTGGTCAAACCAAGCCAAACCAAGCCTTTGTCCCAATCAATTGGGGTCGGCTATATGAATCCTTTTATGCCATTCTGCTTGGGCCAATTTCTTTTATTTTATGAAGTTTTAGTCATAAAAAAGAAAACATTGTTAAATGTTCATAATATCGATTAAAATATGTAACATTAAGATAAAAAATGGTCCAAATACACCTATCACGGAATTTCAAGGTGTTGCTCGTGATTTTAAAAAAATCACAATCGAAATAACTGATTCCCAATATGTATAATTCGATACTCTCAATACCGTTACACCGTGACTGATACCATTACGTGTCCCGATACCGTAATTTAAATCCATGAGGACCATGACCATGACTCTATTGAAAATTTCAACTTTAAATTGGTGATTCTTTGCATTTGATTCTGGATTATGGCTTGATCAAAATATTTATTACCCATGTGCATATGCAGTAACTTCTATTGTTAGGATGTGATGCTTGGATGTCTGTACAAGATAGGATAGTTTCTCTAATTTTTGTACATGAAATGAAAAGTGTGTTTTACCATGTGTTCGTTCCTTTTATGATTGCCTGACCTAGATAAGTTCAACTACATGAGAGCCAGAAATAGGGTATGAGCTAGGAAGCACGGATACGAATACGGAATACGGATACGATACGATACGATACGAATATAGCGATGAGACAAAATTAAAAAAAGTAGAATACGGATACAGTTAGGATACATTTGTAAAAAAATTAATTTTTATAGTTTGTAGTATTATATTATTTATAAAACTAAACTAAAAGTAAGAGTTATTAATTTTATTCTTACTTTGAAACGTTCAATAACTATCAAGGTCAAGAATAACTGAATAAGTAATAAATAAAAAAGTTTCCATTAAGCATAAAAAATATCTAGATGATAGTACAATCATAATAATAAAACCAAAAGATCAACTAAATAAAAAAATAATTAAAAAAAATTGAAACGTATCCAAAAAGTATCCCACCTGTCTCCAAAACGTATCCCGTGCGTATCCCCTGTATCTTGGGCATATCTAAAACGTATCCAAAATTGAAAAAATAAAAATTTATTTTTGGATACTTCTCAGGCGTATCCGATACGTATTCCCACATAGCGGGCGAGTATCGGTATCCGATACGTGTACGGCACCATTTTCGAAGTATCCGTGCTTTATAGGGTATGAGATTCCATGTATTGTAGCAATCATGAAAACAACAATAATAAAGAACAGGAAACTTCTGTTCCTTTTTTTTTCCAAATTTCTCTGGGAAACCAACCAGAATCTGAAGGAAGAAAGGAAAAACTTATTCTGAAAGTGTCAGTGATTTCTTATTATGGTTGCTGATTGATGCTGGTCCCTGCATTATAATTTGTTCCAAGACAAAGTTAGCCTTAGCCAATATCCTCTTTTATGCTACGTATCAGACATTGTTTTTGGTTCTCTGAAATTGCTTCAAACTTTGATAACAAGGGAAAATGCAAAGATTTGCATGGTGGTGTCTAATCAGACTTGTTATGCCTTTTAATTTCAGGAATGGGTTACAGATTCTCCATTTGTCATATCACCAAGAATTACTTTTGAAGTCAGTGTGCGGCTTCTTGGTGGCCTGATGGCCTTGGGATACACGATTGCAGCTATTCTAAAAAGAAGTAGCCATGTATTCTCTGATGAAAGGGTGTGTGTGAAAATTGATTGGTTGGAACAGCTGAACCGTCATTATGTTCAGGTAGTACTATATTTTTCTACATTTTCTTGCTAGAGAGTACTGAGATGGAATCTTCCACCAGAATTTTCTGGTCTCCATATCACTTCAGGTGTCATTGCATGTGGTCTCGTGATGTTTTTTGTTTCATTCTGATAATCAGAAGTAATCTAATTTGAGAATTAACATGGGAAATTACTCAATTGCATTCTTGCAAAGTATCGACAAGTTTGTCCTGCTTTGTTTAACATATACTTTATTGACATGGGAGTGATTTTCTGTCTCTTTGCTGGGCTCTTTTTTTGTTCTTTTCTTTTTGAAATCTTATTTGTACTCTGACAAGGACTTCAATGGTGAAATAAATCAATGCCAATAGATATAGATGTGTTTCGTTTGTCTAGTTGATTATTCTTAAATTTTAATAACTATAGTGAGCAATTCTTAAATTGCTTCTGTAAAGCAATCATTATCTATACGTACATACCCAGACATTCAAACAGTTTGCTCATTCTTAAATTTTAATAACTATAGTGAGCAGTTCTTAAATTGCTTCTGTAAAGCAATCATTATCTATACGTACATACCCAGACATTCAAACAGTTTGCATGTTGAAGGTATGAGAGACATCTATTTTGCATTACTTAAAAAAGGGATGGCATTAATGAGAATTCGGATGTGGAAGGACAAGCAGAGTATTTGTTTTATGCGGTTAATTTATCCAAAAAATGTTTAGTCGGTGACCTTAAAGCCTTATATACCCCTTATATACACAATATGCACTATTTCACGAGTAACCTGTACCTAATTCCACTGTGAAAGGAGTCTCCTCCAAATTACTGGGCACTTACTTTGGGTACCAATGAAGAAGGATTTATGACAAACCATAAAATGTGGAGGTGGTAATAATTTTTAATTGTTGTTCTAAACTCTCTGATCAGTTTCTCGTTGTCTCATTGAAAATGTAAATTAGGTAGAACTGCAAATTCTAACTAAAAATGGTTGCTGTTTTCATCAAAGGTGCAAGGGAAAGATCGCCTACTTGTAAAGTATGTTGCAGAGCAATTGGGCTTGGAAGGATCATACGTTCCTCGTACTTATATAGAACAAATACAGCTGGAAAAGCTTGTAAATGAGGTTATGGTATGGTTACTTCCAGAGCTTGTGATGTGTTGCCTGTACTCTTGTCCTGATCTAATCATTTTGCAGGCATTACCAGATGACTTAAAGACAAAGCTCAGCATAGATGATGATCTGGTAGCAAGCCCCAAAGAAGCACTTTCTCGAGCCTCAGCAGAGAGGGTGGCCTTCCGAAATAAGCATCTCAAGAGGTGAAATTCTCTAGCACTTGTCAGAGTTTAGGCACACATTGGACAATTATGTTTATCATACATTCAGAGTGCAGTCCTAAAAGCATTCATTTCGTTATCTGGTTTGAGGTCTAATTATTGCTATAGTTGAATTATTGAATTTGTGGCACCGACATATTTCAACTACTCGGAGATGATAGTACATCTTCTTCTGCTTCTATGTTCCATGTCATCCATCCTATTGGGAGCCATATACGTAATTGAAGCTTGTTTTGACATTTTTCCTCTTTCCAGTTGTTTTCATACCCATCTCGGTTTGGTATCTCTTTTGTCCAGAGCCTCCGTGAGATTGTTTTCTTAATAATGTCACTTACTGCCATGTCTTTGCTACTTGTCTCTTTCAATCCTCTTTTCAATCCTCTTCCTCGATGGTATGGGTGGGAAGATAACCTAGAAATTAGGTTTAGCAACTAGCTGATCTTTTGGAATTCTAGTCACTTGTACTGATATTCATTCCATCTGGCCCTGCTTTAATTGGAAATGAATTGATTTCTGAGCTGGTCAAAGGATCATTCACGCCACTTTGGTTCTATATAGTTGCTGCCGTAAGGTTTTTTCATTCAGTTGGTATTTTCATTGTCTTGAAAACAAGAACTTCATCACCATGCCAAATCATTCTTCGTTATTGGTTTTCACATATCTAATGGCATTCCTTACTGATTTTCCTTCCAAACTAAGTATCATATAACAATTTGTGCAGGTTTCATAAACATAATTTTCCATTTTTATAAATAGTAGAAAAAAGTATATTGTATTTTGCACCATGTGCCATTGAGCAATGTGGATAATATTGGACCACCTGATGATTGAAGATGTTATGTAAATTTATAAGAACTTAACATTGTTTTTAGACTAAGAAATTGGTAATGTCAATAATAATATCCTCTCTATCTGAGTCATTACTATCATTTATGAGAACAAAGTTAAGTCAGCTATTTAATTATACTTAGTATGGTTTGTTGTCTCGATAGTAAAATTAATGGGCAATGGCCTGTCTGGACAAATGATGAATAGTAAACGACTTTTCCATCGAGGCATAGTATTTACGGTGTGCCAAATTGCTAGTGAGTTCTTTTAAATTTGGTTCCCTGGTAGAGGGAACCAAATTTAAAAGGGAATTCAAAGTTTTTCTTTGCTCAGCATAATTTTTTAATCATGTGATTCTCAGAATATAAAATGATTTTCAATCCACACACCACTTTACTCAAAGAAAACAAATTGACTAGACCAAATTATATTGATTGGAAAATAAATTTGGATTTTGTTCTAACTGCGGAAGAGTACAAATAATTATGTTTTTATGCATGTGAATGTATTTTATATCATTTTGGTCCTTTATTATTTTTACATGGGTATTTAGTCATTATGGCTAACTAGGATTTTGTGAATTTTGTGCTCTATTTATATTGTGTACTCATTTGTAGTGATGTAACTCTTCAATTATTGCAATAATACTTTATTCTTTTTTCTTCTTCTTTTTGTATCATGGTATTAGAGCATAGGGAAGCATAGCAATGCCGGAACCCTAGCCGTAGCCACTGTAACAAGCATCGAAGAACCTAGCAACACCTAAGAACTCTAGTGTCTATCTCTTCGCCCAATGCATGCCCGTCACACAACATTGCTGATCCCTCTCCGACCATCGCCAACCACCAACACAACCCCAACAAGTCGCGACTAGATCTGGACTTGTTTGGTAATGTCATAACTCAACTCGATCTTTTCTTGCTCCAACAACCTTTGTCGGACCTCTGTCTGCCACTGATGACCTTGTTGGACCTTTGATTGACTTCGACGACCCTTGTCGGACTTTGTTTGACTTTGTGGCATCTGTTTCGCCTCGTGGCTTCTGCGCAACCTGTCAAAATCCAACCATTCTTCTTGTTTTCAAAAGTAATTCGCAAAGGCTTGATTCTAGTTTCTTTGCACATGTTCGTAATTCCTAGGCTTGCAATTTTCCCTTTTGGCTTGCTTTGATTCTTCACGATTCTAGGTTGCAAACCCTAGGCTTCAACCTTAGTATTTCACATATGTGGCTCTCTGATTGCATTCACGAGATTTTAGCATGAGTTTTTGATACGAGATTTTGGCATGAGATTTCGATAAAAGACTTCGATACGAAATCTTGGATGAGATTTGATATGCTATTTTGACAAGATTCGCAAGACTTTGACTAGAGTCATGAGATTTTGACCCAACTACCTCTGAAAGTGCTCAACGGATTTCGACATAGACATTTGCTGTGAGAACTATGTAGTCGGGTTTGCATGCCAAAGGTTTACATGGTTCTTATCCACCACCTGGATTTTTTATTCTAGTTTTTCCCCCACCATACGAATCTTAATTTATCAGTCCTTAGTTATCGTGTTTTTGTTTTCTCCCGTATTACCATTGCTGCCGCAAATGGATCCTAAATGCATGTTGTTTCTATTGGTTTTATTCTTCCCACTTCATCTTTCTTACTATCTATTCCTAATATTTTTTTTGTTTATCAATTGTCACTAAATTGAGATAGTTCTCTTGCTCCTATTTTTTTTATTCCAACCTAACACATGATTATGCTCTCTTTATTCGGTACACCTTTATTGAGATAGTTCTCTTGTTCCTATATGTAGATGATATGGCCATTAGTGGCTCTAATTTTTCTGCTATTAGTGAAGTTTCATCTGTTTCGAGAATTTAAAATAAAAGATTTGGATCTTTTTCCTTATTTCCTTGGCATTGTGGTTGCTTCATCTCCTATATACCTCATATCTTAGTCCAAATAGGCCAAGCCTGAATCTTTCCATAACTAGTTAGGTCACATTAATGCACGCAAGCTCGGCCACGTAAACCTCAGGCTTGACCCACTTTCGTCATCTCGGCATATGAAGGCTTCTAACCTAGGTTTGAGGCACCTTCGTGGATGTGAATGCGTGGGCCTAGCCAACATCACATTTGCGATCTCCTCGAGCTCGCAAATGTGTTTTTCTTAGGTACTCTTGCACTCAAAAAGGATATCGTTGCTATTATCCCGAGTCTCACCGATATTTTGTTAATGTTGATGTCACGTTCTTTGAGTCGACTTCCTTCTTTACTTCTACAAGTCATGACTTGTCTTAAAACCTTCTCTGTTCTCGTGAGGGGGAGTTCTCCACTCCTACGCTTCCTTTGCTAGTCCCCCTCCCTGTCTAGGTACAATCTCCTCCTCTACAAGCGTACCAACGCTCTCAGACTCGACATATTGTCTCTTATGGCCCGGCCCCATCATCTTCACCGTCTGCGGTCCTTCCTCCAGTTGATGACCTGCCTATTGCCTTGCGAAGAGGTAAACGTACTTGTACTCAACACCCTATTGCTCATTACGTTTTCTATGCTCGTGTCTCTTTTTGTCTTCATTCTTTTGCTTGTGTCATGTCTACAGTTTCCATTCCTTCTTCCTATAAGCAGACTATGTCATTACCTGGATGGAAACACGCTATGGAAGAGGAGATGAGTGCTCTCCATCAGAATCAGACTTGGGAGCTTACTTTTCTCCCTCCCGGCAAGCAAACAGTGGGTTGTCGTTGGGTGCACACTGTCAAATATCTAAAGGCTCGCTTAGTGGCTAAAGGATACGCTCAGATTTATGGTGTTGATTATATGGAGACTTTTTCTCCCGTAGCTCGTCTCAATTCTGTCCGGATTCCTCTCTCTGTGGCAGTTAATCGTTCTTAGCCGTTGTTTCAACTTGATATAAAAAAATGCTTTTCTTCATGGTGATCTTCAAGAAGAGCTATATATGGATCACCCCCCTAGTTTTATTGTCTCTGGTAGTGAGAATATGGTTTGCCGTTTGCATAAGGCTCTCTATGGTCTAAAGCAGTCTCCCCGTGCATGGTTTGATCGTTTTAGTTCTGTTGTACTTGCCTATGGTTTTCAACGCTTCTCTGCAGATCATTCTATCTTCTTTCGCCACTCTCCTCATGACTCTGTTATATTGATCGTCTACGTTGATGATATAATTATTTCTAGTGATGACTCTATTGTATTGCTGCTCTAAAACGCCATTTAGGTCAAACATTTCATACTAAGGATTTAGGTATTCTTCGCTATTTTCTTGGCATTGATATTGCCAGCTCTTCTCAGGATATCTTTCTCTCTTAATGGAAGTTTGTTCTTGATCTTTTATCTGAGACTGGCCTTCTTGGTGCTCGACCGGTTGATACTTTTATAGATTCAACGGTTAAACTTGATACTGACTCTGGCGATCTCTTTTATGATATTGGTCATTATCGTCGTCTTGTTGGAAAATTAATTTATCCCACTGTTACACGTCCTAACATTACCTATGTTGTTGGTATGGTTAGTCAATTTATGCATGCTCTTTGCCAACCTCACTTTGAAGCTGTTTGTCAGATTGTGCGCTACTTGAAAAGTGGACCTGGTCGCGGTCTACTCTATCGGCCTTCTCAATCCTTGTATGTGGTTGGCTTTAGTGATGCAGATTGGGTTGGCAGTCGCTCTGATCGCCAGTCTATTTCTGGCTACTGTTCCTTTGTTGGAGGTAGCCTTGTTACTTGGCATAGTAAAAAAACAGCTGGTTGTTGTTTGTTTTAGTGCCGAAGCCGAGTATCGTGCTATGGCACATACTGCTTCTGAACTTCTATGGGCCTGCACTCTTCTTGTGGACTTTGGCGTTCCTGTTTTTTCACCGATGTTGATGTATTGCGATAATCAGGATGCTATTTTCATTACTAATAATCCCGTCTTTCATGAGCAAATTAAGCATATTGAGATCGATTGTCACTTTATTCGTGATTTGTTGTTACGGAAGCACATTATTACTCAGTATGTTCGCTTGGAAGATCAATTGAGTGATATTTTCACAGTTTTTACATCGTTCCTCTTTTCAGTATTTATTCGTCAAGTTGGGCATGTTTGATCTCTATGCTTCAGCTTGAAGGGGAGTGTTAGAATAGTTATTTTATTATTTTTATCTTTATAGTTTGTCTCAAGGATCTTCTTGTAATTTACATTTTTTATTATTTAATATAAATACGTAGAGGTGAAGGGAACATATTAGAAAACCCTAAACCTAATTTTCTCTTATTCTTTCTCTCTTTCTTCTTCTCTTTAAACCCTAAATCCTAAAGTTTGAATTTCAACTTCTGTAATACACTAACTTAGGCATCGGAAGGACTTTTCAGTAAACACCACTGGCTAGTCTGACCTTTATTATCTTTTGCAAATCAACTTGGACACTTAGGAAGCTTCAAAGAACTGGTTTTCTCCTTTTTCGTAGTCTCATACAGATTCCCTACCTCCAAGCTGCATGGCTACATGGCCCAAAAGAATAGATCGCGGTTGTGGAGGACAGTGTTCATCAATGTCCTTGGGAAACATGAGCCCTTTCACTAGCTCCTTTTCCACGAGCGTCTCCTCGGATGGTTTGGGAGCACCTCTTCTTCTGGTCGGCTTGGTGGAGGCGGCTTCTGTCGGCAGAGGAGCCTCCACCTGTGCTTGTGGTGGGGATGTCAACTGGGTAGTTTCAACCACGGCGATCGTGGTGGTAGCGCTCGTGGCGAAGGAGACGCCTTCAAGTTGTCGCCTCACAAAAGTTGAAGTTTGCCTTTACCCTCAACATGGTCGTAGTCTTTGCTTGGTCGGTGGTATCTGCTTGGACTTGCCAGAAGTCGCGATCGGCCAAGGTCTCCTTCAAACTGTTGGAGGGAATGTTTTCGTGCTTTAGGGTATGCCTATAGCTCGACTCGTACCCCAAGAGTTCTGAGACGGTCCAGCCTCGCTTGATTGCCAAGGCTTCATAGACGAGGTTCACGCTGGCTTGCCTTGTCCGCCGAGTAGCAATATCAATGTCTGCATTTCGTTCCATTAGAATGCTGGATACATAATGATAGTGAAAATTACACACACAAAGAAAGGAAGACAACTTTAGAGAAAGACTTGGCCAGCCGATCGGTGTGCCTAGGAAGAGCTTGGCCCATACTAGCATACCACGGGAGAAACCCAAATTTCCCGCTGACTAAGATGAAGTAGTTGGCGTGCTTGTTAGAGATAGGGAGGTCGTGGACCAAGTGAAGGTTGAGCTCCCTGTGGCAGGTAATGAGTGGATAGGTTCTTGTTGGGACCTAGGGTAGTAATAAACGGGGATGCCGTGATTCAACCCGAAGCGACGGTTGATCTCAGCCATCCCCATGACTATTTTGAAGAAGTTGATTGAGACTTTAAGGGGGGAGAAGTCTGCACTGGCTGAGCATTTCTCGGAGGAGAGGGTTGAGGGAAAAACAGGCTCTATTCTCAACTATGGGTACGATGGGAAATGCCACTTCTTCCCCCTTTCTGAAGATAGTCTCCTTTTCGTCGGTCTCATCGTAGAGCTTAAAGTAACGGAGGGTGGGGTGTTGTACTTCACCCTAAAAGCATGGAAGAGGGATTGGCAAATAGGGGCCTGAATTTTCGCATGACTACTAGTTCAGCCTTGATTAGAATATCCTAGAGGTCGAGCAGATTGACTAAAGGCCAGAATGGGTAAAAGACCAAGAATTACTCTGGAATAGAGCAAAGGATAGAAAAAAAGCCCTAGGATGGGGCAAAGTCACAAAAGAGCGAAGAAAAGAAGGAAAGCTATAAGGAAAAGGAAGGAGGCTATGAAGACCTCTAAGGGTTCTCCTCGTTGAAGCTACAATGGACGGGAGATGCTACGAAGAAAATGAGGAATGAAGACTTACAGGATTAAGACTGAGGGTCGCAGAGGAGGGTTTGGGAGCGGCAGCAACGGCGAACGAGGATGAATAACGGCATAGCAGCGACTGGAATGCCCTCAAACGGTTGATCTCTCAAAATCCCTCACGAGAATGCTGGAGATGCAAATAAGGAAAAAGGTGGCAAGCCTCCCCTTTTATATGGGAAGAAGAAGGGGCAGGGGCGCACCAACGAGAACTTTGGGCAGGCAAACCGCAAAAATACGTCTGCAATCGCCTTGCAAACTACACACACGTCAAGCTTCACCCAATCACAACATGCGACATAGCCTGACGTGATGATAAAATGACACCTAATTGCAGCCAAGCCTAGTAGCATTGAATGATCCAACGGTTCAAAGAGCCAAACATCCAGAAAGGGAGCAACTCACCTACTTTTCCACATGGAGTAGCGAAGCACGCGTGCTGGGGCCAAATGAAGGGGGTTGGGTCCATAATGGACTAGACCCTCAACAAAGACTTGGGCCGCTCAAGGTGGGCCGGGCCCAAATGCGCATTCGGATCTATGGAAGAGTCTTAATCCGAGGTCAAAAGCCATCACATGCCAAGATGATGAAGGTGGGCTGAGCCTAAGGCTTGCATTGCTAAGCTCGCCCGCATTAATGACGATTTGACCAATTATGGCAGGACTCTGAATCACACTCAACTACCCTATTGGCATAGGCCTGCCACTGTGGCTCTTTGGCCAGAGGCAGAGAAGTATGGGTTTAATCCTCTATATAAGGAAGATGCAACCCTTCCTCAAAGGTGCACACCTAATCTCTGTACAAGAACTCTACTAAAATACATACAGAGCTCTCTCTCTCTCTCTCTTTCTCTAAGTTGATCCTTTTCCCTCTCCTGTAATATGTTAACTTAGGTATAGGAGGGACTTTTTTGCAAACGTTGTTAACTCGTCTCACTTTTGTTGGTTTTTGCAGATCAACTTGAACTCTTAGGAAGCTCCAAAGGACTGATTTTCTCCCTTCTCAACTCTCATATGGATTCACCCTCGTATTGTTAACTAGTTGGATCCTTGGTGTCGATCTAACATATCCTATGTTGTCCACATCGTTAGTTTGGCTCGTCTCACTTTTGCTAGTTTTTGCACATTAACTTGGACTCTTATGAAGCTCCAAAGGACTCATTCTCTCCCTTCTCAATTCATATGGATTCACCCTCGTATTGTGAACTTGTTGGCTAATTGATCTCGATCTGACATATCCTATATGTTGTCCACATTGTTAGTTTTTCTCTACTACTCGTTTAGGCATTGGGTTACTTTGTTACGCATCTTGCAATATGTCCATAACACTATTTTTTAGTGTCTCTTGCTCTCTTCTACTTTATGGTTGACTCTTCTAGCTTATGATGATATTGATTGGGCGAGGGATATCTATCTCTGATTGTAAATTTATCTATGATTTTTTTTTTTTGTATTTTAGATGATTCCCTTATTTTTTGAAAAATCAAGAAACAATTTGTTGTTGCTCGCTCTACTGTTGTGGTCGAATACTATGTTATAGCTCATGCTACTGCTAAAATTGTTAGGCTTCGATGGCCTTTATTAGATATAGGTGTCTCTCTCTCTTTCCCCATACCTATTTATTGTGATACAAGCTGTTGTAACGCGTGGACCGTGGGTATTATTAGGATGGTGGGAAGTTGAGATTTTGTGTAAGTTTTTACCTTTTTAACCTTCTTAATTGTTTTAAAAAAGAACCCGAATAATGGAAATATTAAATTATTTTAGGGGTATTTTTGGTAGATAGAAAAATCAAAGGCACACAATTTTGTTTTTCATGAGCATGCAAAGCATATTAAGATTAACTGTCACTTTTCGTTAGCATCTTCAGTCGGGTACTATTGATCTACCTTTTGTCCTTTCAATGCTGCAGTTGTCGAATTTCTTCATAAAACCTCGAATTGCTACTCGATTTCATTTTTTTTTTCTTAGCAAACTCTCGATACTCTTTGTGATGGCATCTTGAGCTTGAGGGGTGTATGAATGTAGTTTATATTTATATTAAGAATAATTACTATTGAATCCTATTTTAACTTGGTTTGGGATCATTCCTATATAGTGATTGATTATTCCATAAGGTCCCCTTTTTTATAATTATTGTTATTTAAAACAATTTTACACGCGAGTTAATTATAAAAAGATACGTATAGATAGATATAGATATTTCATTTTCTTTTGAAAAGGAATCTTACCCCATTAAATAGGGAACATATGATTCATGAAACGGAAATTGGATTTCAGCATTCAAAAAACTTACGTCTTGATTGGCTACACTAGTTTTTTGGCTAAAAACGCAAAAAAGCTTACATGGTCCGTTTAGCAAAAATGCAAAAATGTTAGAAAGCTAAAAAGTCAAAATAAAACACTAATTTCTAAAATATTTTATCCAAACTCCCATTACTTTTAAAGACAATAATATTCTTTATTTATAACTTATTTACTACCATTACTAATTATATATAATTGTTACTTGGATAAATTACATTTACTTACTCTGAGGTTATTTGAAAAGATTAACAGATTCTCTGTAGTTTTTGAAATTACACTGATCTCTCATGTAATTATGTCAGTAGTATCAAATATCCAATTCTGTCAATATGTTGTCAAAAAAGTTACAGATCTTGCTGATATCAGCTATTATTACATATGAAATTCCTATTTTACCCTTATATTATTTATTTTATATATTATCCTTAATTAAATAATAATAAATAAATAAATAAAATAATAACTTTTGAAAAAATTACTACCCCTCCATTAACTAAAAACCATCACCACCTCGCATTCTCCCCTCTCCAAACCAGAAATCACCCCAATTGAAGGGTGGGGCAACGCCTAGGTTTCACCGGTTGCAAGAATTAGCTACAACACCAATGCAGCAAATAAAAAACTCACCCCATCGTCAGAAAACCCCCATCACCAGAGCCTTATGGTCAAACTCTTTTCTCTCACCCCACCACCACTATTGCATGCCAACCCACCACCCCATTACCCAATCCAGATCTTTTGCTCAATAGCACAAGGTATATGAAAATCAATGTGTATATAAATATACACACACACACATATATCCATATATACATATGTATATTTATATATCCATGCAGAGCCTAATCCAAATCATACCCTAGCTTTAGCTACCAATATCGCAAGTGTGATTATTTCGATTGGGGCATTTGGTGCCTCTTTTTGGTCGCCACAAGATCTAATTGAACCATTGGACACGTTTTAATCTATACGCAGAATCAAACGATGCACATGACTGCAATTACCTTGCTGCGAAGAAATTGGTTGCGATCGTTGTGCCATCCCACAATGCCGCGTACAATTCCACTAGCCACGCCACCGTCACCCCATCGCACAATGCTTCCACACACAACCAGCCATCGTCTCTCTCTCTCTCTCTCTCTACCATTGTTGTACACCCAAATGCCATTGCACGCTGCCATAAACCACCGCCATCACACGCTGCTAAGGACCACGTGCTCGCATGCTGCCGTAAAATCGCCACCATTGTTGGTACTAAATCCCCCCTCTCAATATCTTAGGGCAAAGGAAAATAAATTATTTTAGTTTTTGTAAATAATTGTGGCTTTAGAATTTTTCATGTAATTGAAGGGTAAAATTAGCAATCTTGTCTTCCTTTAATGCCATCTATCTGACAAGATGAACTCATGCAGCGCGTGGAGGGGTGAAAATGGTGAAAGGTAGCGCGGTTGAAACCTTGACACAAGGCCACAACCTTAAAACTCAACTCTTTATTTATTCAACTTTGATTAATATATCAAGTGAGCCTATTATTTATATGCTTAAAACCCTAATCTAAAAGGAATCAAAATTCTAATAAAAAATAAATAAAAATAACGCCTTAATTAAAAGATAAACTAGAATCTTAACTATAAGGAAATAACTTAAATAATTCTAAATAAATTAAATAGCTACCAACGATAATTATTAGACCAAAAGGACTTATGGACTTACGTCGAGCCCTTGAACTTAGCTCGATGCTTTCAAATAGGATAACGGCTCTCTAGCCAATCAACTACTACGCCATCACTAACAAGGGAGATCAGTGTAATTTTAGAAACTTTCGGGGAGCTGTTAGTATTTTCAATTAACCTTAGGGGAGAAATGTAATTTACCCCTGTTATTTTCAACTATATATAATGGAAAAAGTATCCAATTTGAATAAAAAGTAAAAAAGCTACTTTTTATTCAAACGATCAATTTCAAAAAAGTTAGCTTAAAAGCTAACTTGTTCAACAACTTATTTTAAACCAAATTTATTTTTTTTTGGCTAAAAACGCAAAAGAGCAAAAAAAAAATGCTTTTAAGCTAGTTCTCAATTGGCGCTTTAATAATAACGTCGATCTCATTTGCTCATTTGCTGATTCACCTTATTCTATGATATCACTAATTATTCCAAGAGTTTAAACTGTTAGAAAATGTAGCCAACAATATATATCAAGTTTCAACCTATCAACACGCCCCATCACGTGCGACCTTGTCTTGCACGTAGATTAACGGGGTGCTTTCATTTCTCTGTCGCTGACATTCAGTGAGTTTTTCTAGTTTTGGACGCTCTTCCTGTTCAACTTGTTTTTAGTTTCCATCACTGACGTTTTTCAATTCAGGTGTTAGACATTATTTTTTAAACTGCAAGGGTTGAGACATTTGTAGAGAGGCTTTTGCAATAATGAGACATTTTGTAAAATGAGACATTTGCAATAATATCTTTTCTGATTTAGATGAGTTATTAGCTGAAACTGCTGAAGTTGCTTATAATGGAACACTTGCAAAAAATGAGGCATTTTCAATAATCAGACATATAAAATGAGATATTTGCATAAAACCTTCATTTTGTTTGTTTTTTGATTATCATATTTAATATGGATCTTTAATAGCTCTCAATGAACAGGTTCCAAAAAAATAAATATTATTAAAAACATATCTATATAACAAAAGCTATGTGATTTAAAAATTTAAAAATGCAAGCTTACATTCTATTCTCTCTCTCTCTCTCTCTCTCTCTCTCTCTTATTTGTGGTGTGTTGAGGGTATCTTTGGTATAATTAGTCGATTTAGAACTTATTGGATTATTAGTGATGAGATTTATCCCTAAACAAGTCCAACAAATAGGACTTTTGGCTGAATCACCCTATATATTATTTTGGTTTTTCATCTTTATTATAATGTAGTTTGCTTATTCTGGCTAATTAGAATTTTATGTCTTTTGTTCTCTGTTATATTGTGTAGCTATCTTTAGTGACCTAGCTTTCCAATTATTGCAATAATACTCTAATCTCTTTTTTCTCTCTTTTGTGTCAATGCAAAGGTTAGAAAATCAACAATTAACATATTTAAAGGTTATATATTCATTTTAGAGTAATAGACTATTGAAAACCACACTAGAATTCAATTAGTGATAATATCAAATACTTAGAAAGTAACAATAATGTCAAATATATCATTTTAACACAAAATCATGTAGAGATTAGAAAGAAACAAAAAAATAAAATAAAAAATTGTAGTTATAGTAACAGAGTTGAGAAAATAAAAAATATCATTGACAATCTTTATTTATTTCAGTAATAAAGAGAGAATTAGTAATTTAATCATGCTTCTTTTTTTTTTTTGTCGTTATGACTCTATACTGTAGTAAGCTGAAGATTTTTTGTTTGTTCTCAAATATCTGTCTTAACAAGGACAATATTAACATTGCATGATATTTCTATTAAGTGTCGAAACAACTCATTTTTTTGGTATGTTTCGGAGTGTTTTGGTTAGTTTCGGTGGAATTATTGAAATTTGATATTCCACTAGTGTTTCATTTTGGTTTATTTGGAAACGGAAACATTTCTGCTGCGTCGATTTAAATGAACGAAAATTTTCTTTCTAGGAATGTATACATTTCTCATACTCTTATTCAAATTCCCATGTCCATTACAAGTACATTGAGATTTTAGAAGAGTTCTTATAACATAGATGATATATTTGTCCAATGCCCATAATTGCATTTGTTCTATGACGAGGATTCCCTCTAAGGTAGGGCCACTTTGGTCCCACCTTGCAAGATAAATCCCTGATGGCTGATACCGTCCATAAGCCATGTGTATCAGGTAAACCTACAAGTGGTCAGTGGGAGTTGAATACAATGCTGTTGTCATTCTTGCATTTTTGTAGAAGAGGAAGAGCTAATATGCTGTGCAATTTTTTTTTCTTCTATGTCAAAATTTCCGTCTTTAAGAGTTGGATGATTTATTAAACTTCGATTGTTATTTATTCTTATTTGAACAGTGGTATGTCACATTCATACTCAACACAAGGGGACAAAAATCTGTCGAAGTTAACTGGATTTTCTCTCAATAACCGGAGATTTGACGGGGCAACGGAATCACCAGCAACACTAGCAAACCAGGTTATTGGTGATTTATACGAATGTTTCAAGTATCACTCTACTTTGAGACTCCAGGATATAAATATTTTGGTAACTAAAATTTGTTTTTAAATCCCCCCCTCAAAAAAAAAAATCCTCCAAAATAGGGAGCTATCACGCAGCTTTCAGAACAAATTTCCACGCTCAATGAACGGATGGACGAGTTTACATCTCGAATTGAAGAAATGAATTCCAATTTAACCAGCACGAGAGTTTCTGCAAGCCAACAAAACATGGCTCTGCAAGCTGAAGCTTCCAATGGATCTGCTCCTACTTCTTACTTCATCTCTGGTTTAGGCAACGGTTCCTTGACTGGGTCTATAATGCCTAATTCCTCATCTTCCACCCAGTTAGCAAAGGAGTCTCCCTTAATGGAAGAGGTAACAGGCTAATCTCATTATAAGTTTTCTGCTTGAATTTACCATGCTCATTTAGTGGTTGCAATATATGTATGTGAGGAGTTACTAGTTCAAAGATCCTGGATAAAAAATGAAGTTGCTTTTCCTCCTTGATTGTAAAGCAAAGATCTTTATAAATTTTTTTTTTGGATTTAGCTAATAGTAAAATCAACAAATTGAACTGGAATTTGGAAAAAAAAAAGTACGAAGGATAGAAGTTTAAGCACTTCTTTCCTTGTATATGAGTGGGGGGGGGGGGGGGGGAGTGTTGTGTTTATTCAATTATATTATGTGTTGTTTATTTCCATGCTATG
>JAOTRH010000024.1:3039995-3055253 GCA_034768845.1 Heliamphora exappendiculata | reverse complement strand
TGGCCAATCCAATTGTAATTGATCCAGCTATTGAAATCTGAATTTCCATGGCCAATGAAATTCACAGATTCCAACAGTAGTCTGCATAAGCACCAGTCACGCCTATTTAAAGGCTACTGCTTTACCAGTTTAATTGATCGAAAATTAATTCAGTTTTTCTCCCTCCTTCTATGCTTTTGCTTCTGTACATACTTTGCATTTCTTTTCTGCTCCAATAAGAGAGTTTTCAAACATAGCTTTTTGGTTCGTCGAAGCAATAATAGACATTACATACTGGGAAATCGAATCAATTAAGTACATATTTAAATTTAAATTTATTAATTTAATTTCAAAAATAAAAAAAAAGGATAATATTAATAAAATTAATAACCCATCTCTAATGCCAAACTTTTGGAATTTTTTGATATGGGGAGAGAGATGGTCCATAATTCTCTCTAATCTCCATCTTTTCAAATCTCTCTCGCCTCTCCTCTTTTCTTTTTTTCTTTTATTTTCTACCATATGCTCTCATTTTTTCTCCTAATTTGTATTATTTTGTGTGTAATTTGTGTTTTATTTTATTTTTTAATAAATTTTTTTATCCTCACCACTTCATTTTTTTAGGGTAGTAGTTTTAGATTTGAATATCTATCAAATTGAAAAAAATAGATCAATGTTGTTAACATCAAAATCAAGATTAAGCGACTACCACGACTTTCAATAAATCTTTTTGATAGATTGATGCACACTTTAATACCATTTCAATATAGAAGAAGGACCATGCCATGTGGTCTTGGTACTTGATTTTGTTTCTTTTGTTTGGCAAGTTTTATTTTATTTTATTTTACATGTTTTAATAATAATTTTCTACCGAGAGGTTTATGATCGTCATTGCCCGAAGGTTTGATTTTCTCTCCATGTATTAGGTTTTTCTCTTCTTGTATGAATGCTTTTCTCTCTTCTTTTAAAGAGTTATTTTTTATCCGATATAACTCAAATTTTACATCAGATTTGCACTTCATTTACGTCATGTGCCTTTTTTTTAATATAAGTAAAATTAATAATCTATAAATTCTGAAAATCTTCAAATTTGAAAAGTCTTTAAAGAAGGTATTTATTAGTTATAACTCTCTGAGTTGTATCTATTTTAAAAATATTCAAATCCAACCAATTAAGTTGTGGCACATAATTTGTGAATATTAAAAATTTATGAAATCTAAGAAATAAAAATGAAATCTTGAGATTTAAAAAACTCATAATATTTTATTTTATACAACAGTATAAAAGTATAAATGTGTAGCACAGATTTTTTATCACAATTTTAAAATATTTAAATTTTTGAATAATAATGAGTGTACTCAGTAATTTTGGGTGCATATTTAGAAGATCTCACAGTTTTTTGATTCTTTTGGTCGGTCATACCAAACAGGGTTTTACCCCATCTCGGGATTATGATGTGATCATTTGCGATCACACAATTTAATTAGAAGTATTTAAGAATTAGTATTTTGATTTAATTTTTTAATTTTTTTAATTTTTTTATCAAATAAATTCTGTCGACTTTTTTGTTTTTTTAACTCAAAAAAAACTGAAGTTACCAAACGACGCCCTCGGTTGAATTACTGTACACAACGGTCATAATCTTCGGTCACGGTCAAGTTTTACCGACTTCAAGCCAGACCGACGTCTTTCTACTTTCCGATTCGAACACTAAACTTCTGGAACCGATGAATAATTATGCCCTGTTTGCCATGTTTAAATATTTTTCAGTGAAATAATTATAATATTTTTAAATTAAAAATTAACTTTATTCCAAAAAATAAAAAAATATGTATTAGTATTACAAACACAACCATTTAAAATAAAAAAATATTAAATATTTTAATAAAAATCAAAAAAAAAAAAAAACCAGTTCTGAAGCCAAAAACCTAAACAATCAACATAGGTTGTTTGGCAAAAATATAAAAAATTAAAAATGTAAAAAAATTAAAAAGTCAAATTAAGTCACTAATTTTTAAAATACTTTATTTAAATTCTCATTATATTTTAAAAGATAATGATGCTCTAATTTGATAACTTATTTACTACTAATACTAATTATATATAATCTAATAATCTAATGTGAATACTAATTCGTTATTTTTTATTTAATCAATCAAATTTTAAAAAAAAATTTAAACTCAAAGGTTAATTTAATTCAAATAAGTTTTTATGATTTAAAAATAAAAAATTAATTCTTAAGCTAATTACCAATTAAACCCTAAATGAATTATTTAAAACAGTTAAACTCTTTTTTAGTATTTTTCTAAAAATGTTTAAACCTCTTATACTACAGTTCTTTAGACATCTCAAGCTATGTTACTCGTTTGTAAAATATTTTGTTTGCAGACAATTAATTATAGAAACCATAAATAATTTAATTCTAGTCATCGATTTATGTTGAGATTTATAAATATAATAAATTTTAGTTCAAATAGATAATTAAAATTTAAATTTTGGTGATATTAGTCATACAATTTAGAGTTAATTTTGCAGTCAACTTTAAGTCGAATTTTGGTTTTAAGTCGCTTTAAATCAAAAAATTAAAAAATTTGTTTGGTTAAAATATACGTAGTTTTTAAGTAAAAAATTTAAAATAATTTTAAGCCAAAAGACAAATTATTTTTCCTTAAAGTTATTATAATATTTTCAAAAAATATATAAAAAATTATGTAAAAAACAAAAAATAAACTAAGTTCCTATTTCAAACAGCTTTTAAACATAGCTTTTAAGAGGTTTAACTTTTTTGAAAAAAAGAAAAATAAAAAAAATGAGAGTGTTTGAGATAATTTTTTTGTAGTAACTTTTTTATTTTTTATTAAAATGTTTAAAATGCCTTACTTTTAGCATTTAAATTGTAGTGTTTGAAATATTTGTACGTTTTTGTTTTGTTTTTGTAAGTAAGGTTAACTTTTTTATGTTAGAGTATTATAATAATTTAATTTGAAAAAAATTAGAGTGTTTGGAATATGTATTGATTTTTTTCATTAGATTAAGAGATGAAAAAAAGTTAGTTAGTTCTTTTTTTTTAAAACCAAACAGTGCATCTTAAAAACTGATTTTTTTTGTAAAAAAAAAAAAAACTGACTTAAAAACTAATCCAAACAGACCCTAAAGGCTTTTAAATTAAAAAAAGAGGCTTTTTAATTTTTTAAACTTTTAAATAAAAAGATAAAAAGTTGGCTTTAACGCGGCTGGCAAAGGAGGGGTTAGTTTGTTTTTGCTCGTTATCATTCCCCACTTTTAGGGCGGGAGATAAAGTTTTATTCTATTCTTAATTTTGCCGTTTAGAGAAGCCCAAAGCTTCGATCTTTTTCTCCCGTCTGTAGATCTCTGAAATCGATAAGAGGTATAAGCTTTTTCCGATCTCATGTTTTCATCTCCTCTTTTAATCCAATTTTCATATTAACTCCTCTCATGTAAATCTCTCATTCCCCATTTTTTCCATTTCAAGATCGCTCTGGTTTACTCTTTTTGATTCATCATAGTCTATTGATTCGTCGTAGTTTATACATGTACATGTGTACATGAATATGTATATGCTTTTATGCACATCTTTTGGTTTTCTGCTTGTTCACGAATGCTTAGATCAATTTCTTTGACTTCAATCAAGTTGTATACGTCTATTGGTTTTTTTTGTTTGTTCATGAATGCTCAGATCAATTTCTGTGACTTAAATAAAGTTGTATACACATCTATTGGTTTTCTGGTTGTTCATGAATGCTTAGATCAATTTCTGTGACTTTCAATCAAGTTGTATACACATCTATTGGTTTTTTTGTTTGTTCATGAATGCTCAGATCAATTCTGTGACTTCAATCAAGTTGTATACACATCTATTGATTTTTTTGTTTGTTCATGAACACTCAGATCAATTTCTGTGACTTCAATCAAGTTGTATACACACCTATTGGTTTTCTGCATGTTCATGAATGCTCAGATCAATTTCTGTGGCTTCAATCAAGTTGTATACACATCTATTGGTTTTTTACTTGTTCATGAATGCTCAGATCAATTTCTGTGACTTCAATCAAGTTGTATACACATCTATTGGTTTTTCTTTCTTGTTCATGAATGCTTAGATCAATTTCTATGACTTCAATCAAGTTGTATACCCATCTATTGGTTTTTTTGCTTGTTCATGAATGCTTAGATCAATTTCTGTGACTTCAATCAAGTGTTGCGTGTGAATTTGGCAGGTTATATAGAGAGAAATTTGTATAGAGAGGATGGGATACATAGGGTCTCATGGTGTTGCTGCGCTGCATAGATACAAGTACAGTGGGGTGGATCATTCATTGGTTGCGAAATATGTGTTGCAACCCTTTTGGAGTCGATTCGTTAACTTTTTCCCACTTTGGATGCCGTAAGTGTTCAATTCATTCATCACTCATTTTATTTATTATTTTATTTAGTAGTATTATTTTTTTTCATGATAGCACGGGGATGTCCCTGAGTCATTTGGGCCATAACCGCAGGGTTTAAAAGGGGTATCTATAAATTTTTGCAGGAAATTCACCGCAAAAGTTCCGAACGATAAAATTCTTGTATATCCAACTTACATCCGAAACAAATCTAAACATAATCAAAACCTATAAAACCAATATAAAAAAAGGATGAATTAGTAATAACAAAATATCACTTAAACAATACCCTCCCCCGAGCATACTTTTTGCAGCAAATACTGACAAAGTTGCATAATCAAGCTTTTCTAGCACCTCTTTTTCAATGGATGATATTTGCCAATTCTTTTAGTCTTTCAGAAAATTAGATAAATAACAAAGAAAGAAGTAAAACATAGAAATCATTCATTAAAGAAACCATCATATAAAATTTTCAAATAAAATTTTAGTGAAAATTTGGTGGTCCAAAGCAATTGCTTTATTGCCTTGCCCGGGCCGTCCCTAATGTTGTGTATAATAAATATTTTTCATAACTCAGGGTCTCCCACACGTGGTGTCAGTGTATCATAGACATTCTTCTTTTGCGTGTGGAGTGTGCTGATAAATCAGTTGTAAATATGGCTTACAACTCAGAACAAGATTGCTGAAACATCCTAGTAAATTGGTTGAAGGTTTAAAACCACATTTGATGTTATTAATTGACTTCCAGCAAAATGTTGAAAATTTCAAGAGATTGAAAACAATCAATCTATAGGCAATAAAAAACTTGAGATTCAAGCATGCTGAAATTGGTTGAAGGGTTAAAACCACATTTGATGTCATTAATGGACTTCCAGCGAACTGATGAAAATTTCATGAGATTGAAAATAGTCAGTCTATGGGTAATAGAAAACTTGTCTGCTGGGTGTGGTTTGTATATTTTGGCTTGCTAAGCCGTTAGATTGTAGTAACACTGTTTCTAGAACTTTACCTCTTTTACTATCAAATATCATTTGCCTCTTGATAACCTTTAAACTTAGATTGTAGTAATACATTTCAAGAACCTTTTCCTCTTCCACTGGCAACTGCCTTTTGAGAACTATTGAGCAATCTTTTGCTACAGGGTACCATGTCTCTTTACATCTCTTTGGGTCAGTGGGTGTCTTGAAACATTTCTGGTTAAGTTACTGGGCAATGTTTTTCAATCAACTTATCAAGCCCCTGATTTCAAATATAATTGGTTCATTGTGCATGATAGGACATCCTTCAACATATTCAGGCTTTACCCACTACTATGTACACCCAAGGGTAACTATCCCTGTTGTTTGCCTCTGTCAAGTTGCTTTTGGTTCTTCATTAGATCAGTGGTTAAGATCACTTTTAGGTGCAGCCTGTATAAGAGTGCAGATATTTAGGAAGTTACTGGATGAAAATTCTATATTGCTGGTAGCTCATTTCAGTCTGACTTGCAGTTCTTGCTTATCTCTTGTTGATGTTTGTCAAGAGTAAGTCCTATAAGCTTTCACCAAAAGTAACTAACTTTTATTGTTTTTCTTTTTTGCTTTTGTTATGTTTGCGTATGTGGATGCTATGTCAGACCAAATATGGTAAAACATCTTTCCTGACTATCTTATCTTGGTTTGATATGTAAATTTCAGTTTAGGATGATTTTTATTTGTTTTTTTACTTATTGATTATGCCACCTTTTCTTCCAGATTACTCTTACAGGATTCGTGTTCTTGGTCATATCTGCATTGCTTGGTTATGTAAGTTATTTTCTTTCCCTCACTATATATTTGATTCTCCTTACTATATTTTTATTACTAATGTCTTTATATTGGTTTGTATACTTGTTTATATATATGTTTGTTTTCCCTTTTTCTCCACTGGTTTTGTTTTTGTCCCTTTCTTGTTAGTTTTTTCTGTGTGCTACTTGATTGATGAGAACATTAAGTTCAATTTGACTATAATGTACTGAAGTTATAATATTTTCTCTCTAAAACACTCAAACACTTCTAAGAAGTTTGCGTGTCCATGTTGGACTCTGACACCCATTGGATACTCCCTGACATGTGTTGGGCACTTGCCCGAACATGTCCTTTTTTTTTTAAAAGACATGTTTCCGTTACTTAGACGCATGAAGCTCTCTGCAACTTTGAAAATATAGAAATTGGGGTTCAATGATAAATAAAAACAATGTTCCTTCCTCCTTTATAATTTTAAAAGGAATTCTAATTACCAAAACTTCCAATTCATTTATGAAAAAATTATCTATAATAGACATTAGATCTCTCACACTTTTTTTTCTACAATGGAGGATGTGGAAAGTAATTTCATACTTTTGACACGATAAATATTAATGTATTTTTAATTTAAAATATGTAGAAATATATTGTTGTTCCATATAAGAATATAACGTTATCTGTTGTCGTGTCCTAATGTTTTTGAAAATTGACGCGTCTGATTGATTGTGTCGTGTTGTGTCCGCATCATATGTTTTTTCTTCTGTGCTTCTTAGTTTTTGTATTCCCAAGATCCGCAGAAGACTAATTTAATCTATTTGTTGTTACTGATTAGATGATTTGGGAACTGAAAGTAGTTTCAGACATAAATATTCATTATTCAAAGAAATGAGGCTTATCAGAGAAACCAACTCATCTTTGGTTCATGTCTAGGATGTAGGGCTGATATTTGGAACAATGATAATGGTAAACTAGTCAGTGCAGTGTTAAAACTGTATTGCCAATGGGGCAGTACATGACTTCATGCAAAAAGTAAACATGACATCTTGAACCACTTTCACACTTTTGTTATCTCATAGAAATTCAGATAGATTTCTGTGGGCGAATTTTTATATTTGAACACCATTGTTGTTCCAAAATATCTTAAGTCAAGTGACTGTCTTTAATCAATGTCCCTTCCATAATTTTTCTTGTCGTGGATGAATTGCAGATATATTCACCTCGCTTGGATTCACCTCCTCCAAGATGGGTTCATTTTGCACACGGATTACTTCTCTTCTTATATCAGGTTTGTTTAAAATTTTCACTAGCAGTAGTATCTTGTGCTGCCTGCTGTTTTGTCACGTGCTTGGAGTTTATATGCAGTTTTGCTTTTCTTGACAATTTGGATAGCTTTACGAATTAAATCTTTCGGGTTTACTTAGTCTTGCCCATTTTATTTCATCATGCTTTTTTTCATTTGTGTTAAAAAATTTCCTTCTGAGTTTCACACTGTACTTTCCCCCCCCCCCTTGATAAGCCACTATGACAAATATAACAGTTGTTTGTTGATCTCTTTTTTGGTTCGAATTTAGTGAGACAGATAATGTACATTTTCACGCTGTTAATTTTTCCCTGATTAATGATTAGTTTTCCTAAATCTTATGCCTTACGAAGGCAATGCTGCTTTTATTGACTAAAGTAGAAAGTAGAACGTAGGAAGTAGGAAGTAGGAAGTAGGAAGTAGAAAGTAGAAAGTAGAAAGTAGAAAGTTGATAGCATAAAAGGCATGCAACAGGTCATTATGTGATTTTCATAGGATCCAAGGTATAGCATTTAAAAAGGACATTTTTTTGTTGTATTCTAGTTATTCTTTTGGGGATTTCCTCCCTTTCAGTAATCCCTGTTTTGACCTTCAAACCCCTGCTAGACTTTTGATGCTGTTGATGGGAAGCAAGCAAGACGGACAAGTTCCTCTAGTCCATTGGGCGAATTGTTTGATCATGGTGAGTTTTCTTTCTGATGTAGTTCTTTTTTTCTATTATTATTATTATGCAAGTGCATATTATTAATTGAATATGTTTCTTGGCATTGTTAACTGCTGCAGGATGTGATGCACTTGCTTGTGCGGTATGTTTTTCTTTTATTTTCTTTAGGTGACTATGCAAGTAGATGCCCTTCATGTTTTGTTTTTGATGTTCATCAGTTTGAGGCCTTGGCCTTTGCGAGCACTGCCATGTGTGGAAGGAGTACGTTCTGGTTCTGGGTGATTTCAGCCGTTCCGTTTTATCTTGCAACATGGGAGCAGTAAGTGGTCCAACCAATACTGGTTCATTGTTGTGAAAAAAAAATATACTGGTTCATTGCATCTTGCCTTATTATGGACACTTGATTATTCGTTCTCGCGCAACTCTCTCTCTCTCTCTTCTGCTGGGAATCGATTTTGTTTTGTTATTGCCTTTCAAATGGTTCCTTTGTATGTGGAATGATGCTTATGATACAAAGAACATGTTTGCAGCAAAAAGGTCATGCTCTGTGTACATTGCCTGAGGAGGGGGCTATACATGATTTGGCATGGCAGTTAGATTCTGGAAAGCTAATTTGAACTCATTAAAGGATCCATTTAGACTGTTTTAATAATTGATGATGAAAAATTTGTTTTTTTGGCACAGATGCTTTTTATTCACCCTATCTTATACATCTTCTCTCAGTTTATTGAATTGCTTCAATGGTAGTCATTTGTTTTATTGTTATTAATGTCTCTTTGGTTATGTAGCTACTTCACCAATACCCTTATTCTTCCGGCAATAAATGGGCCTACGGAGGGTTTGATGCTGATATATTTGAGCCACTTCTTTACAGCTATAGTTGGTATGAATCTTTTACATATTTAGAGCACTCGTTATAGGGATGGATGTTATAACCAATTAAGATCCCAAAACACTATTCATTTATTTATTTTTAATTTTTTCCCCTTGTTCGCTGTACTTCACTATGTTAATGTTGCATTCGTTTTCAGGTGCTGAGTGGTGGGCTCAACCTTTGGGAAAGTCCTTGCCATTTTTTAGTCGGGTTCCATTGGTAAATGGTACGACTCATAGACAGAAAAGGATGCCTAGAAATACATTGCCTACTAAAATTTTACCTTTGGGGTTGTTTGTAAGATGCTTTTCTGTGGGATTTATATAGAAGAAAGTATCCTCTTTGAGTTTGCATATTTTGTGCTCTTGTTCCATCATATTTGTTTCGCAGACTTGTTTTTCAAATTTACGAGTGTTAGATTTGTAACTGACATGGTTATGTGTTTCTCTGAAAGGTGTTAATAGAATTTATGGTCACGCTTGATAATCTGGATGGGAATACATAGGATACAAGGAATAAGTAATATTGTGGGTTTCATGTGTTTTCTTTACGAAGGGATTATTGATAAGATTATGTATACCATAAGAAATTAAGTTCATGTTGGGTTAGAGTATGATACATAATGGGATAAAAATTGTGAAGTTATTTCTGGCCGTTGGATAAAGAGGAAAAATAATTCGGAGCCTTGTACTAATAAAATCAGAGGGCTTGGTACTAATAATCCCATGAATAGTTTGAGATTTGTTGGACCATTAATCCAGATGCTGTAATACAAATGCTGGATTATTAATTTTAAAAGACAAATTCCCACCAGATCACAGAGATTGGGGGATGTTCCACCAGGTGGATCTGTCAATCATATCGTCAAAACTACGTAGAGCATCAAGGGAGAGAGATGAGTTCCAGACCCCCTTAGACCGGGATATTTTGAAATCTGGAAAGTGGACTCCACATGTACCCTAGTCCAATCCAGATCCCCTTAGGCTGGGATAAAAAACAAGCCCCTGGGTTCTGAAAGTGAATGGTGATATGAAGTGATTCCATCCGCTTTCTTGGAGTAGCTAGTCTAATTAAGATTTCCCTAACTTGGTTGTCTGCCTTATAGAATCTATGACTTGTGCACGTTTTATAGGCATTCCCAGCTGGTTAAGATGCCATACTGAAGTTGCTGGCTTCTGCACTACATATATTCCCAGTGCCCCTGCTCTGCACCTTCCATCATTGAGAAGCCAGAACTCCATTTCTTTTCTCCAGTTTGGTTGCTGTTTTCAGGAGATAAGTGTCAGACCGAGAATCTTCTTAGTTCCTTCTTTATTGACAGCTACCAGCGAAGCTTCCGTCATGAAAGAATTGGAAGAAAATGTTTGTATCCAAATTAGTATTGATATCTTGTCTTGTGATATATTGCTCGTTTTGTTTATTAACTTCTTAGGCTCAGCCTCGCCTGTTAATGATAGGCTAGTATGGTCTTGTAATTTTATGACTTATATTTGCAACCTTGGGTGGTACCCATGCCATTACTATGAGGAGAGCACTCGAACAAACATGTGAAAGAGGTGGACACCTTGATGTGCTGTTGGTAGTCCTTCATTGGCATGAGCATTGAATAAAACTTCAAGATTTATAGGGATATTGATCCCAATGGATACTATGAGAGATTCATTGGCATGAAGAAAGAAATAGATGAAGGCAGCACGAAGAGGACTTGAAAAAATTGACCATGACTTGAGCTTGGTCGATCATGGTAAGGTCCAACCATGCAGAGAATTAAGAAACCTCAGTTTCTCAATGTGGTCGACAAGCCTGCTGTAGTTGACCATGCTGAAGTCCAAAGTTATATTTTTTATCTGCACAGGTTGGTCGACCAATCTTGAGTTGTGGTTGGCATAAAAAGTTCATATGGTTCTGGGAAAAAATGTTAACAGCTTGGCAGCCAACTTTCCGATGTGGTCGACTATGACAGCATTGTGGTTGACCATCTTAGTTTTATGATCTTGTAGAAAATTCGCCTAATTATGTACAACAGTTCAATGCTCGTCTGTTTAAACCTTTTCACCCACAAATTGGATTACTTGATTAGACTAAGGCCATTAAAGTCCATGCTCTAAGGCTATTAGTGCCCATGGTCTTGGTATACATGCTCGTCCACTTCAACTGTTAGTGCGCGCGTGTGTGTAAGCCTTCTTACCATCAGGTTTTCTTAAAAGCTTTCTTCAAGTGAGTTTCCAAGTTTTTCGCTTGTTTAGAGGTATGTTCATACCTTAATAGGTATGAACATACCTATTAATAGTCAACTCTTTATTTAATAGTCTTTCATTTTAATATACTTGTGCTTGGTTGAGATGAATGCTTGATGGCTACTATAGTTCAAATGTTTGATGTTTAATTTGAGTAGTTAATAAACAAATATGTGTACTTATCAAATTGATTGTGGAATTGTTAATGGCTGCACATCAGTTGAAATATCGAGTTGCATAGTTAACTGAATATGAGCCTTAAAATGGATGTTCATTTTATTTTACATCACATTGGGTAGAAGGTTGAGAGATAAGAACTAAAAAATGATCAACCCATTGTTTGGACAAAGTGAAATCTTTGAGGTAATTAGTTAATTCCAGTGAGCACAAGTTATTGTAGACTCCATACAAAATCAATAGAGCCAAAGAGGTGAATGAGGAAAGAATTAGAAGAAATTTGTAAGAACGTTTGACTTGTCCTATCTGCTACCCTCTAGGACACTTTCATCTTTTAATTGGCAAGTCATGGTTCTTGATTATTGTGCTATGATTGCATCTTTTACTTGCCTTGGTCACTTCTATTTTAGAGGACTTTTTTAATTAAATTGTTCTCATAGAATATGATTTGATGTTTGACTTTCTTTTAATTTACATTCTGTTTTTATTTTTTTTTGAATTCAGAAATCCCAACAAACAGAGCTGTGCTGTTTCTAATGATAGCTTTTGCTGTTATTCCGACAATTTCATTCAAGTAAGTACTTCACATTCGTCATGACAAAAATTTATGTACTGATCTGCTTCTCTGTGTAGTGATTTACATTGACAATCCCTCCCTCCAAAAAAACCCTGATATTCCTTTTTTCTTGCCACCTGTGTAATAACTGGAAGAATAATTTTCCATATTACATGTGAATGGCCTTATATACATTCTCTTAGACTTACACCGAAGTTGCAGATTAGTGTTTGAGTTGCTAATCCAACATTGTGTTGGTTTGATGTCTCGAATTTTCGAAGGAAGCTCTCGGTTTATTGACCGCTTGAGCGGTCAGGGGTTCGCTCGAGTGGACTTGTACATAGGAGGTCTCGAGCTAGTGACCGGTTGAGCAGACCGACGCAGAACAGACTTTTTTGTGCGGCGACTAGGGTTAGGTTTTGACCTAGGGGACTTACTATATAAGAGTTTTATGTTCATAGAAATCTAGAAGAACGTCTAATACGCGAGAGAGACTCAGAGAGAGGCTCAGAGAGAGACTAGAGAGAGTATAGAGAGACGACGAGAGGCTCAAGTTTGAGGCCATACACAGTGATTGTGAGGTTGAGAGTGAAACTTGTATTCCATATTTGTTCAATAGTGAATTGTTTCTTCTCTCGTGGAGGTAGGCAGTTAGCCGAATCACGTAAATTCTCGTGTTTTTGTGAGTGTTCTTGTTCTCTATTTGATTTGTGTAGATTATAGTCTACGCTCCTGTTTCGGCTGCATAGGGGATTTGTGCATGTTAAATCTCAACAACTGGTATCAGAGCGAGGTTAAAGGCTTGGTCACAAGACTGCAGTAGAGATGGTGAACATCAGGTATGAAGTCGAGAAGTTTATTGGAAAGAATAACTTTTCTCTATGGCAGAGACGGATAAAAGATTTGTTGATCCAGCAAGGGGTCTCCAAGGCATTACTCGGTAAGGTAAGGAAGCCAAAGAAGTTGACCAATGACGATTGGGAGGACATTGATTCCAAATCCGTGAGTTCGATTCGGTTGAATCTGGGAGATGAGGTTATTCACAACGTGCTTGATGTGGAGACAGTGCACGAGATCTGGCAGAAGCTGAAAGGTCTCTACATGAAGAAAAATCTGGCCAATAAGTTGTACTTGAAGAAGCAACTATATGAACTACGGCTGAGGGAAGGTACAAATCTTTTGGAACATCTCAACGTGTTTAATATGCTTATCACACAGTTATCTGAGTTTGGAGTAAAGGTTGATGATGAGGATAAGACGATGCTCCTGTTGGCATTACTTCCAGCATTCTATAATTATCTGGTGATGACTCTGATGTACGGGAAGGACAGTCTAGAATTTGAAGAGGTCACTGGTGCTCTTTTGTCACACGAGAAGATGAAGAGGGATGGTGAATCAGATGCAGACGAACTGTTGTTGGCTATCCAGTGAGGAGGGTTCCAATAAAAGGAGATTTCGGTCCAAGTTACGTGCAAGGAAGAACGTGGAATGCTTCTATTGTCACAAAATTGGTCACTTTAAGTGCCAATGCCGAGAATTGAAGCAACATCTAGAAGAAAGGAAGAATGGAAAAGCGTCTGCAGAATTCGTCAATTTTGTCGAAGAATCGTCAGATAGTGTGGTAGACGGAGATGTACTTTCAGCTTTTTTAGATTTTGATTTTCTATCAAAGTTATGGATATTAGATTCAGGATGCTTATACCATATGTGTCAAGTTAGAGAATAGTTTGACTCGTATAAGTCTTGCAATGGGGGTACTGTTCTAATGGGGAATGACTTAGTGTGTCAGTCAATTGGAATAGGTACAATCAAAGTCAGGATATTTGACGGGGTTGCGAGGACTTTGGAGAATGTCAGGTATGTTCTGAGGTTAAAGAAAAACTTGGTTTCTTTGAAAATATTGAATTCTCTAGGTTATGAGTTCACAGTAAAAGGTGGAGTAATGAAGATTAGTAAAGGGGCTATCATAATCATGAAAGAACATAAAGTGGGTGGTCTCTACAGATTGGTAGGGGACACGGTGGTAGGTGGAGTTACCGCTATCAAACAGGCAGAATCCAATTGGGAAGGCACGAGACACAGACATTTGGGGATTAGTTAGGTTGACAAGCAGAGTATGTCAGAAAGTCAGAAAAAGAGTGTAGCAATCGAGGTGAAGTTTTGTCAGAAAAGTTCACCAAGAAAATCGGGTGATGATAGTTCAAATCAACAGCAACAAAATTAGTGCAGTGGAAAACTTTCAGGTCATAAGAAAGTTACGGGCAAATTAGGTAGAGATCAGAAGCAAGTAGCAGTGTCAGAAAAGGTGGAGTTATCTCAAAAAGCTGAGATTTGGGAGTTTGGAAGACTGTCCAAGAACGAGAGGCTGGTTGATTGCAATAGGGTCAAATTCAAGTGTGACTTGAATTTGGTCCAAGTTTATTCAGGTTGAAGATTCAGAGAGGGTGGAGCACTCAAACCTTGAAAAATGAGTGCAGGACGAGGCGACCAGTAGATCTTCAAGATGGTGATAGTTTAGAAACTCGAGCTAAGGTGGAGATTGTTGGTTTGATGTCTCGAATTTTCGAAAGAACCTCTCGGCCTGTTGACCGCTCGAGCGGTTAGGGGTCCGTTCGAGCGGACTTGTACACAGGTCTCGAGTTAGTGACCGCTCGAGCTCGAGCGGTCAGGGGTTCGCTCGAGCAGACTGACGCGGAACAAGCTTTTCTGTGCGGCGCCTAGGGTTAAGTTTTAACCTAGGGGGACTTACTATATAAGAGTTTTATGTTCATAGAAACCTAGAAAAACGTCTAATACTCGAGAAAGACTCAGAGAGAAGCTAGAGAAAGTATAGAGAAACGACGAGAGGCTTAAATCTGAGACCATACACAGTGATTGTGAGGTTGATAGTAAAACTTGTATTCCATATTTGTTCAATAGTGAATTGTTTATTCTCCTGTGGAGGTAGGCAGTCAGCCGAACCACGTAAATTCTCGTGTTCTTGTGGGTGTTTTTATTCTCTATTTGATTTGTGTGGAACGTAGCCTACACTCTTGTTTCTGCTGCGTAGGGAATTTGTGCATGTTAAATCCCAACACATTGTTGGGTTACAGTAGAATCACATTACATCATCCTTGTCATCGTTACCAACTAGGATTCTGTTCGTGTTGCTTTTTTGGATTTGGATGTTTATTGAAATACATGTCCATATCTATCAGCTGTTTGTGAATTGTCTAGCAAGCAAAATTGGCTTACGCACCTTACCATTTTTTTTGTTAAATATAAGAATAATCTTAAACTACACTGGCTTCATATGACCCTTGGGG
>JAOTRH010000024.1:3029248-3039985 GCA_034768845.1 Heliamphora exappendiculata | reverse complement strand
TGCCCATTCCCCCCCCCCCCCCCCGGCGGGAATTTCATGGCATTTTTGGCTCATGCTGAAGCTCACTTTAATGACTTCTTAGCTGTTCCTCGTTGATGATGAGCTTGACATGGTGTTCTGCTACCGTGCAGCGTATACAATGTTTATAAAGTCGTTCAGGCAAGGAAAGGAAGCATGCTACTGGCATTGGCGATGGTAAACCTGTTACCACTAAATGCTTTGTTTATCATTTTTCAGGTTGCTTAATAAATGTCTTGTCACTTCTTCTTGCCAGCTTGGTCCATTTGCTGTGCTCGTGGGCGGAGTCCTGGTGTGGTCTGTAACAATTAATGCTATCTGTTTTTCACATGCATAACTTGAGGATTATATTTCGTTCATTCTGGTTCTTATCTATTGTGCAGGGATTATTTGTCTCCCGATGATATAATTAGGAACTACCCACATTTGGTTGTAGTGGGAACTGGACTTGCATTTGGGTTCCTTGTGGTGAGATGTGTTAATTCAATCTTTTAAAACTTGTTATCTTCTGTCAGTTTTTCTCATTTCGTTCTCTATTGCTCTATATCTATTTGTGAAGATTATAGTTTACTTAGAACATGGGGATGTGAGTAGTCGATCAAAGCTTTTATTATGGACTTATGGGAAGAATTTTCGACCTCAGCTCTTCCTGGGTAAGCTACCCAGTCTATTTGTTGGTTTTGGCTGATAAGGATACTTCTTACTTCTCATGGGCGTTGGTTCGTTAATTCTACCTTTCATAGCTACACTAGGTCCTTTATCAGACAAATTTATTGAATTGATTGTCAAGGACTAGGATTTCACTTGAACTTTGGTGGGCTATACTTGAATGAAGATAATGGCATTTTCTAATTGCTCAATTGGTGCGCTATATTCCTTTGGGAACCTAGTTCTAGACTTCCAGTTGCAATTGAAAGCTTTGGCAACTAAGACCTTGATTAAGATGGAAATTGAATCATGAAAAAAGATGGCACCCGAAGAAGCATACAACCTTTTAAGTTCTAAGAAAGTGCATGCCTGTGATTGACAATGACACTCATTAGACACTGCTCGACATTTGTAAGATGGGTAGTAAATCCAATGGTGCAACCCTTAACTGGTTATAGCGTAGTTATCTACTTTGAAAGTCTCAAGTGAAGCTCAACACGAACACGGATGTGGACATGGGACACATCATTTTCAAAAACATCAAGACACGGACACGGTGGGAATGCGATTATATATATATATATATTCCCATGTTTAGGGTTTGAACAACGATTGATAAATTTAGATCTTGAACAATGATCGATATATTTAGGTCTTAAACAACAATCAATTTATTTAGGATTTTATTTTGTTTTTACAATTTTAGCTAACATACCAAACTAAACCAAACTAAACTAAATTAAGCCTTTGTCCTAATCAATTAAGGTCGGTTACATAAATTCTTTTATGCCATTCTACTCTGTTAAAGGTCATATTTTCAGTTAGTTTCAATAAGTTCATATATTTTTTTAATACGCCATCCCATGTCAATTTAGGTCTTCCCTTCCCCTTAGTGTTTTCATTACCTATGATCTTGTCAGTTTTCTTTACTATTGCATTAATTGGTTTATGTTGTATGTATCCAAATCATTTTAATCTATTTTTTCTCAACTTTTCCTCCATTGGTGCGATCCCTATCATTCTATAAATTTTTTTATTCATAATTTTATATTTTCTAGTTTTACCACACATCTACTTTAATATTCAATTTCAGCCAATATGTTTTAAATAATTATGTACCCTTGAAAATTCTTTTAAAAATTTCACTAGTGTCTCATTCATGTCCTACGGCGTGTCCATTATTGGACATGCATGTTATACGTTTGTTCGATGTCGTGTCTTGCATAAAAAAATTAGAATACGCCACATGACATGACTAACATGTGTTATGGCATGTCCGGTGTGTGTCTCAGTCCAACACAACTATGACACGTATTTACGTGTTCGTGCTTCCTAGGTGATTAGTGTTACAACCCAATTGTGCTCTGTCTTCCCTCTTCTTTCCCTCCTTGTCGTCCCTCATCATTTTGGTAACAAAGCCTTTTGAACCCTAGAATCGTTGGAACTCTAACATTGCTTGGGCCCTGCGACCTTCATCTTGTCGTGAAAGTGCTTCCTCAAAGTAAACGACAGGCTTTGTGAGAGCATTGCAATGATTATTGTAGCCTATGAGAATATTGACCATTATCGTCGTAGCTTCTTCGACATTTGTCATCGCCAAACAACTAGATCTCACTAAACCCCACTGTTGATCTTAAATTTTGGTACGACAAATCGATTTTGATGTTACTATGGGTGCAAATTAGCCAAGTCAAGTCTATTGAGTTGAGTTTTCATGAATTCAAAGAAATTTTATGATGTTCGAGCTTGACTTAAGTTCGAATAAAATTGGCAACTCTTTGTTCGAGCTCAGCTTGAATAACATACACTGATACACGAGCTAGTTCGAGCTAAAGTTCAATCTTATACTCAAGTTTTTATATGTTTTAATGAGGGATCAAATTTGATATAATCCCTATACTTTACATGCCCTTAAATGAGTTTAATGAGCTTGTACCGAGTCTTGTTGAGTTATTAAACGAATTGTTTATGAGTCTATTCGAGCCAACCAGAGCTTATATGAGCCAAAACTCGTTTAACAAACTAGACTAATTTTGAGTTTATGAAGAGTTCATTTATCAACGGAATCGAACTCGAATGAGCCTTAACCAAGTTGAACTCGAGATAGTCATGAACAGTTCGGTTTGCTTGCACTTTCAACCACTTCCATCCATCTTCGTCTTCATCGTCGACCATCGCCAAAGTTGAACATTAATCACTGGTGATGACTATATTTGAGCAACCAACCGTTGCTAGAGCCCTATCCTGGTCAAGCAACCATCCATCACCATCATCTAAGATTCTTGTTGAGGTTAATGTTGTCCAAAGCCCTTGGTCACTCTTTCCCCTCTCTCCCTTTGTCAATTTGATGAAGATTCGTCACGTTGATCAAAACGGCCTGAAAATTTTGAGTAACCTTATAAGTCTCACCCTTTATTTTGACCCCCAATCCGGAAAGCCTTTGCCTTAGACTCAAACCAGAAAGTTACTTAACCCTAGCTTTGATAATCATCAAGTTGATGAACAATGCTTTGTGGATTAGCCACCTTCCTCATTCAGATGGTATTCTTAGATGTTCCCTTAAAACTCGTCGGATTCAAGTTGTTTTCATTGGGGGAGAATTGATGGCGCAACTCTTTCGTTAGAGCGTGGTTGTCCACTTTGGAATCTCAAGTGAAGCCCAAATGTCCAATGCCATTGCAAAGAGGCCTTTTTGATCAAATAAGTGTAGTTGGTAATTTATTTAATATTTAGTAGGAAATCAATTCTTAGGAATTCTAGGTTCTTGTCCTATGAGGGTTCTAGTATACTAATAAAGGATTGTTTAGTGTAATAGCCAGACTTGAATTGATATAATTGAGATTTCGTTAAGGCCATGGCTTTTGTGTGATTAGGGATATGGCCCAAGCGTGATTTGGCTAACTTTCAGAAGAATAAGTGGAAAACACATTGTTTAATGAGGGCAAAATAGTAATTTGGTACAAAATAAAAGAAGAAAAGCGAAGTATCCCAAACATGCTAATTAGTTAAAAATTCAGATTATTTTTTGGTATCCCAAATGGGCCAAGTTTTTATTAGCCCTAACTTGTTTATGGAAAAGCCATAAATCCAGATAGCTAGTTTATTTCCCCCCCCCTTTTTATTATCCAAAACAGGGCCTTAATAAGCTTTGCAGACAGTTTTCGTGTGTCTAGTGCAGGCACTGGCATAGGCTGTTCAGCAGCCCTAACTTATTTATGAAAAAGCCGTAAAATCAAAAGGCTAGTTTTTTCTTTTATTGCTATTACTATTATTGTCCAAAACAGGGCCTTAATAAGCTTTGCAGACAGTTTTTGTGTATCTAGTCCTGGCACTGGCATAGGGTGTTCAACATGGCTTGATATGAACAAGGCCTATGTGAAGAGGTACTGCCACTGGAGGGGATTGTGAGCTGGCAATAGCAATACATCCTGTCAACATGATGATATATTGTGTTAGACCAACACTTTCTACTTCCAAATCAAAAGGCCATATTGCCTAGTGTCCGTATCCTCAATTCATGGTAGTAGGAAGGGTAGATATCAAACCTGACGTCTGGATTCATATATGCAGTGGCTTTCTTTAGAACTAAACCCCGTATTTTTACTCCACATCCTGAGCTTTTTGCCCTTAATCTGAGATCTTGGATATTTGTTTAGAGCCTAGAGGTGAAGAAATGGAGTACAATTTAATTAATTGAAGAGATACAATTGGGTTAGGTCCAGTATGATTTTTTGTGCAATTGTACATATTAGCAATTGGCACAAAGTAGAAACTAAATTCATTATGTTGTAAGTGAAGATTTCACCATAATATTTTGAGACAATTTTTCCAATTAATAATTGACATGCTACCATTTTTGATAGTGTGCCTTCCTGCTGCTTTGGACATTCAAAAAATGGGTCCTTACATACACAATGTGTACAAAAGATACCATATGATTTGCATATTTCTTTAAAATACTTAAAGAAATCATATGTAATATTTTCATCGTGTCTTATTTTGATTGACTATCCAAGATTAATTTTATGTTATTCTTCCACTTGCCATGAAGGGAAGTGCATAAATAACTGGTCATAGGGTTAGGTGTTAGTCCATGGGTCGGGTGTGTCATATTTGATACTGAAATTAGAACAGGCTTTACCTAAACTCCAGCAGAACCTTGATTACGCATCTTTTCATCTGTGCTTATAAGAGTTGAAGCTTTTGTGGGGATAGTCTCAAGCATGCCTTCTTCAATAAATACATGTTAATATATTTTCAGTATTAAGATATTAAGTATTAATAATAACTTGTGGGGATGCCCACAGTATTTATTGTAGGCTCTCATTTGCTTAATAAATACGTGTGTATGTCTCACAATGAGATACACGCTTTTTCGTATCCTTTTCTCTCTTTTCTAACATGGTATCAGAGTCATGAAACCCTAGCCACTACGAAACCCTAGCTTCCACTCAAACCAGCCGCCAAACCAGAAACCCTAACCCTAGCCGCCGACCACCAGACCCCTCGCCGACCTTAGTCGGCCCTCCGGCAGTCGTCGCCGACCCTCTTCGACCACAGTCGACTTGCCCCCACAGCGTGCGCCGACCCTCGTCAACCCCTCCAGGGGTGACGACGATTTCAGTCGGACCTTCCTAGGGAGCTCGACGATCGTAGTTAGGCCCTTCAGGGGTGACGTCGACCTCAGTCGACTCGACTAGGAGGGTCGTCGCCCTCGTCAGCCCCTCCGGGGGTGACGTCAACCATCGTCAACCCCTCCAGGGGTGACGTCAGCCACCGACAGCTCTTCTAGGGGTCTTACTCTGCCACCGACGACCACTGTTAGATTCCGACGATCACTGTAGGGTCTTCCTCTGCCATCGACGACCATTGTCAGACTCCGATAGACCCTGTAGGGTCTTCCTCCGCCACTAATGACCATTGTCAGACTCCGACAGACCCTGTAGGCCCTCTCTCAGTTGCTAGACTTGCCTTTTCTCTCTCTTTCCCTCACTGCATCGGTCCGCCAGTGTAGTTCCACGATGTCTGCGAGTTTGATGATGCTGTAAGGGCCCGGTGTGGTTCTTTGTTATACTTCCGTGTGGATTGAGACTTGTGTTTGTTTTTGTGGTATTTTTTGGTCCTTTTTTTTGGTGAATAAGGATGTCAGAGGATTCCGTAACCCGCAAATCTCAGGTTGAAGCTGGTCGGCAGCGTACCACAGAGGTGTTCTCGTCATCCACACGGTTAGTTGATCGGCGACTGGATGGCGCCAATGATTATGCTTTATGGAAGAAAAGTGTTATTAAGTCTCTGCAAGGCATGGAATTGGATTCCCACTTGTTTGATGATCCTCTTTCACGAACATCAGCAACTTTTCGGACTTGGACACGGGATGATGCCTAGATATCTAGTCAGTTGATCAACTCGATGGATCTTTCCGTTCAGGCTTTGGTGGCCAACATTGATACTGTGAGAGATATTTGATCCTCGTTAGAATTCATCTATTCAGCCACTAATGATGTCTCCCATCTATATGACGTCATGAAAGGTTTCTTTCAATCCCAGTGGTTCGGCAAGCCTCTTCAAGATCATTTTATGCAATTCAAGATTTTGGCTGATGAGTTTGATCGCCTTCTTCCATTCACAAATCAGTTGCCTCAGTTTCAGCAGCAACGGCAGCAACTTTTGGTGGTGTGCTTCTTAGCTAGTTTGGATTCTGAGTTTGACTCCTCTTGCTCTCAGATCCTTGCTGGGGCCAACATTTCCATTCTCTTCGAGACATTCCGACATGTGAGTCGAGCGTCTTGTCGGGATGAGTCTTGTGGTACTGGTACATCTCCTGTTGAGACCTCTGATTAGTCTGCTTTAGTAGGTTTTGATGGTAACCGCAGCAGTCAAGGCCACAGTCGTGGTGGTGGTAACAAGTCCGGTCGTGGAGGAGGTCGTGATGGTGGTCGTAAAACCCGTACGCGCCACTATTGTGGGATCCGGGTACACATTCGCAGTGAATGTTACAAGCTTCATGGAAGCCCTCGCTGGTGGCCAATGCCACATTTGATTTCGGCCAGCAGGATTATATCCAGTCAAGTCCTCAGGGGGCCTCTAATTCGACCAGACGAGTTGTAGAGATGACTGTTGCAGATTATGACCAGTATATGTATGGTCAGATTGGACAGAGTATGAGTTTTTCTGAGGTACCAGCAGCCACCTTTGCAGGTAATCCCACTGCATGTGTGATTACCCCCCATACCTGGGTTATTGATTCTAGCACTTCTGCTCACATGGCTGGATCATCAGGTATTCTATCAGATTATAAAATGACCCCTGGTCACACTGGTGTTTTGGTGGCTAATGGCTCCTCCTTAGCTGTTGAGGGTTGTGGTGTTGCGACACCAACTCTTGCCCTTTCTTTATACGATGTCTTGCATATTTCTGATAATCCCTTCAATCTATTATCTATCAGTCAGATAACCACTTATTTGAGTTGCTTCGTGACATTTTTTTTTTATTCTTATATTTTTCAGGATCTTACGATGCAGAGGATTATCAGTAAAGGACAGGTCTCGGGGGGGTTGTACCTGCTAGATGCTGCTCTTGCTCAGGCGTATTCTGCCTTATCTTCTTTTGCCCTTGATATCCATTGTTGTCTTGGGCACCCTAGTTTGTTTAGTTTTAAAATTTTTTACCCTAATTTAAGGTTTGTGTCTGCTATTGAGCGTGTGAGTCGTGTCATTTTGCTAAGCACCTGCATGTGTCTTTCAAGTCTCAAGTCAATAAAAGAGTTTCTGCTTCCTTTCAGTTAATACACTCCGATGTTTGGGGACTTAGTCCGGTTACCTCTTTATTTGGTTTTCGTTATTTTGTGAGTTTTGTCAATGATCACTCTCTTGTCACTTTTCTCTATTTATTGAAAAATAAATCTAAAGTTTTATCGGTGTTTACTCAATTTTGTTAGACTGTGCAAACTCAATTTGGTACGTGTGTTAGGATCTTACATAGTGATTATAGGGGAGAGTATATGTCTACTGCCATGAGGGAGTTTCTAGTGAGTCATGCCATTTCCCTTCAGACGTCGTGTCCTGATACTTCCGAACAAAATGGGGTGGCTGAGCGAAAAAATAGACATGTTTTGTAAACAACTTGTGCTCTCCTATGTCATATGCATGTTCCTCATCATTTTTGAAGTGAGGCTGTTCTTACAGCCTGTTATCTTATTAATCGCATGCCATCTACTGTCTTGGGTGGTGTTTTTTCGATGTCTGTGTTAGCTCCTATGTTACCTGGGCACTTATTGCCTCTTAAAATTTTTTGGTTGCGTATGCTATGTGCGTGACACCAGGCCACAGTTCACTAAACTTGATGCTCGTGCCCTCAAATGTGTGTTTCTTGGCTACCCTCAACACCAGAAGGGGTATCGGTGTTACTGTCCAGCGCTTCATCGTTTTGTTGTGTCTCGGGATGTTACCTTCCTGGAGTCGACCCAATTCTATTCTCCTTCTCCTGTTCCAACTTCGAGTCGTGAGTCACCTCCCTCCTCTCTGTCTGCCGATTTATTGGTCTCTCGGATTACAATTGATGCTCCTGCCTCCCCTTTTGAGCCGCTCCCGGTGCCACCTCCTACAGCTTCGCCCTCCCGTGATCCGCCTCTTGCTGAGCCAGTTCTTTCGTTGGTTGATCCGTCGGTAAGTGAGCCCTCTAGTGCTGTCCGTCGCCCTTATCGTCTCTGTCGGGATTACCGTCGGTATGTTGACTCCTATCAGGGTTTGTCAGCTTCTTTACGTGCTTTTATTTTTACAGTTGATACTACTGCTGTTCCTGGTAGTGTTTCAGAGGCTCTCTCCCATCCTGGTTGGCGTTTTGCTATGTTGGAGGAAATATCTGCCTTAGATAATAATGGCACTTGGGATCTTGTTTCCCTTCCTGTCGGGAAGCAGGCAGTTGGCTGCAAGTGGGTTTACACTGTGAAGGTGATTCCTGATGGCTCATTGGTTCGTTTGAAAGCACGCTTTGTTGCAAAAAGGTTATGCTCAAACTTATGGTGTTGACTACTTTGAGACTTTCTCTCATATTTTCAAGATGACTTCCATTCGCTTTTTTCTTTTTCTCGTTGCCACTCGGAATTGGCCAATTTATCAGTCGGATGTCAAGAATACCTTTCTCCATGGCAATCTTCAGGAGGAAGTCTATATGGAGCAACCTCCTGATTTTGTTGCTCAGGAGGGTTCTGACCTGGTGTGTCGCCTTTGTCGTTCTTTGTATGGTTTAAAACAATCTTCTGGGGCCTGGTTTGGGAGGTTTAGCACGGTGGTGCAACAATTTGGTCTGCGGCAGTCGGGTAAAGATTATACCGTGTTCTTTCGTCGGACAGCCTTTGGCTGTATTCTTCTCGTTGTATATGTTGATGATATTGTCATCACTGGTGATGACCGTGTTGGAATTAGTAGCTTGAAGGCCTTTCTGCAGACACAATTTCAGACTAAAGATCTTGGGCACTTACGGTATTTTTTGGGGATCAAGGTGGCCAGAGGTAAGCACGAAATTTTTATTTCTCAAAGAAAATATGTGATTGATATTTTGCGCGATGCCAGCCTGTTGAATGCAAAAAATATGGAGTCCCCGATGGATCCGAGTGTGAAGCTTCTTCCCGGTGACAGTGATGTGTTTTCTTACCCTGATAGGTATTGCAGAATGGTAGGAAAATTTAATTATTTGACCACCATAACTAGACCAGATATTCCCTATCCTGTCAGCATCGTGAGTCAGTTTATGTCTGATCCCCGTGTTCCTCATTGGAATGCAGTGGTTCGTATCCTACGGTACCTTCATTCTAACCCGGGGAAGGGTATACAGTTCTGTAATCGGGGTCATTTCCGTATCGAGGGCTATTCTAATGCAGACTGGGCAGGTTGCTCGATTGATAGGAGATCCACATCAGGGTTCTCTGTCTTTGTTAGTGGGAACCTGGTATCGTGGAAAAGTAAGAAGCAAGATGTGGTATCGAGATCTAGTGCTCAGGCGGAATATAGGTCTATGGCTTTGGCAACGTCCGAAATCATGTGGGTTCGACAACTTCTCATTGAATTAGACGAATCGCCTATGAGTCCTACCAAGTTATGGTGTGACAATAAGTCTGCTGTCTACATCGCTACTAATCTAGTGTTTCATGAGCGGACTAAGTACATCGAGATCGACTGTCATTTCATTCGTCACGAGTATAAGAACAACACTATTGATTTTGGCTTTATTCGATCTAGTGAATAGTTGGCTGACGTGTTCACTAAGGCACTATTTGGGTCCCGGGTTCACTATATTTGTAACAAGTTGGGCATAATTAATATCTATGCTTCAACTTGAGGGGGGGGTGTTAATATATATATTCAGTATTAAGATATTAAGTATTAATAATAACCTATGGGGATGCCCATAGTATTTATTGTATGCTCTCATTTTCTTAATAAATACGTGTGTATGTCTCATAATAAGATACACGCTTTTTCGTATCCTTTTCTCTTTTTTCTAACAATACATTTCTCTGCTTCCTGGAAGCAAAGGCACATTTAGATAGCTTTACCAAGTATATATTTTTTTAAATTCGTAAACTCAAATATCATTGTTATGTATAAAGTCTTGAATGCTTAATAAACCCATCTCCCTCTCATTTTGAATCTTAAATCTCAAATGCTGCTTATGCACACGTTTTACTTAATTAGTTTGCAAGTAATTGCTTCCTTCTAGTGGTGGTTATAATTTTGGTATCAGTTATATTTTCTCCCAACCTTATGTACTGGTGCTTACTATGTGTGATTCTTAAGGTTCATATTTTCCCTTACATTAGAAAAGTAGGTTTCCCTGTTGCAAATATTGAAATTTCTCATTGACTTTTATTGTTATAGTAACCAGTTTATTTATTATCATATTATTCCTGAACGAAAGCTTGTTTTGGCAGGGAAGGATGATTCTGGCTCACTTGTGTGATGAACCTAAGGGCTTGAAAACTAATATGTGCATGGTGAGTTGCATTTTCTTGCCAAATATTCTGAAGCTATGTGATGATTTTAAAAAGTTGTGTTCATTTTTCTTGCTTTCTTT
>JAOTRH010000024.1:3000518-3027149 GCA_034768845.1 Heliamphora exappendiculata | reverse complement strand
GCATCACGCGGATGTCATTATGTCTAACTAATAAAATTGTTGCACTGAATGCATTCCCACATCTGATTACTGATACCCGTTCTCTCAGTTACCAAAACTTGTGTCGGCTACCTATCACCCCCCCTCTTCCAGGGTGTTGTGCATTTCTCTCTCATGAACCTGTACAGGTTCGACTGATAACAGTGTGTCAATTTATCTTCCTAAACGTTTCATCTGCTGAAAAAAAAAATGGCACTTCCCCTACTACTTCAAGAAAACTAAAAAACTATAAGGGACTGCAAATTCAGACTCAGATTTGAATGGTGTTCCTATCGAAATATTTTGCACAAGCTCATGTACAAGGAAAAAATGAGGAACAAAAAAGTAAACAACCTTCAACCACGCTTCTCCGTTAACAAAAGTAACTGAAAGCATAAGTCTACACATCTCACCTAATTAATTCAACACTCAACCACCAAGTGTGCAGATATAAACATTTATAACCCCTCACTATTAAAGGTAATCAATACTGAGGAACTGATGCAATATTAAGAAATTAAATCAGTTCTCTCATGGTACCTCACATGTTAACCCTTCTGCAATACACCCTACAGTGAGTTTTTGTCATAAGTACAATACACAGCCAGTTTACCTTATCCTCTTCATTTCAATTTTAAAATGCTTTGCACTAGACATAGTGATATGTGCAATCAGACAAAGATTTAGTATTTCTCAACTATCAGTAAGAAATTGGCCAAAGAAATTCAATAGTTCTAAGAAAATGGAAAATCCTCTCCAACATACTTGAAGAGAAACCAAAATGGGTGCTTTGATATTTTCTGATTTCATATGATTATTTATTTTTCTTAAAAGAAAAGTCAAAGGAAAGAACGCTATTAAACAAGAGTTTGACATGTGTTACAAATCACCTAGATTTCTAATTAATTGAAATTAAACCTTATCTTTCAACTTAATTACAATCTCAACTTTCTATCTACATCCGCTACTTAAGTATATCAAAGCACCCATGTTAGTAAACATGACACAGACATGCCGACAAACAAGTCTCAAAATATCCAGGACACAACATGTCTAGGGACTAGGATACATTAAAATCTTATATTTTTGCATGCTTATTTTATGCAAATATGAATAGTTTATTCGATGGTAATAAAAAAATATAGCTGGTCACTAATTAAAGAAAAATGCCGTATATTTTATTTTATAAATGCTCCAAAACATATTTAATATGTATAAGTTGTGCTACAAAAAATACAAAATATCATTATTATAAGAAAATTCATCACATAAGACTGTTTGGAGGGTTTAAGAAATGTCGTTGAAGTCTCTACAAAATGTAAAATATGATAAATGTAGTTTTCAAATTAAGACACATTTAAAAAGTGTGGAACACGCTTTGAAAAGTGTAGTATCAAACACGACACACCTCTTTCGTATAAGTATTCATGCTTCTTAGCTAAAAGGTTAATATTTGGGAATATGGGAATGTGCAAGAATTTATGAGTCCACCCAAAAGATGCAATAATATCATGCTTATTAAATGTAATGTTGTAATATATCTTTGATTCTTGTTCTTCATAATAAGCAACTGTATGAGTATAAAAATATCAAGTAATCATAGTTGGTCGAAATTCAAAAACGAAAAAGAAAACTAGAGTTTGACATGTGTTACAAATCACCTAGATTTCTAATTAATTGAAATTAAACCTTATCTTTCAACTTAATTACAATCTCAACTTTCTATTTACATCCGCTACTAAGTATATCAAAAGAGGGACAAATTTGTCAATTTTCTAACTTTTGCTACTTTTTTCAATTCACCCGCCTTTTTTTCCTAGCCAAAAAAGAAGCATCCATAAAATTTCTTACTAGACTCACCCACTTCTTCAGCACTAAAAATCTTGTTAGACGATGCTGGGTGTGGCTAAAACTTCTGGGATAGCATTTAGCAAGACCCTCCACTCCTTTTCTTCTGGCTGTGTATTGTACTTATGACAAAAACTCACTGTTACTATAATTATATGGTGGCTAGGATTTTAAGATTCTATAATTATATGGTAGCTAGAATTTTAGGTTTTGCCTATAAATATGTACTTTATAATTTTAGTTATTGTGTGGAGAGTTGAATAAAAAAAAACAGAGATGTAGGGAGAGATGAAAAAATACCGAAGGCACAAAAGTAACTTTTGAGCGGAAAAACAAGATTTGTTTCAAGACTCGAATTGTGGGTATCGGGTTTTAGAGTATTTTTTATCTCGAGATCGTACACTCTACAATTATAATGGATTATCTTTCGCACCCGTGGACATAGGCAAGTTGTGCCAAACCACGTAAATTCTTGCGTAATTTTTTCTTTAATGTGTGCCTGATTTTTTGCTTCCATTTGCGTTCGGAGATTAATGTCCAAATCACAACAAGTGGTATCAGAGCCGACGGTTAAAGATTTAAAGCTGTGATGGGTGAGCGGAATAAGGTATAACTTTTGATTTCGTACCGTATACATCAAAAATATTTATCTTTCACAAGAAAAGAAGAAGAAAAAAAAGGGGACAATAACTTGATATAGTGTGCAACAGTGCAAGGCTTTTGCCGATGCACTAGACAACCAAAATCAGTTGTAAGTAGAGTCAAATCAGATGATGATTTTCTGATTTGACAGATGATTGGCAATCATTACACCTCGGCAAATAAGTAGAGTAATGACGAACACCTCGACAAATATATGTCAAGCGTCAAGCATCTTGATGTAGAGGTCCGGGACATACTGGTTTGAGTGTGGCAGATTGACGACAACGGCAGAATTGACATCGGCACTGACTATCTTTAAGGCAGTTTGCAAAATTCAAGTCAAGATGGAGATTGTTGGGTATGTGCCTGGTATCTACAGACCCATATAATTAGAATTTTATAATTATATGCCGGCTAAGATTTTAGTGTTCTATAATTATATGACAGCTAGGGTTTTAAGTTTTGCCTATAAATATGTACCTTATAATTCTAGTTATTGTGTGAAGGGTTGACTCAAAGGGGGTAGAGATATAGAGAGAGATGGAAAAATACTGTGGGCACAGGAGTAAATCTTGAGAGAAAAAACGATATTTGTTTCAAAACTTGGGTTGTGGGTGTCGGCTTTTAGGGTATTTTGTATCTCGGAATTGTATATTCTACGATTATAATTAATTATCTCTTGCATCCGTGGACATAGGCAGGTTGTACCAAACCACGTAAATTCTTGCGTGATTTTTTCTTTAGTGTGTGCATGATTTTTTTGTTCCGTTTGCATTCAGGAATTAGTGTTCAAATCCCAACACTACGTGGATGAGGAACGAAAGGGAGAATAAGGCAATGGGGAACAGAAGTGCAATGTGAAAGGGGAAGAGGATGAGAGGGTGGTAAGTGGCAAGAAGCAGTAGAAGAATGGGAGGGGTTGTGTGGAAGAAAAAGAAGGTGATGTAGAATACGAAAACTCATTTATAATTTTATTTTAACTATCTAATAATTTTATATTTTTAATTATCTTTTAATTATGATTTTATTTTGTTTTCTTTTCGTTTAAAATTCTAGATTATATTTTAGATTTCTTTTATTTCTTTTTCGTTTAAAATTCTAGTTTTCTTATAAATTAGACTTTTAGACCTATAAATAAAAAGCCCTATTGATGTATTATTCAGAGTTGATTAATGAAAAATTGAGTTTAAGGCTGTGACCTTGTGTTAAGATTTCGACCATTTCAATTACCCTTCTTTCAACCTCTCATCCCTCCACATTTGCAGTATTTTGGTATCAAAATTTAGGCTCGAAATTTCATATCTCCCTCTTATGCTCTATTTCTCTCCCTTCATTACTTTCTCCCAAAGTCCAAAACACAAACCACCCGTCGCAACGCATCCCACACCATTGCAGTGTCTTCACCGCCATTGACATCGACTAGCTTTGTTCAGCCAATCATCGCTGTCAACAAGCTTCATGCAACCCACCATCAACAGTCACCACATCCTTCCAATCGCTTATTGTCACTGCCCTCCCCAGCGATCAAATTGTTTGTGATTGGTACCATCTCAAAAACCCTTCTTCCCCTCTCCTCCTCTGTCGAAACCTTGATCCCTCTCTCTTTTTCCTTTCTCTTGCTTCCTCTCTCGCCTGCGGCATGTCAAGACCCTAACCTCACAACGCGGGGGAGACACTGTCCTGCCAGACTAAAGAAAAAACCACCCTTCTTAAAACTGAAACCCACATTTGACTTGAACTCGACCCAAATCCAAATCATATTACCCATTTAATCCCATTGAGCCGATGTTTTATTGCCCAATAACCCTTTAGGCTCAAGTTTTATTCCTAGCCCAATCTATATACATTAACCTAAGCCTGGCCCATTATCATCACTAAAGCCCAACTTGGTCCACCCTTCAAAACAATTAAACCAGCCTTCTCCCCAAAAACAGCTCAAGCCCATCCCAAACATTAAAAATAAAAATAAAAATCAATAGCACCACCTTGAAAAACAATAACTAGCTAGTTGGAAAAAAAAGAGTAAAAAATGTTCTTTTTCCTTCTCCCCTAGCCACAACCATGGTTACCTCCAAAGTTGAGGCTTTAGAGAAAAAGATAAGACAAAATTAGATGATAGACGACATCGCATATATTCGAACAACATTAGATATATTTAACGCCATCTTTTTGAAAGATAAGGAAGAAAAAAATACTATTGTTAATAGAACTTCAGATGCTTATCCACCACAAAATTTTGGGCACCAATGCACTTCTGTTTCCCATTGTGGGTTTTCATAAGGACCAAGAAAAGTTTAATTCTATTTTATATCACGAGATCAATTATTGCATTTCCTACTCCAACCATTGAAGAGTAAGACATTCCCATGCATAACACAGTTTCATCAAATGAAGAGTCTCTTTAACATAAAGATGTGATCCACTTGTCTCGTTTCATTGATCGCCCACTAAAAAAAGTTTTAGTTAAGAAAGGACCGATGGATTTTTTTGATAATAAAGGTTTAATAATGTGTATTTTATATATTAATATAGGCATTATTGTGTCCCGTTGATAATTATTCCCACTAATATAATTAATTTTGTGCTAAAACTTATTGTTTCATTGAAGGAATTAAATAAGAGATTAAGAGATGATATTTGGGAGCGTAGAAAGCATTTGGAAACTATTAGGCTTCAAGATATGAAGCTGGCTTGGAAATGAGGAGAAAGCTTAAAATTTGACTCTAAGAACATGGGCCCAACTTAGGCTGGCACCGAAGGCCATTATTATGTTAAAATATGAAAGAAGGAATACGGAAAGAGTGTATTCTCTTTATGAGGCATACACACATATTTATTAAAAAGTGAGAGATTACAGTAGATACTATGAGCATACCCACATGATAACATTATTAATACTCAATAGATACTAACACCCCCCTCAAGTTGGAGCATAACTATCAATCATGTCCAACTTGTTACAAATGTAGTGAACACGAGAGCTAGGCAGCACCTTAGTAAACAAATCAGCAAGTTCTTTACCAGATCGAACAAAATCAAAATCGATAGTGCCTTTCTTATACTCGTAGCGGATGAAATGACAATCGATCTCGATGTCAAACCCACATGATTTCGGACGTTGCCAATGCCATAAACCTATATTCCACCTCAGCATTGGACCTCGACACATCTTGCTTCTTGTTTTTCTACAATACCAGATTCCCACCAACAAAGACAGAGAACCCTGATGTGGATCTCCTATCAATCAGGCACCCTGACCAGTTTGCATCAGAATAACCGTAGGTATGGAAGTGACCCGGTCATAGAACTGTAGGCCCTTCCTAGGGTTGGCATGGAGATACCATAGGATACGAACCACTGCATTCCAATGTGGGATGTGAGGATCAGACATGAACTGACTCACAATGCTAACAAGATAGGCAATATTTGCCACCAGTGGGGACTTTCCATGAAACTTGTAACATTTACTTCGAATGTGTCCCCGGATCCCACAATAGTGGCACGTAAGGGTCTCACGACCACCATCGTGGCCTCCTCCACGACCAAACTTACTACCGTCACCACAACTGCGGCCTCGATTGCTGCGGCTACCATGAAAACCCGCCAAAGCGAACTAATCAAAATTCTCCTCCTTCACGACCAAACTTGCTACCATCACCACAACTGCGGCCTCGATTGCTGCGGCTACCATGAAAACCCGCCAAAGCAAACTAATCAAAATTCTCGATATGGGATATATCAGTACCACGAGACCCATCCTGATGGGACGCCCAACTCACACGTCAGAATGTCTCAAAGAGAGTGGGAATGTCTGCCCCAGCAAGGATTTGAGAGTGCACTGAGTCAAACTCGGAGTCTAAACTGGACAAGAAACACACCACCAAAAGTTGCTGCCTCTGCTGCTGAAACTGAGACAGCTGATTTGTGAATGGGAGAAGGCGATCAACCTCGTCATCCAAAATCTTGAATTGCATAAAATGATCCTGAAGAGGCTTACCGGACTGCTGGGATTGAAAGAAACCTTTCATGACATCATATAGGCAAGAGAGATCATTAGTGGATGAATAGATCGATTCTAACAATAACCACATCTCTCGCACAGTATCAATATTCGCCATCAAAGCCTGAACGGAAGGATCCATCAAGTTGAGCAACTGACTAAATATTCGGGCATCATCCCAGGTCCAAGTCTAGAAGGTCGCTGATGTTCGTGATAGAGGGTCATCAAGTAGGTGAGAATCGAGCCGCATGCCTTGAAGAGACTTAAGAACGCTTTTCTTTCATAAAGCATATCCATTGAAGCCATCAAGTGGCCGATCAACTAACTGTGTGGATGACGAGAACACCTCTGTGGTACGCTGCCATCCAGCTTCAACCTGGGATTCGCGGGTCATGGAATCCTCTGACATCCTTGTTCACCAACAAGGGGACCAAAAAAACCACAAAACACAAGTCTCAATCCACATGGAGATATGACAAAGGACCACACCAGACCCTCTGTCACCCTCACAGCATCATCAAACCATCAGACACCATTGAACTACACCCATGTGCACTAGCTGAATGATGCAGTGAGGGAAAGAGAGAGAAAGGTCTAGCCGAACTGCTCAAAGGACCTGTCGGAGGATTGGGAGTGGTCGGCGAGGCTTAGGAAGGACCAACAGTGGTCGGCACAGGCCTTAGAGGGGGCCGACGGTGGTCGGCAGAGGCCCTAGAAGGCCCGACGGTGGTTGGCAGAGGCCCTGGAAGGCCCTAGAAGCGTCACCCCTAGAGGGGCCGATGAGGGTCGGCGACACCCCTGAAAGGGCCAACGAGGGTCGACCCAGGCTCTGAAGGAGCCGACAGTGGTCGACGAGGGTTTCTGGAAGGCCGACGGTGGTCGACGAGGGTTTCTGGTGGTTGGCGGCTAGGGTTAGGGTTTTGTTTCTGGTGATGGCTAGGGTTTCGTAGAGGTGGCTAGGGTTTCATAACTCTAATACCATGTTAGAATATGAGAAAAGGAATACAAAAAGAGTGTATTCTCTTTGTGAGGCATACACACATATTTATTAAGAAGTGAGAGGCTACAGTAGATAATACTCAATATATACTAACATATTATAGTGTTTGGAGTGTTATATCCCATGTAATTTAGGCCCCATTTACGATTATCAATTTTGGTGTATTTTTAAGAAACAATAGTGTTTTAGTAAAATAGGATTTTTTTAGAAGAGATCTTTAAGTTATTTTCTAGTATATATAGAGTAGGTGACCTTTGATTGTAAGCATTTACCATTATTCTTTTCTCTTTTTTCTAGAAACCCTATTTCTTTTTTCTCTTCCATGGATTTCTAAGCTTCTTTGCTAAGGCTAGGGGAGGAATCCCAATGGATTCATTATATTTATTTTATTGATTCAAGAATGGTTTTCATTGCAAGATTAGTTTGATTAATTAGTTTAATTATTATGTTTGGAAAAAAAATTGTTCTGTAAAATTTTTTGTTTTATTGTCTACTTTGGGTACAGTAAAATCTTTGGACTCCTACGAACCAATAACTGGAGTTTTCATTGTAAAAATCGATCAATCATATTAATCTATCCTCAAAATAATATTTTTATTATTGAATTAATTTATCCTCAAAATAATATTTTTATGAAATAATCGTTCATATTCCGATTGGGAACACCTTTTGTATAGTTCTCAATTGAATTATACAAATAAGACCAATAGAATAATACATTAAAAATATTGGTGGTGAATCCTTAATACCTCTTATTTATAATCATCTTAATCAATTTTTATTCAACTAAATTCCTCAAATCCAATCAAGCATTTTAATTAAATATTTTATTTTCTTTTACCATTGGTTTATACATTAGAATACACCAATCCCTGTGATTTGACCTCGGACTCACCGAGGTATACATAATTAAAGTCGAAGCACTTGGGCTTGAAAATTTTATTTGGGTTATTAACTCCAATTTCGTAGACCTTGTCAACCATCGCAAGATCAAGATTGGATGGACCGGGACGAAACTGACACAGCTCATCTATTCAAAGTACTTAATTATTTGGCATGACAAAGTTCAGTATTTAAAGGGAACTCAAAATTGAGTTCTTTTTATTAGTGGAGGAGAATGATGTGGGACACGAAGACTCATTTACAATTTTAACTATTTAATAGTTAGTTTTATTTGTAATTAGGGTTTTATTTGATTTCTTTTTAGTATAAGATTCTAGGTTGTCTTTTAGATTTTATTTTTATTTTTATTTCAATTTGTTTAGAATCCCAATTTTCTTTTAAATTAGGGTTTTATGACTATAAATAAACAGCTTTCTTGATGTTAGGGTTTCAAGACTATAGCCTTGTGTTAGGGTTTCAACCCTTTACGCTACTTTTCTTCCATCCTCTCATCCCTTCATGTGTTGCATCAAGGGGCTAACCTTTTGTGGTCAGGTTCATGGGTAGGAATGAGATGAACAATACACGATGGCTCTTATCAATGCTACCTAGAAGTTTTTGTACAAGAAAGGAAAATGGGAAAGTGGTGTTATGCCAAAAAACAGAAACAACGAGAAGAATAATGCAAAAACACACATGGTTTATGTGGTTCAGCCAAAATTAGGACTACGTCTACTGAGTTGCAGCAATTTCACTATGAAAAGAAACAATACAATACAAAGGTGTAAAACCCTAGTAGAAACGACGAATATAAATACCCAAAATTGGGTTAGAAGCCGAAATAGGCCAAGAAAAAAATTCCTCGGGATGCTGCCCTCGGACCCTCCTCGGCTCGGGCCTATCGGCCCAATCCTTCACTCCATGGACCAAATCTTACTCCCAAAAAATCATTAAAAACCACAGCGCCTCTAAAACAAGTTGAATCATGGGTCGAACCCGCCAAAAAAACAAGGCTCCACACACCCAACATGTGATACATCACATACCCTAAATTCCGGTACGATTATAGTTGGTTTTTATACATTACAATATTAGAATACAGGGGCAGCCAGTATGTATAGCAAATTAGGTGGTTTGTCTAAGACCCAACCCACCCATGATGGAGGCCGCAAATTTTTAAAACTGTAAATAAAATAGGGTCTCATTTGTTACTAAAATCTTTCATGTTTTAAATAGAATTAGAACTTGAAATTTGTGATAAACGTACTGTTTGGAAAACAATAATTAGACAAAAATATCCAAAATTTTATTTGCAATCCATTATTTCTTATAGACAGTAGATTATCTAGCTCAAATCCTGACTGCAAATGAAGTATCAACATAGATCAAACAATTTTTTTCAATTGAAGTTTTAATTATATAAGGACATTTTTTAAGTTTTTTATTAGTTTTGAAAAATTAATACTATTATTTGATGATAATTTGATAACAGATTATAATAATCTTAAAGGTTTTCTAAAACATACTATTGAAGGTTTAGATTTATTCTCAAAAGTAAACGTATTTTAAAAACTGAAGCAAATAAAAAATCGACCATCTCAATCAAAAAAGGTGAATAGCAATATTATTAATTAAGAAATGACATATTTAAAATTTTGGTTGTGAAACATTAATTAATGATTTTACATCACGAAAGAGAAAAATATAATTTTTAATGAAATCTATAAATAATTATGCAAACTAATATATGAATGCCAAAAGGCCTCAACTCAAGATCTTGCCTAAGGTGACCCAACTATTTATTTTATAAGCATACCATAAGATACAGTCATGCAGTCTTATTTTTCAAACTATTTACAAAAAGAAATGTTTCTAAAAAGAGTTATAATCAAAAAACTTTTACATTCTGCCTTGTCAAAGCTCCGCTTTCTTTAGATTTTAATTTATTACATTTGATTTTCTTCATACAAAAATGTTAAAAGAAATAAATAAGAAAGATTTTGGCCATTTGGAGATTGCTTTGGAATGATTTTTCGTTTTGAAACGAAGGTGTACAAAGTTTCAAAACATGTATTCCAAAATGTAAATTGTTAGGGTGTTAGCATTTTCTAATAACATGGGTTCTCATCAATGTACTTAGAATGCGAATCGTTCCAATACGAGGAGCGAAAACGAAAACAAAATACGCATTCTAAATCATGGTACGATAGAGGAGAACTTCTATAACTTATAAGAAAGAATGTAGTTATTTTAAGAGATAAGCATACTGTCAAACATAACATAGTTTTTCAAATTGTTCATTTGATTTACATATCTAGGAACTATTATAACCTTTTCTTTTTTCTTTTTTCTTTTTTTTTTTTTTTGCATTTTTGTCTAACTAAAGTTCCACTTTCTCTAAATTCGCTGTTCTAAAACAGAGGTGTACCATGTTTCAAAACGTGCATTCCAAAACGTAATACGCAATAGGGTGAGCGTTTTCTAATAACATAATTCTTATTTGATGTGGTGAAGATTGAATTTGAAATTGATATCAATTTAAAAGAGCAAGTGAGAAAATGCCATGCGCATAGCATAATTTTCCATCTATTAAATAAGTATCCAAAATAGGACAAATGGTTGGAATTGTTGTCAAGTTAAAAGGTTAGGGCATAATCTAAAGAAATTAAAATTCAGAGTTCAACTTGTTACAAGGGTCAAACTCTAGAGTGATTTGTATTTATTCTAAATTCTTGTACTTAAACATGCTCAATCAAAAGAGAACCATCACTTCAAATAACCTAGAAAGGAAGGGGCTTCAAACAAATATCTCTGGCTTTACACGTTCTTAACCCCACCTCCTGTTAGGCCCCTATGGAATGCCTGCGGAGTCTGGTCATTTTTAGGTTCGACCCATGGACCAGCCTGCAATTAGAGGCATTATAGTTCTAATGGGGTTTCTTGTGAGACTTCATCCTAGGGTTTTGTACCCTTATTTTTGTACCATCTCTTTTTATAGTAAAAATGGCCACAATTTTTGTAGACATAGCATTAGTATTGAGTAAATCACGTAAATCGTTTGTCTGTGGGTAATTTTATTACTCTTTCTGTTTCTTGTTTTTCATTTTCTGCCATAAGCCCCTCTCCAAAAAAAAGTAAATAAATAAGACATCTAGCTCAAATTGTATCACTCTTAGACTAAATAAACAAGCACAAAAATATAACAAGAGCAATAGATTGCATAGTTTTAAATAGCAGTAACGGTTGCCATAACGGAGACGGTGATGCAATTTCAGTATCTAACGACCGTCGTGTAATGGTATGAGTAACCAAAGTTGTGAATTTTTCTTTTTTACAAAACTTAATAAAATTTAACTGATACACATGTTTTTATCCCAAAATAATATTTATTAGAAATTAAAATATTTTTTTGTTGAATTTTGTTTAATTTTTAGAGATAATCCAACATTTATGTTATCTGTTAGACTCTAATAAACATAGATCTTGAAGAAATAAAAAAAAAAAAATGAAAAAGAATGCTATATATTATCTGTTAGAAGTCGAAAACAAAGAGTTGCCACGGATCGATTGCAAAAATTAAAGACATGTTGAGCCAAATCTCACTAGTGAAGCTTCACCTAGATATGGAAGAGTGTTTCGGCTTCTGTGGATTGCTTATGTAGTGAAAAGAATGGAAAAAGTGAAGTCTGTGTTGGCCAAAATCAATTCATGACCCAAAATCCCGTTTTGAAAGACGTAACAGGCCTAAGGGCACAAGTATGGACCATTATGAACGCCATTACACGGCTGTTACAAGAGTGAATTTTTGTCACAATGAAAAATCAACACTAATGGACGCTTTTTCAAAAATATGGTAGATTCTGATTTGTGGGCATACAATTCAAAACTATTTTTGTACTAACTGCAAAATTTAATTGGAAGAGCAAGAGTATAATGGATCAGATTGTATTGTCATCACATTTATTGTTAATTGGAAAAGCAAAAGTGTAATGGATCATATTTCCAAATGTACGTACTGGATTGAAAATTTTGTTGAAAGTTTTTGTTGATGGATGCAGATCACCAAATAGGCTAATTGGAATAGATATTTATGCAGAACAGGAAATGTGTTATTGTACCTCTTATAGAAGGTTTATCATACTTGTCTTTCCTTGCATCCTCATTCTTCCATTCAAAATTATCGTTGCCCATGCCATCCCTTCCATCATCTCCTATGTCACTTTCACTTGCTGTCTCCCATTCAGAATCATCAGTCTCCTGGCCATAGAGTTCACCACCATCACAGTGAACACCTCCATGTTTAATAGCAGCCTCCCTAAATAACCAAGCTGCACGCATCTGCTTCTTGACTAAACGCTCAGCATAGTCAGGGACCTTATTTTGCCTCAAAGAGAGGTCAGGATCAGTTGACTGAGAGCACTCATTTATGAAAAGAATAGCATCCAACAAGCTCTCTTTAGCTAACCCAAGCATGTCATAAGCCTGAGCTCTTCTCCATAAACTTTTGGCATGACGATTGACAGGGTTATGAAGACAAAGTGCACGTGTAGCGTCACTTATGGCTGCCAAGGGTTGTTGCAATAAAAGATGACACTGCGCTCGATTACTGTAGAGCACAACTCTTTCTTTCTTGGATCGCATTGGACACAATGCCAATGCTTCAGAGTACTTCGATGCCGCTCCCGATATATTTCCTGATGAGAACAGAGAATTTCCTTCAAGCTTTACCACTAGAGCCGCTGCCTGTTTAATTTGGAGGTCCTCTTTTGGAATATTCTTTTCCCATTTTAATCTCTGTTTAGAATTCAAGATTTCCTCGATCTGATCTTTTGTGTGGCTACTGAGATAATTACGTCCTGTTCCTTGCAATTGGAGACATTCCTGGAGAACATTAACAATGGAATCCCCAAGCATTCTGTGATCCCCCAAAGCAGAGACCTCTGTAAGGTCCACAAGCGCTGGTACTGCCTTATCAATCACCTGCACAACAAATCAGGACGAATAAATCCCATGAACAAAGGTGCTATGTAGATTTCTTGGAATTTAAGGGGAAAAAAAAACACCTTCTGGAAACATTTTATAACCAAAAAATGGAAAAACAACACTACCACCACGACCAGTGACGTCGTGTTGTGGCCACAATCCAGTAGAAACAATACTCCCCCAAAATTCCAGTTTTCAAGGACATGAATGCATATACTCAACTTTGATAAGTGGACATGGTTATAAGTTTTTCTCCATTTCTGCTTGTCCATAGAAACCTTAAAGAATACAACAATAATAGAAGTCACAACTCTATAATACGGTAACCACTTTATAAGTGACTGCAGAAGAGATCTCAACACGCGTCTTCTATTCTAATTTCTGAGTTAAATACACTTGGATTTTTGTGTCCAACAAGCAGGACATTGGTGATAAGTTGAGAAAGCCAGCCAAAACAACAATACTTGATAAGAAGAGTTGCCTAGCATATATCATAGAAATAGAGGAGCAAGCAATCATTGTAGTAGCTTTCCCAAGAAAAATCACTAAGGGTGCTTCACAGGTTGCTAGTGTTAAGCATCATAAGACAGTGAGAAACTTGAAATTCTAGAATAATATTTGCGGTCAAATATTAGTATTGTAAATGAGCATTCAAAGGTTACAACGAAAGATGAGGACCACGGGACCAATTGTATGGTTTTAATTGGAAGGGGGTGGGAAAAAACCAATGGTTTTGGAATTTATATTATAAGAAATATCTCCTTTAGAGTACATTTTGTTGATTCCGCTTGATCTAGAGCCGAGAGATTATGGCATGCAAGATACAAGGGAAAAGTTACCACAGTCCCTTGTACTTGTTTTAGCTTCCAAAACAGGACTTAAGCACGATTCCCAAGGTCCCTCTCAATGCCTCCCAAAGATTGCTCAAGCGACCTTGATGGTCTTTGGCCTTCACATTCCAGATGCCCAACCTGATTTGTGTTGTCTTCTGATCTTCCAACGACATTCCACAAGTCTATGCCCGAACCACACGCAAAATATCCTCAGGTAGGCTACTGAATTGCTCACAGACCAGTAGCCCCCAGTCAATCACTCCCGAATGGTGCTCGAGCAGGCTGCGGGAATTCTATCAACTTAGGATAAAAATAATTTTGCCTATAATAGAAACCTATTCCACCTCTGCACAAATTGTGTCTTACTTAATCTTTAAGCACTTGACGAATGGATGCTTGTATGATTCATTGATTATATATTAATGAACAAATATAGTTGAAGATTATACTTAAATTTGTAACTTCCTTAATTAGTTTGGCCAGTTCAACCCCCCGCAACAACTCAATAAATAGACTGATTAAAAATAGACGTTTGAGTTCATTAGAAGTGAAGGTACTTCCAGTCTGTGGATCCTGCTTGGAGAGAAAAATGATCAGGAGGCCGTTTTCGGCCAAAGGCTATAGAGCTAAAGAACCGTTGGAACTGATTCACTATGATGTATGTGGACCTATGACTATCCGGACTAAAAGAGATTTTAAGTATTTTGTCACTTTCATTGATGATTATTTAAGGTACGAGTACATTTATTTGATGCACCGTAAGTTTAAATACTTTGAGAAATTCGAAGTATTTAAAGCGAAAACGAAGAAGCGTCTTGAAAAATATATCAAGACACCACGGTCTGACCGTGGTGGCGAATACCTATTTAGAGAGTTTAGGGACTACTCATCAGTGGAAGAAATTACATCCCAGTTGACTACACTGAACACTCCACAGCAGAATGGTGTAGCAAAAAGAAAGAACATGACTCTTATGGAGATTGTGAGATCTACGATGAGTTATTCAGAGTTACCCGATTCGTTTTGGAAATTTGCATTAGAGACAACAGTTTACATTCTGAACTTAGTACCTTCTAAGTTAGTACCTACTACTCCCACAAGATTGTAGACCGAGCACAAGCCCAGTCTACAATCAACACATGCAGATCCTGAACCAAATCAAGGTGTTATCATCAACATGTCGATTTCACAACCATAGCAGCATGTGGATAATAGTGCACAGGATTCAGAATCAGCACAATGTGTTACTACTAGTACACATACATAGATAGTACCTCGTCGTAGTAGGAGGGTTGTTCATTAACTCAATCGGTATATGTTCTTAGGAGAGTCTTTTGACAGTATCCCGGCAGAACTAGAAATTGAACCCTATAACTACAACGAAACACTCAAATATAAAGATATAAAACTTTAGCAAAGGGTTATGAATTCTGAGATAGAGTTTATGTACTCTAATCAAATCTGAGAACTTGTAGAACCACCCGACGGGGTAAAACCCATCGAATGCAAGTGGATCTATAAAAAGAAAAGAGGAGCATATGGAAAGGTGAAAACCTTCAAAACTAAGCTTGTTGCAAAAGAGTTTACTCAGAAAGAATGGATCGATTATGAGGAGACCTTTTCGCCGGTAGCCATGCTGCATTCTATTGAAATTCTCTTATCTATTCCGGCTCATTTCGATTATCAAATTTGACAAATAAATGTCAAAACAGCTTTCCTTAACGAAAATCTTGACGAGTATATTTATATGATACAACCAGACGATTTTATAATAAAGGGCCAAGAGCACATGTTGTGCAAGTTTAAGAGATCTATTTATGGACATAAACAAGCATCTAGGTCTTGGAATAGTCGGTTTGATCATACCATTAAGTCTTATGGTTTTAATCGAAGTTCTGACGAGTCCTGTGTGTACAAGAAGTGTGATAGAAGCGTGGTGGTATTTCTGATACTTTACATGAATGATATCTTGTTTATCGAAAACGATGTAGAGTGTTATCTTCGGTGAAGATATGGTTATCAGGGTAGTTCGATATAAAAGATTTGGAAAAAACCAATCACATCCTTGAGATCAAGCTTTATGTGAGATCGAAAACAAAAGATATTGTGCTTATTACAAGTTACCTATACAATCCTTACTTAGGATGCAGGATTTCAAGAAATGATTCCTTCCTTTCAAGTATGGAATCACTCTATCTAGAGATCAGTGTCCTAAGACAGCTGTTGGGATAGGGAAGATAAAAGCAGTTCTTTATGCTTCGGTAGTAGGAAGCCTCATGTATGTTATGCTTTGCACTAAACTCGACATCTATTTTGTCGTTGGCATGGTTAGCAGATATCAATCTAATCCAGAGCAGAACCAATAAACAAAGGTAAAACATATAATCAAGTACCTGAAAAAGACTATGGATTATATGTTGGTATACCAACCAAATAATTTAGTACCTTTGGGATACACAGACTCGAATTTTCAGTCAGACAAGAACTCCCAAAAGTCTATCTCGAAATATGTGTTTACCTTAAGAGGTGGAGCCATAAGTTGAAAAAGTATCAAGCAGTCCTGCATTGCTGATTCCACCATAGAGGCCAAGTACGTGGCAGCTTCTGAAGCAGCCAAGGAAGTCGTTTGGCTTAAAAACTTCTTGCTGGATCTGAATGGGGTACCTTCAGTACAGTCGGCTATTACACTTTATTGTGATAATAGCGAAGCAGTTGCCAACTCGAAAGAACCAAGAGCCCACAAGAAAGAAAAACACATCGAGTGTAAGTATCACCTAATATGAAAGATTGTACACAGAGGTGACGTAGCTATAATCAAGATTACATCAACAGACAACCTGACAGAACTTTTTACAAAGAGCTTATCAGTTAAGACTTTTGACAGTCATGTAGAGGGCATTAGAGGAAAACGTATAGCAGCATGATTTTGAGTATAAGTGGGAGATTGTCAGAGCTGCATACTAAAAATCAGTTTTTGAATTTTTGGTATTTTATTTTATTTATTAATAAAATTAAATTTTCTATTTTATGAGAATTTTAATGAGCAAATGTATGCGTTTTTATTATTTATTTAATGTTGTACATATGTATCTTTTATTCCATATAGTATTTAATCTAGTGTGTAGAGTTCGACTTACATACAGAAAATTAGATTATCGGTTCTTGTAGAATATAAGTGATGGAGTAGCCGTTGATTAGCTTGAGAGCTGTTATCCTATTTGGAAACCTCGAGCTAAGCCCAATGGCCCGACGTGAGCCAATAAGCCTTTTTGGTCTAGTAATTGTCGTTTGTAGTTATCTAATTTATTTAAGTTATTTTCTATCATTAGAATTTTATTTAGTTTAAGATTCTAGATATCTTTTAAAATAAGGTTTTAGTTTATTTTCTTTTCATTAGGATTCTAGATTATATTATTGAGATTTTTATTTTAATTCCTTAGGATCTTAATTTTCTTTTTAGATTTGAATTTTAAGCCTATAAATAAGAAGTTCCTTTTATATATTGGCAGAGTTGAATTAATAAAAGAGTTAAGTTTTAAGGCGAAAGCCTTAAGTTAGGGTTTCGACCCTTGTGCGCTACCTATCCACCATCTCATCCCCACCGCATGCTGCATCAATTAGTATCAGAGCTTAGGCTCGGATTTCACGTTCCCTTCTCCTTTTTTGACTCCTTTCTACAGCCAAAGAAGCTCCTACCACGATTCTTCCTACATTGGCGTCGGTTGTCAACTATCGACGCCTAGCGCCACCACCACCAGTCGTCGCCGCCACCAATCGCCATCTCCAGCCCCGTCACCACCATCTCCTACTCCGACCACCTCCACGATCGATATCATCACCATTGGCGCCAACAATCTCCAACGTCGACACCAACACCACTTGCCATCGTCGTCTCTGTGTAAAGTCCTAACGGGGAAACCCTAGCACTGACACCTCTCGCGCCGCAAAGCCACCAGCCACGACCATTTTCGCCACTCTTAGATTTACGTCACCAGTCACCCCCACCACTACATAGCCAACAACGACCATCGACGACGGTTTCCCCTCATGCCGTTAGCGCCGTAGTCGACGGCGCCCTTCCCTCTCGCCGTCGACGCTCTCCCTTCACACCGCTGACGCCACAGTCGGCGCCTCCTGGTGCATCTCCTAGTCTCGCCCTCGTTCCATCAACTCCATAGTCGACGACGCCCTTCTCTCGCGCCATCGACGCCCTCCCTTCGCGCCGTCAACGCCGCAGTTGGAGTCTCCTATCGGGTCTCGCCGAAACCTCGTTGTGCAAAAACCATGGGGCCGCTTTGCTCTCTCTCGCGTAGGTTTAAGGAAAAAGAAGCCCAAGACCCGACCCGGTTATCTCCTATACCCGACCACCTTTTTAAGACCAGGTCCACCCTTCCCCCGCTTTTTCCCAACTCGTAACTTTAAAAAATCATTCCCCAATCTGTTAGGCCAATCCAAATAACTATTAAAAAAAAAAAAACCCCCAACTTTTCACAACCCAGCAGAGCTACCCGGTTATCTCCCGAGCCCAAACAGCCATTCACTTATTTTTTTAATATTAAAAAAAAAAAAAACAGCTCACACATTGAACCCAAGCCCATTGATTATTTAAATTTTCAATACTCGACCCTATACTTTTTTGTTTTAAACCCAACCCTTAAATTAAACAAGTCACCCACCCCAAGCTAGCCCACATTTTAATAACTCCAACTCACAAACTCAATCCCTTATACCACTTAAACCTAGCCATACCCGTGGTTACCAACGCTGCATTAAATACCAAAGTCGAGATATTAAGTTAAGAATTTCAAGAAATGCAGAGCACTCAGAAACAGATGACTAAATATATGGCACAAATGTGAGCCATGTTAGAAAAATTGATTGGAGATCGGAGAAAGAGAGAGGCTACCATTGGTGGTACTTCGAGTGATCGTCCTCCGCAACCTTTCGCAATCCAACATATGGCAGAGGATCCACAACTGCTTGAAGTAGACAGGAGTGCCAAGTCGAAGGTTCTTAATTTTAATGGAAATCACAATCCAGAGATATTCTTTGATTGGCTGCATAGCATAGAAAGTTTTTTTCGTTGGTATCACATGATCGAGAATAGAATGTTAGTTTTTGCAGAAGTAAAATTAAAAGGTACAGCTAGACTTTGGTGGACAAAATATCAACATGAATACTATTATACAGCTATTTGTACCTGGGCTGATATGAAGGTTGCCATAACCCGCTATTTTGTGCTTCCAAGTTACAAACAGCGAACTCATTTGCAATTTACTCAGTTGACACAGGGGCAATAAGTCAGTTGAAGAGTACACCAGACTGTTCTACAGCTTAGCGACTAGATCTGAGTTCCCGTGGAATAAAGATATCATGATCTCTATGTATCGCCAAGACTTGAATCCCCAAATCTCTTGCAATTTAACTGCTAGCAGACTATACCTCATGATAGCTGCAGTCCAAGTGGCCCTTCAGATGAAAGATGAAGTCAAGAAAAAGGCTTCAATGCGTGCACCAACTGAACCCCTTACACAGAGTGATTTGTGGAGCCCATTCGTACCAAGTTCTCTAAGCGTTCTCCCCGTGCTGCTTCCACTTCCTCTCTGCCTACATTTGGAGGTAATATCGTGCCTAAATGCTTTAATTGTCAAGGATTTGGACATCATGCTAAAAAGTGCCCTTCTCATAAACTTAATAGGACTGCTAAGCCTGTTGCTATACTAGAGACTAAAGACCATGTGGCGGCAAAGGAGCTTGTGAATGCGAAGCTCGATCATCAGATTGTTGAGCCCCTTGATCCTGTCAATTCCTTCTCTAATGAGGAAATACAAGCTGATACTTTAGATATTATTCGTCTCTCCTTGCGGCTCAGAAGGACAAAAAACACACTGAAGCTTTGCAGCGTGGCCAGATTTTCACTACTAGAGTAAAGTGCAATGATCGTGTTTGTTCTCTGGTGATTGACACTGGGAGTTGCACCAATGCCGTATTTGAAAAAACTGTGAAAAAATTAGGTTTAAAGGTCGAGCCTCATCCCTCATCTTATCATGTGACCTGGATCACGAACACCAAGCTCAAAGTTGACAAGCAGTGTCCTGTGGCATTTACTCTTGGAAAGCTCAAAGAGACGGTGTTTTGTGATATGCTTCCTCTTAGGCTTTGCCACATTCTCCTAGGTCGTACATAGATATGGGACCATGACATCGAGCATGCTGAGCGTGCTAACACCTATTCTTCCGTTGATGGCAAGACAAAATACACGCTTACTTGTGCCGCTGATTCACATCCTGTCAAGTTAAGGAAGAACTCACTATTGGTTCGTCGCATTTCTCCTTCTACAGGCATTCTTAGTTGTCCTACTAACTCGATGGCGTCAAATTCTTTTCAGCAGAGAAGAAATGATGGGATAGTCGTTGATTGACTTGAGAGTCGTTATCTTATTTAGAAACCTCGAGCTAAGCCCAATAACCGACGCAAGCCAATAAGCCCTTTTGGTTTAATAATTGTCGTTGGTAGTTATCTAATTTATTTAAGTTATTTTCTATCATTTGGATTTTGTTTAGTTTAAGATTTTCGATATCTTTTACAATAACATTTTAGTTTATTTAATTTTCATTAGGATTCTAGATAATTATTAAGATTTTTATTTTAATTCTTTTGGATCTTAATTTCCTTTTTAGATTTGGGTTTTAAACTTATAAATAAAATGCTCTTTTTATATATTAGTAGAGTTGAATTAATAAAAGAATTGAGTTTTAAGGCGAAAGTATTAAGTTAAGGTTTCGACCCTTGTACACTACCTACCACCATTCTCATCCCCACCGCATGCTGCATCAATAAGTTTTTTTTTTTTTGTTCACAGTTTTAGATGGAATTGGACGCACCATCGCTAGGACTATAGCACAATATTTTAGTAAATCTGTCTTAATTACGGGAAACGGTAATTATTTCGACAATTGTTCCAACTCATTTTGCTAGTCCTCTTTATGTGTATTAAACAGAACCGCGTTGGGTAATTAATTTTATACTAACTATATAAATTAATTTACATCATATGGTTATTACAAGTGTTTATACTCTTAATTTTAAAATAATTATTATACACATATATTTAAAATGTTTGCTATTTTGACTCATTAGAGGGTGCGATCTTTTACGAGTCAATAATACTGGTGAGTTGGATAATTGCGTTAATTATATGGTAGATATTAATTATTGACAAAATTCACGTTCTGTTATCGGAATTAATGATACCCCCTTGAGAATGCTTATAAGTCTTGATCGTGCCAAACCCTATAAGTGAATTTTATAATCCGGTATGTCAAATAAGTTAAGCGAAAGGTCTTAAGAATTTTTCGAAAAAGCCGGTTAAATAAAAATGTTAGTATTTTAATTTAATCGACGAGTATCTGTAATATTAACATAGAGGAGAATAATAAGCATTTATTAACATGAGCTCGAATAATTCGGTCTTGAGAATAAGGATGAGAGTGCAATTATAATTCTTTAGTGGAATGAATTATAATTTATGTTTTTATAAAATTACTTCTAGGTCGAGCTACGATTTCATAATTACATTAGGAGTTCACGTCTTATTTACTCCACAGGTCCCTGCTATAGCTTATAAAAGTGCAGTTATAAACCCTAACCACCATTATTCAGTCAATCAGCTTCAAGACTAGGGTTTCCATTTCTCTGAAAACCTAAGTCTAATCAATAAGGATTTGAAGAACACGAAAAGCATAAACCGCTCTATAATCGTGTTCTTGTCATTTGGGAATGCAGTAGAAAACTTGATTGGTGAATCGACTACTAGTCAACAACCGTGGTAACTTGTTAATTAAAAATTGTTGTAGAAAACGAAATCAAACCAGACAAATTTCGAATGTATAACTCTTTACAAATTTTGGGAGTTATACCAGGTTTATGTTTTTGATTGTTCGATATCAACAAATTTTAATCTGGAGACTGTTTCGGCACTTGCCCGTTTGGATTTTTTTAACTCAATTCATATGCACCATCATTGCATCCTGGTATTTCGGTCCCAACATTTATGTCAATCCCCTTGTCTTCGAAGCTCAAAGTAAGCTTGTGTCTCATCTCTTTCCCATGAGATGAAGATATGAGCAATCTGTCCCGTTTCACTTTTTTCCTTCTATACTCCTTTTATTTTGAGTTTTAATTCTTGGTTATGGCCTACAACTTATATATAAATCAAATATGTGAGGGGTAATAGAGCTCAATTTCTTCCCAACAAATTGAGCATTGTGCGGCACATTATGCAACACTACAATCATATACACCTTTGTTAATTGCATCCACACAAAGGACTAGGCATCATGTGTGTGAAGTAATAAACTAGCAAGATAACGCTAAGTGAGCACAACTGGATAAAAGACAATATGTAATAAAGTCAGAAAACCAAATGCAAGTTAACTTCAACTTCATTAGACACACAAAGAGCTGCAACCAAGCCAAAATGTTTGCAGTTCTGCAGGAGAAGACAATGACTATTTGATATAACTTTGAACATTCAACTCCTCTTCCAACCATTAACTACAAGTAAAGTTGACCGAGCGGCCTGAAGCCAAGCCATATATCAGATAAAGTTTACAAAACTGCAAGGAACCCTCTAAAACTGGCTTCAATGCAACTGCAATTCCTATATAATAGATAACATGCATACTACATAAAGGTGGAAATTTTTCCATGACCATCTGACTGACCACCTATGCCTGAAATCGGAATTAAACCGTATTCAAGCAAGATTATTGTATGGTATCTAGGTTTGGAATTCCAGGCTGTGAAAATGTTAACTACAGTTTCATCCAGGTTTTCTAATAACTTAACAATTATCATACATATAAAGAGAAAATTGTCACAACTGCTATTTTATTACGTAATTATTTAAAAAGATGGGTGAATACTATGCTAACAGGCTCTCTAATGTCGTAGCCAGTCTTAAGAGTCTGTATGGTTAGCTGGAATTGTACACTATAATCAGAAACAAGACTTATCCTGAACCAGTTGGTGTCATAAAAGTACAGAATAGAACGCATAAGTTTCTCTGACACAAATCTGGCTTTAGCAGTTTTGATATGATGAAGCCACCATAGAAGACAATTAATTAGTAGAAAACAATTAATTAGGATAAGGTGGGGGATTGTAAAAGATAGAGGATCCCCAGTTACCAAAACTTTACGAAATCATATGGTTTGATATGGAAACATGTAGATCCACCCCTACACGAGTCCCGTATCCACAAATTGCGATGAATCCAATTATCACTTGTGGGTTAGAAAGAAGATGATGAAGAAGAAAATGAAAAAAATAACATGACTAATGACTATGGAGTGAAATTTCACACCATGATAACAGCATATTGACTAGTGGATACAGGGGTGTTTGGTGTGACTAAAAATATGAACTTATAGATTATAGCTGAAAAAATTGATATTATAACTTCAAACAGAAGTTACAAATATTTGTTAGAATATCAAGCAACAAAATTGTATTTGCTGATTTAGAATTAGAAGCTACAAGTAAAAAGCTATAAGAATACCTATTTGGATTTTTTCGACATTTTAAAGAGCCATAAACTAAAAGATGAATTATAATTTTTAACAAACACCCTCACAGTAGCACAGACATGCTCACAACTCATTCATCAAGTCTAGCCATTCAATTAATTGTAACATACATCTCCATTCTTTCCATAATTAGAAGAAACTATGCATTACATGATTCATATTTTGTTACACGTAAATTTGATGTCCACAACTATATAGCATTAATGATATCCATTTTAAAGTCATCAAGAAGCGCAAAACGGTCAAATCTACACATTATCAATCTTCAACAAGCAATCAAGTTAACCAATTCACCATTTAAACACAGCAAGGTGAGTTTCAATTAAATACATTTCTGAGAATAACAAACCTAACTTATGACTAGATCTTGGTGGCATAGATCGAACAAACATTACCTCATGACAGGTACTTGGATCTTGGAGCAACCATAAAAGACAGTCAATAGCCATATACTGCCAATCATCTGCAGAGCGCGCAATATTACAAAGAGCTTCAATGATACCAGGACAGCTAGCAACAGGTCCCCTACCGAGCTTATGGTGACAAATTGTTCGTAATAAACCAATACCAGCTGGCGAGGTTTCATTAACAAGTCCACCCCACATGCCTGGAAGTTTTGCTAAAAATTCCGGTTTACATATGGTAGACAGAAACTCTGGTTTGAAAGCAAAGCAATTAATAAGTTGAAGGGACCAGCACTGCAACTGACTAGCCCATTCCTCTGCCTTCCTGGACTCCATTTCAACACCACCCATTCCACGTGTAAGTAGGTCACAGTGATAACTTAGCCTTCTGTCAACATACTGGTAAAAGTGATAGTACACAATTTCAAGTGAACTCATTCCTAGTTGAATAGAAAGCTCAAGGATCTCACCATGACTTGCTACAACAGGAAAAGTGCTGGCATATGTAGCCAAATGGCCAAGAGCACGTACCGCCACCCTCTGTTCAACCCAAGTTAGCCTCCCTCTTAGAAGTTCAACCAAGGGTGGGATAACCCCTGCGTGCACTGCACTTTCAGCAAATTCTTCCATGTTCATAGTGTAGGATCCAATTATATGAGCTGCATAATAAGGAATGTATATATTTTGATCATGAGAGAGCCAGCGGCGATTCCTTAGTCCTTTCCAGATTAGTGCTGCCATGCACTCAAATATTCCCAGCTCGATAAACTCGGGGTCATTGGGATGTGCCATTGCAGTGTTCCAAAGGCCGCTGATAGGGAGAACCTGGCCATCATCATCCTGTGAAGGAAGTTCCCGAAATAATTTCACTATACTTGCTCTGCGTTTACTGGGGTTCCCTTCCTTCATGACACAGAAGAAACAGCCCGGGTATGGACAATCAGGGGATGCTTTATCCATGTTTTGTATAATAAACTACTCCGAGAATGAAATTAATTTCTAGTTGGACAAAAAATAACATTTCAAGCTCGTCAACACTGCATTAAAAGGACACATTAGTTAGTATCCAATTGCAAAATAGATGAAAACTATACACACGCACACAAAAGGAAACATCCCTAATTTGCAAACACAAAAATGAAAAGTAAGATTTTATGGTAAGTCTCAGCTGTACTTAGATTTTATTTAGAACACGTGACTTAATTTCGACCATTTATACATATTTTGAGAACATTCAATGGATACAAAAAAATCAATTTCAAATTACCTTTTCCACAGTCCAGCCATTTTACCTTACTAACACTGTCTCGGCATAAACATGCTGACAATTTCATGTTGCTTTTTAATGTACTTTTTTGTCTTTTTCCCTGTTAAGCCAGATATCATTCTTGTCAATTAATTGGTAAAGATAAAATCATTACCAAACTGTAACCGATGCCTCTTTTTCACGTCATGCATGCATGATGTTTCCCCAGCCATGTCGTTTTTAACTTCCAAGATTCTTGATCGGTCTTATAATGGAATCAAGAAATACAAAATTTATAATTTTTTAAATATTATTAAATATAGGTAAAACGTACAATATAATTACAAAACTTCTAGATCACAAATTTCTTCCCAAGGCAAGTGATTTCATGTATGCTCCTAACAGGTCTCTGCAATGAACTGTGGGATCTCACGCACAATGATCTAAAAGCTACAAAAATCAACTGTGTTGGAAACTAGCTTGGTAGTCATTAAACAAAAGATCGTATGAAAGACAAATATCATATTTTATTTCTCATTATGCTAACATTTACTTCTCATCACTCCAATACTTACGTAGGAAGCACTGAGCAAACCAACAGCACGGGAGAAGCCAGCACATGACAAGTGGGAGAAAATTACCAGTTTTGAAAAAAAAAAGTTTTTATGGTTCGGAAACTCTCTTGAAAAATTGTCCCTCTACAATTTTGAAAATAGCATTTCATCCAAGGTTTTCAAAATTTCTTTCTATTGAACCGTAAAGATTTTTAAGAACATTATTCTATTTATAGTTGATTTTTTTAATTTTGACCCCCTAGATTTTATTTTACCTCTAGACATTCCCTTATTGCGCATATATTGTGTACCCCCTTTTTTTCCCCCTATAATTGAGATTTTCCGCATAAAAACTGTTGGGAGATAATCCAACGCCATAAATATATACATGCTCGGTAATCTAAAAAATACATTTTTATTAACTTTCAACAATTACAATAATCTAAATTACAGAAAAATGAAATAACAGAAATAACATGAATAGAACTTGCAAACCGAGTCTTACAATCGCAGTTTCCTTAAAAATGATTCGCCGCCTACCGAGGGTGTTGTAAGTATTCCACCGGCGTCACTCTCCCAGGATAAAACGGCTCCACGATCGTTGGAACACCACCAAAGATCGGCTACGAAC
>JAOTRH010000024.1:2968703-3000418 GCA_034768845.1 Heliamphora exappendiculata | reverse complement strand
CCCTCAATATTTTTTTCCGTCCCATCCTGATTAAATATGAGAAGAAAATAGGAGAGCTCATCCCCGACCCTGCCCTATTGTCATTCTTAATGTTAAAACGAATCGAACGGTACACGAAATAAGAGAATTAGGATCAATTATTTTTCGATACGAAGTTGAAAATAGTACAACTCGATAACACGTTTAATAAATTGTAACGATCCAAGTAGATTACTTGCCCAATAATTTGAATAAATAATCTAATAATGCAGTTAAAAATACTTAAACCCCACTTATTAGTAGTAGTTCACAATTTTTTTTTATATACTAGATTTAATTTTATCTTTTATCGGTGTGAGATAAGATATCACAATGTCCATAACTCAAATATATGACACCCACCCTAAGCACAGCGATGCCTTAGCCAATTAACGCCCGCTCATATAAGATTTGATATGTGAGAAGTAGAGTTTATCTAGAAAAAAAATGTTCTTAAAAAAACTGGTGGCGCTCTCATCACTCCTTTGTAATTGAAACAATTTTGCCGTTACATAATAAAAAGGAAAAAATAAAAAAAAAGACCTCCTTAGATGACAATTTCCCTCTCATTTCAAAAGCATTGGGCCCACTTTAATGCAATTTTCTCTCATGGGCTTAAACATGGGCCCAAATGAAATGTGGGCTTTGGTTTGGACTGCTAGATTCATATATAGTATGAATTTTGAATTTTGAAAGTTATTATTCAATACTCTCAAAATATTACCTTGCATTTTATATGTGACGTTTTCACTTAGTAATGTAGAGAAAAACACTTCAGATACGACAATGTTGACAAAATGCATCAAATATTTTTTTTGCCCAGATTACTACGCAAGCAAATACCACTTATACCCTAAGTGCACCTAGTAATTTTCTAATTTTTGGTATTAGGTACTTTTGGAGTATCATATAGGTGATGTTACGTAGTATTTTTAATAAATAAATTATCACAACTCACGCTATATGGATCATTTTTTGTTTTTAAACTATCCAACAAATTTGAATCGTCATATTTATACTATAAAATTTTTCATTACCATATTAAGTAAAATTATTATATAGAATTTTCCGGCAACTCAAACACAATCAACGAGGATGCGCTGGGAACCTTATTGGGGAGGGGAGATTAGGAATTCTAGGTAACATGACAATGCTTCCAATTTGAGTTTATGATAGAGTGATCCTCACAGCCAGAGGGCAAAAGTGACAATGCAGCCTAAACTTATTTCTTGAAAGGAAAAAGGGGAGATGATAATCAGTTGCTGATCTAAGAATTTAACCTAGGAATGCCGTTTTTTTATTTTTATTTTATTTTGAGCTTGTTTTACTTTTAACTTAAAATTAATTTTTAGCCTTTTTATTTAATAATTTAAAAATCAATGGTGAAAATTTTACTTTTTGTTTTTGTACTGAAAACTTAAAATCACCATTTAACCAAATAAGTTTTCTGATTATTTAATTTAAAGTAGAAAAAAAAAACAGTTTAAAACTGTGTTTCTTAAAAGGGTTATTCTCATCTGGATATGTATTCAAAGTGAATATTTGCAAAATAAAAAATGGGCTAAATTGATAATTCTTTTTACTAGACTAATAGTCCTGGAACCAAAGGGAGTGGACTTTTTCTACTAAGGGCAGGAGAGAAAATTATTTCAAGCTTAAGGGAACCAAGTGTAATTTATCATATTTTATATAGTCTTTATTTCTAAGTGCTTCATATTTAGGTTTCAATTGGTAAATCACTTATAACTAGTTTTTTTTTTCTGCTTTTTAACATAAAATGGGAAGATTCAAAAAATCTCATTTGGCAATTTAAAGGCTTTTTTCCTTTTAGTTTTTTTAATTTTCTTACTTTTTTTTACATATCATAATTTTATATATTTTTTAAAATATCATAAATTTTATTATACACATTCATTTTTTTATAAATATTATATTTTAAAATTTTACTTGTCAAAATTTATCAAAAATATATATATTAAATATAAAAATATATAAAATATATTTAAAAATTATAATAATTTTTTTGCTGACTTAAAACTCTTTTGACTTAAAAAGCCACTATAAACCACTTTTTTTTTGGCTTATTTTCTTTTGGCTTAAAGTTATCACACGGTTCACCAAATAAATTTTTTATTTATTTGGCTTAAAGCGAATTTAAGTCTAAAGAATTTAACTTAAAATTAAGTTGCCAAACAAGACCTTAAAAAGCCCTCAATTTTTTTTTCAAAAATAACAAATTCAAAATAAAATCTACTAAAGATATTATATATATATATATATATATATATATATATTATCTTTAGTGCTTCAGCCTAAAAATATCTAAAAGATAAAGATTTCTGACCAACTCTAAAGAAGAAACTGACTCGTAAAAGAAAAAAAGAACCAATGAATTTAAAAACTGTTTCCAAACTACTTACATGTTGTGACTCATCAAATACTATTTAATTTTTTAGTTTAGTAGTAAAAGCTATTCAGACAAGTTTACGTACACTTTAATTATTATTTTTTTGATTAAATTAAAAACAAATCATATGTACTAAAATTAGAGAATTCACAAACAATGTTAATCACCTAAATCATTAAAGTTGAATTCAAAATAATAATACGAGGAACAATCTCACCACCCAACTACGACAATTCTCCAGTTTTTCATCAAATACTTTTTTTATATCTTACTTTAGAGCTTTGGCTCCAATGAAGAATACAAACACAATAAACCTTAATATACGCAAACAAACGGTTTAGATTCATAGAATATTCTCTCCCTCCATACTATCTCTGTCTTTTTTATTTATCTTTTCCAAAAATAATGCTCCTCACAAAGATGGTGCAAAATTCAACCACGCCACGTGTGTTGATCTTAATCCAAAGTTTGGGTTGAGGAGAAGACAGAAAAAGACATGGACCTCTCGCCCGGGTATGACCCGGCCGACGAGTTTCTTTTTTTCTTTTTTTTTTTTTAAATCAACCGGGGAGTATCAAGATTGTATTATTATGTTGGCATTTTTTTTTTTAGTTTTTTTTTTCTGCCAACCATAAGGTTTAAATTTTGATTATGCTCTTGTTTGGAAAATCAGCTTAAAGTTGATTTTTTTTAACTTTTTAATTTTTTAATTTAAAGTTTAAAAAATCAAAAAGTCTTATTTTTTTAACTCCTAGCTTTTACTCTATTGATTTTTTACTTTTTTGATAATAATTTTTAATTTTTTAATTTAATTTTTTAATTTTTTAACTTTTTTAGCTTTTTTATTTGGTAAAATCTCATTTAGTTTGAATGGCGATTTTAAAATTTTATATTCAACTTATTAGACTTTTTGATGGCTTAAAAGTCATTACTTTACAACCAAACAAATTTTTAACCTTTTAATTTAAAATAAATTAAAATTTAAAAATTAACTTAAAAATAAGTTGTCAAATAAATACTAGGCAAAAGGTCGGCTAATATGACATTTTATGTTAACTGTCACATAATTTGATTAATTTTTAAGATATAAAGTGAAATAGAGGCGACACATGGTTACTGCACACGTGTACATGTTAATTTCGATCTTAGTTATATGAGAAAATTGATGTGACTCGACACATATGTGCCACATCTACATATTCCACAACACATCCATTAAAAAGATAACTATTTAAGATAAATTCTCCTATAAATACTTCTTTTTTGTTTAGGTCATTTCGTAATATTCAATTTAAGTTACTTTTTAAGAAGGAAATAATTCTAGTGAAAAGTGAACTAAAAAATTATTAACTAGTTTTTTAAGCTGACTTAGAGCATGATTTATTAGCTAGTTTTTTTTAATTAAAAAATTAAATTAAATTTAAAATAAATTATTTGGTAAAATAACTTTTAAGTTAGCTTTTTGTAACTGATTGAGTGGAAATTTTTTTATTTTTTTAATTGTTTATTCAAATTGAAATGTATTATCCTTCTATATAATTGATTATATCGATTATACATAATTGACAATGATAGTAAATAAGTTATGAAGTAATAGTATTATATTCACAAACTTACTATTAAGGCCCATTTGAAATAATTGTTTATTTACTAAATTTATTTTATTTATTTTTATTTTTAGTATATTTGTTTCATCGTTTTATCAAACTGTTATGTTTTTCGACTGCTCTTATCGAGACGAACTAAAAAATAATAATTAAAGTATTAAAATTTTTTTAAGAAAATAAAAAATAAGCTAAAATAAGCCAGTTAGCTAAATTTAATATTTCTTATGAGATTTTTTTATCTTTTCATCAAATTTTTTATTTTTTCAATTTATCTCATTTAAATGATTCAGAAAAATATAAAAATTTAATCAAAAATTAAAATAAATTCAAAAGAAATAAAAAAAATAAAATTTCTACAATTTAACCCAAACATGGCTTAAATTCAACTCAAAAAAATAAACCGAGTTATTTAAATAAATCATATCCTAAGATAAAATTTGAACTTTACATTTGAAAAGAAAGGATTGACGTGACAATCTCTAATGTCCTTCTGTTCATAGCCGCAATTTGAAGAGGTTCCAACTAGCTCAAAAAAGATATTTTTATTATTTTAGGGGGCCAGACCCATACACGTGGCACTCACAAACTGGGAAGTGGGGATTAAAATATCAGCTTTAGTCTTATGAGTAATTATTGGGTGCCCTGAAGTATTATATAGTAAGTTTAGTAGTATTCTTATCAATAAATACATTAGTGATAAATTTTATAATAGGGATATAATATTTTTTTATTAAATAATTAAAAAATAAAAAATAATTTTATATTTTATAAATTATAATTATTTATTTATAAAAAATATTATATAACATCGTTTTTATATAATAGTGTCTTTATATAAAAAATATTATATAACATCGCTTATTTTTACTAGTTTTCAGGGTTCAGTCTTCAAAAATGACAACCGTAAATTTTAAGGTATTTTGGAGTTCCATTTAAGAAATGATAAATGGTAATTTGATTAAATATAAATATTTAATAAATATTAAGTAAATTATATTTGTCTTTTACTTATTTAATAAATTTAGATTATTATTATTTTATTTAAAATACTTTTTATTACATTATTAAATAAAATTATCACATAAATAATATCATATAATACTTTAAAATATTATCCATTGACATAGGCTAATAAGGAATGATTATTGGATGTTTGAGGGGTAAGAGTACGTAGTGCTCTAATGTTCTTAAACATTATACTTGAGGTGTTTGAAAATGGTATTGTTAATAACTTATAAATTATAACTTATAATAAAAGTTATAAGTGTTTAATAAATATAATATATTTTTTAATTGAAATAAAAAAAAATAATTAAAAATAAAAATAAAAATTATAAATATTTTAAAAAAATTATAATTTATAATTAAAATCACACGTATAGAAACTTGGCTAAACACCTCCACTCCACTATCACGTGGGAGTCACTTTTAAAAGAAAAAATATTGGCCGTAAGAAGAGGCATTGCGAGCTGTTGTCTCATATTTTTTGGCAAATAAGCAATAATATGAGATTTATTATTAAATGTAGAGTTTTATATGATCTGTCAAAAGGCAAAGGCACTGTATGACCCAGTTGCATTTCGATGTGTTTGGACACTATGTGGCCTTACCCTCGGGCACCGTATAATTTTTTTAAAAAAATAAACTTAAAATAGTGATTATTTGGACCAATCAAAGCAGAAAGAAGTGAGGACAAGTGAGAGGTGGGCGGATAAGATCCACAAGCAAAACTGACCTATTATTTTTCTTTTCCCTCTCTGCCTATGCTTATCCTTTTCTTGGCCTTTCTTTTTGACGAAGGACACGTGTCCAGTTGTTAAGTGGGGGGATGATTGCCACCGCTTTCTATCTTGAGGTTGAGAAGCAACGGTTGTAGTTGGTCGAGTAGAAAAAAACCAATCTACTCTCTTCACGCCATTGACTGCTTTTTTTTTGTTTCTTTTTTCACACGTGCTTTTTTGCTAAAACAAGTATTCTATTTTACATCTCATTCTCCCCCACTTCTTTCTTTTTTTTTTTTTTTTTTTTTGACTTTCTAACTAAAAATATTAAAAAATTAAAATTGCTCATCTAACAAAAATTAAAAAGTAAAAAAATTAAATTAAAATATAAATTTTAAAAATATTTTATTTAAATTTCAATCACTTTTAAAATATAATAATACTCTTTATTCATAATTTATTTACTACTATTATTAATTATATATAATTGTTAATATTAAATATATAGAAAGATAAAATTATTTATTTTAAACAAAAAAATAAAAAAAATTAACTTTTTATCCAAACAACTAATTTTAAAAAATTTAACTTAAAAGCTATGTTATCAAATAATATACTTTAAATCTAATTTAAATTTTTTGGTTAAAAATACAAAAAAGACAAAAAAAACTAACTTTTAATTTAATTGGCAATCAGGCCTTAATACTTCTTTTGCTCAGCCTTTTATTTTAATTACTCTTTTAGTTAATAAATATACATTTACTTGTTTCACTCTTAGCAATACCTTGAACTTCTCACATCCTATTTAATCGATAATTTCTTTAATATATAATTTAGTCAATTAAGTTTGGCTTTTACATAAAAAAAATTAATATTATTTTACATAGAATATCTTTTCTCTACATCGTAAAATGCCAGTAAATTATGTAAACAATGATACAAGAAATTCTAAAATTAAATTAATATTATTTTAAGTAAAATATTTTTCTTTACATTTCACGTCATTGAATGTGAATATTATATATATATATATATATATAAACAATGATATAAGATATTCTAAAACTAATAAATAATTACTTGTTTATAAGAAAATGATTTCACTTGCTTTTACGGGGGCATTTGTTAAACTTTATGTTTCAATTTTTAACTTTATAGTTTAATAAAAAATTGAAAATTTTTAAACAAGTGTGTTTATAATCCTTTGTTTATAGATTTTGGCCGGTGAACTTTATTTATTTATTTATTAGTTTATTTACTTATTTGTTTATAAGATAGTTTATTAACTTTTAAGACTGTTTATTTATTTATTTGATTATCCAAACGAATTTATTTATTTATTTATTTTCTAATTTTTAGATTATTTGATTACTCAAAATGACATTGCTTATTTTTTTGTTTATAAATCAATAAGCAAATAAACAAGATTATCCAAATGGGGCCTTTGATTGTAACTCAATAAATACAAATCTTATTAGTTAAAATTATAAGTTTACAAATGCAAAAAAATATTTATAAATTATATTTAAAATTATAATTACATTTTTTGTAGTTATCTATAGATTTATTAGTTGAGCGACCCAAAACACCCCATATATGGTGATATTTAGCATTATTAAAATCAGTAGCTTATATATTATAATTTGTAGCAAAAATTATGAATATTTGGTAAAAATTATAATTTATAGCTGAAATAGAATAAAAAATATTTATAAATTGTAGCAGAAATTATTGGTATTCAAAAATTTTTATAAGTTATAGTTAAAATTAGTAACAAAAAGTTAAAAATTACTAACAATAACTTTGCCAAATACCCTAATGTTGTACTTTGACTTTGTTATACCGTCTTTATTTATTGAAACTAAAAATATATGGAATTGATCCAATAATGATTGAAACTAACAATTTTATATAAATATTGACACTCCACTTTAGCAATTCAATTGAACTCATTTTTTTGGGGTTCATTTTCCTACTTTGAGGACAAATTAGAAAGCTAAGCAACAGGAGGGATTCTAAATGTACCCACATAATTGCTGAGTACACCTTTATATATATATATATATATATATATATACAAATATGTATATATTCTGGATAAGTAATGAAATACATTTGCTGGGTATACTCAGTATTTTTTGTGACATATTTAGAATCATTCCTAAACGAAGCTCTTAAGAAGCAAGTAAAATAACATTCTCAGAGAGAGTTTAAATTTTTTTATAAGACTCTGTTTGGTCTATATTTTTTAAGGCTTTTTGTTTAAAAATTTCTTTAAAATTTTATTTGTTTGGCCTTTCACTGTAATTAATTTACTTTTTTCATATTTTTACATTTATTTTTTTTACAAAAAAATAAGAAATCCAAAAAACCAAAAAACCAAACAATGTACAAAAAAAAAAAATAGGTAAAAAATACGGTAATTCATTTAACTTGTGACCTTCAACTTGGCTTATATAATTCAACAATCAAGCCCTATTCACATGTTCTTGTGTTGAATTGTGGCAAAGGATAACTCTCTTGCTTAAAATTGGGATAACCTTGAAAAAAAAAATCAAATATTGTTTGGGCAGGGTTTCTTAAAGTTTTTATAGCACCTTTTCCCCCCTGGTTTGGGGTTTTTTTCTTCATATTTTGATCTAATGTTTAATTTTTTTGATCCATCTAAATAAAAATAATATAAAAGAGTGTGATTGCTATGGCTAAAGTTGAAAAAATTATTTAACCATGAAAAAAAAACCCTTAAAGTGAATTTTAAATTTTTTATTTTTTGAATTCTTTAAGACTAGAGAATTCTAAAAAGTAGGTCTCTCGATTAATGCTAAAAAAAGCACATTAAAGCTATATATATATATACACACACTACTATATAAAGAGAATATCTCATTTTGAATTCTCGTCACACTTTTTAACTTCGAATAATATTAAAGTTTAAAATCAATTTACTTAAATTAGTAATTTCTCGTACTTTTAAACAAAATTAAAAATATAAAGTTTGTTAAAACTATATATATATATATATATATATATATAATATAAAGAGAATATTCCATTTTAAAGTCTGGCAACACTTTTTAACTTTTAATAATATCTAAGTTTGAAATCAATTTACTTAAATAGGTAACTTTTCGTACTTTTAAACAAAATTGAAAATATAAATTGATTAATCTTCTATGCTTTTCTCCCTTATATTACCTATTTTTTATATTTTATACCTCTTAACATCAATAATTATGTGAGAGTGTTTGACAATTCTACTCTTAGTAGTTTTTAACTTCTTATTACTAATTTAAACTATAAGTTATAAGTTTTTTTCAACACTCATAACTTCTGCAATAACTTATAATTATTATTTTTTATTTCAGTTACAAGTTACAATCTTTACTAAATACTCACAATTTTTATTATAAATTATAATTTATAAATTACTAGTTTTAATAATTTAAAACACCACATGTACACTGTGTGCAATTTATTCTAATATATAATATCCTAATTCATTGAGAACGAAAAAGATCTTACAGTGATTTTTTTTGTTTTATCATCAAAAATTTTATTTTTAAAATTATCTGCTGTGACACAATTCTAAAAAGTATATGAATTTAGATTAACATTTTAAAAATATTAAAATATAAAAATATAAAAAAGAAACTATCCCACCACACATAGCCCATAGGGGGTTGGTGTAATAGTTGTGAAATTTGGGATTGAGTGATGAATTTGGCAATCAAAAAGGTCCCAATATGAGAAATTCTTGATGATAATGGATATTCCCAATTAATTCCCATCTGGATATTTTATTTAGTCATAGGAGGGAAAGTAAAGCATTTTATCCACTCCCGCAAGTATGGTATGCAATACCCAATCCAATGGTACAAGTCAACATAGCACCCAATCAAATGCATGCAACAACCATATCGATGTACAAGTCAAAAAATCATCTAATCATACATGACGCAATCATACTAAACGACAAAAGCCACCCTCAATAAATTGCTCTCTCCTTTCAAACATTTCAAAATCTCTCCCTCTTCTCCTCCCTCCAAATCTCCCCCTCCGCCACCCGCAGCCACCATCCCTCTCTGCCACTCTCAGCCCTTCCTCCGCCGCAAAAGATTAGGAACCCATGTCGTTTTGTTCTTCTCCTTTGTAGATAGAACCCATATTTTTTCTCGCTCCCTTTTTTTATCCTTGTCATCTTTCTTATAAGAGAATGGTGGGAGCAAACGGGTCGGATCTTCCTCCCGGTTTTAGGTTTCACCCGACGGACGAGGAATTAATCATGTATTACCTCCGAAACCAAGCCACTTCAAGGCCATGTCCTGTATCCATCATCCCGGAAGTTGATATCTACAAGTTCGACCCGTGGGAATTGCCCGGTTAGTTCTCCCACGACCCGTAATAAACCCGATATTCTTTTCATTACTTAATTAGCATTTGTTTATCTTACGGGAAAAGAAAAAAATAACTATTTTATTATATTTAATAAATATAATAAATAAAAATAATTCTTTTATTTTGTCGGTTGCATATTCGTTCTCGCCATAAAATCCCACAAAAATAATGTTCTAATAAAAAATATCTTTTCATCTAATAAAAAATATATTTTCACCAAATAAATAACGGAGATTAAAAATCGGGATAAGTTGTTTTACATTACTGAAATTAATAATATATATTATAATTTATAGTAAAAGTTAAGAGTATTTGATAAAAATTATAATTTATAATTAAAATATAAAAAAATATTATAATTTATAATTGAAGTTATGAACATTTAAAAAAATTTATAATTTATAATTAAATTTAATAATAAAAAATTTAAAAATGCTGGCACCAGTATTACTAAACCACCCTAAGCTAAACGGCTGCCTAGGTCCTAACTTTGACAAAGCCCCTAGTTTCGACAAAGTCCAAGAAATAACTAATATTCTACAAAATATTATTTATCAAGTCCTGGAAAGGTTTTTTTGATAATATATATACAATTATACATGAACTTCAAAACAATTCTTAGTGATAGAGTTGAAAGAGTATAATATTTATTAGAACCACAAATAAAATAGGATAGGTTAAATTGAGATTAATAGGATTTTAAGTTAGATTGATTATATGATAAAAAAAATTAAGTGAATTAACACTGTTATTAATTAAAAATATATATTAAAAAACTTTAATTATTTAAATTTAATAAATAATTTTGCATCTCAAAAAATAAAAAAAATAAAAAATTTAAAATAAAATATAAGAATAAAATTAAAAGTCAAACGTTTCAAATTTCAAATCTCGCCTGAGGCTCACGGAATAATTGGGTCACCTCTTTAAAAAATTATAGGATTATGAATCATGAGAATGTTTAGAACTAATTTTTATTGACTTTTTTACAAATTAAACGAGTAATGAAAATTAAATCTTTTCTATTTATATTTTTTTTTCTCTGACTTAATTATTTTCTTGACAACTAAACACAACTTTAAATTGTTAACTTACGTTGATTTTGCACATTGTCGATTGCAGAGAAAGCAGAATTTGGAGAAAAAGAATGGTATTTCTTTACCCCGCGCGATCGGAAGTATCCAAACGGGGCACGACCGAATAGAGCTGCCGTGTCCGGTTACTGGAAGGCGACGGGGACAGACAAGGCCATTCACAGTGGGTCAAAATACGTGGGTGTCAAGAAAGCCCTTGTGTTTTATAAAGGGAAGCCGCCGAAGGGTATTAAGACGGATTGGATTATGCATGAATATCGATTAATTAGTGATTCAAGAAGGCAAATTAACAAGCAAAATGGTTCCATGAGGGTAAGAACCTTTTTATGTGCTAGAGTATAAAGAAGTGTTCAATATCACTCTTGTTGTTTTGGAGCTTAGTAATTCATCCTATCCTAGCATAAAAAAATACATGAAAATGATTTATTATCACTATAAGTTGCACGAAACGAGAAATTCTTTTGAAAGAAATGAGTTCTACTGTGATTATAGGACTTAAAAAAAAAACGTCTCTATCATAGGAAATAGGTCCCACGTGATTGTGGGACCCACTCTTTGTAAGATCAGTGTGTTAGGTTCTTTGAATGTGATCAATTTTTGTAAGTTTTATAAAGAAAGTTGATGTGGGCCGGGAAGAACGCGATAAAATATTTTAAATTACAAATTCTGAATAATTGAAGAAAAAATGATGGAAATTTGATTTGACAAGAGTTTGTGTTTGTGCATTTCAGTTGGACGATTGGGTCCTGTGTAGGATCTATAAGAAGAAAAACGTTGGAAGAGCACAGGAGGAAAAATCCGAAGAAGAAAATTCAAGCATCCAAACAGGGACTACAAATGATATTGCTTCTACTGATCACTCACAAACCCTAAAATTCCCAAGGAGTTGTTCACTTTCTCATCTCTGGGAATTGGATTCCTTGGGCTCACTTCCTCAACTTCTCAGCGACACTACTTCCTTCAACTCAATCTTTGACAATTACCAAAATCCCATGGGCAATTTCGGAATTATCCCCTGTGGCGGTGGCAGCAGCATCGGCAGTGGCAGCGGTGAGAAGATTCTGTTCGGCGATTTGCCATTCCAGTACATGGATCCGGTGAAGTTGGAAGCTAATCATAACCAGCCAATTTTTTTGAATCCAGTGTTCCAATTTGAGTGATTTTGCATCTGGATCACTGTTTGGGAATTGGGAAATTGTTAGATTGGGTTTGTTTAGGCTTTTGATTGGGTGCAACAACTGTTCAAAAGATTGTAAAAAAATTTCAATTCAATGAAAAACAAATATGTTAGCATGGCTCTTGAAATGAAAAAGAACAATTCTAACACGAAGGATCTTTTATTTCGAAAATTCTCTATTATAAATTATTGAATTATGTAATAATTTTAAGGCATATAAATCTCGAGACTTAAACCAGCAGCCTCTAATGCATTAAGAAAGGAATAATAATTTGGAACAAAATATTATGCATTAAGACAGGAATAATAATTTGGAACAAAATATTATGTAACAATTTTAGGGCACGAAAATCTCGGGATTTAAACGAATAGCGTCTCTGTTTTTCTCTCCTTTTTTTTTTTTTGTTTTATGTGATGTTGGGTTTTTATTTTATAAGAATTTATGTTCTCTTATGTTGAGATTTAATTTTTTTCATTTGTAATAGTTGTTTTCTCCTTTATTCGTGAGGGGTTGTTTTTTTTTAAAGGTGTTTTATTTTTATTGATGTATTATTTTGTTCAATTTATTATAGATTAAATATTTATTAAAGCTGAGTACATTTTTTCTCAAAAAAAAAACAAAGAACAATAATCTTTAATGCATTAAAATAGAGAAATTCTAAAAATTCAAAAAAAGAATATTCTAGTAAAATCCAATTGGATTGAAGCTTGAAAAAGTCAAATCCATTGGTGTGCAAGCGTTTCAGGAAAGTTATGGAAGAATAGGATGCTAAAGTCTACAGCGGTTGTTACAGAGAAATTACCCATTTGGACTTTTAGCCTTCATTGTCAATTTTGATTTTTTTGACTTTTTGATTAAAAATATTAAAAAATAAAAAATTTCATTTAACAAAAAAAATTAAAAATTAAAAAATTAAAAATTTAAAAATTAAAAAATTAAATTAAAACATAAACTTTCATAATATTTTATTTAAATTTTTATAATTTTTAAAATACAATAATACATTTATTTATAACTTATTTACTAATACTACTAACTATATATAATTATTAACATGAAATATATAGAAGTGTAAAATTATTCACTTTAAATAAAAAATAAAAAAATTAGTTTTTTCCAAATAGTCAATTTAAAAAGAATTAAACTTAAAAGTTAAATTATTAAACAACTAAATTTAAACCTAATTTTACTTTTTTTAACTAAAATATATAAAAATAAAAAATTTACTTTTAAGCTAATGGGACTAACCAAACTTAAAATTGTGACTATTATGCAAAAAAAAAAAAAAAAAAAAAACACTGCTATGGTAAAGAGGGGGAAAAACTTAATGCAAGGAGGATACCCCTAATCAAGGATGTGATATCACTGTCTAATAATTATATTTTTGGAATATGTTTTGAGATTTTTACTTTTAAAAAAAAATCTTAGGGAATTTTTTTTCATTTTTTACTTGATTTTTACCTTTTTCATATAATCTCGATGATATACCAAAAATTAAAAAATTAATTAAAAGGTGAACAAAATTACTAAGAATAAAAATAAATATCATAAAATTTAACTAGGCCTCGATTGGAAACTAGCTTAAAAACTATAATTTTTTTATTTTGTTTTTTGCTCTTTTATCCAAAAAGTAAAATTTAGCTCAAAATAAGTTGTTTGGTAATTTAGTTTTTAAACTAGTTTTTTAAATTTTTTTTATTTAGGTAAAAAGCTAATTTTTTATTTTTTTATTTTTTGTTCAAATTAAACAATTTTTTCTTTTTACATATTTGATATTAACAATGATATATAATTAATAGTAATAGTAAATACGTTATGAATGAAAAATATTATCATATTTTAAAAATAATTGGAGTTTGAATAGAATATTTAAAGAGTTCGTGTTTTGATTTGACTTTTTTACTTTTTTATCAAATGGACCATGTTGGTTTTTTTTTACTTTTTTAGTTAAAAAATTAAAAAATTAGAGCTGCCAAATGGATGTTCTCGTGTTTTGATTTATTTTTGTCTATTCTAAACTTGTTTTTCTATTTTGATTGCAATTTTACTTTTTTGAGTAATCTCGATGAAAGAAGTTAAAAAAATATAAATAATTTAACCAAATTATTATTTAAAAAAAACTCACTAGAAGTTAAAGTAGATAAAATAACATAACATAAATAAATAAACTATTATTCTATATAGTGTTTCATATTTAGACGGAGGAATCACGTGTGAATATTGATTATTTGCCATTATTGCAGAGAAGTTTTACTTGGGAAGTTGGGGGAAAGCCTGTGAATGCTGGAGCGCAAGTTCAAGTCAATGGTCCCGTTTGGGATAATTTCTTAGTTATTTATTTTATTTTTATTTTTAGTAAAAAAAATTATCATTTAGTCAAATAATTATAATTTTTAACTTCACTCATTGAGACGAATTGAAAATATAATTTTTTTAATTAAAATCTAAAATTTTTTAGAAAAGACAAGAATAAGTCAATAAATCAAATCTTATGTTGCTTATTTTCGTATTTAGCAAGTTTTTTTCATCTTTCGTTCAAATTTTTGACTTTTTTGGTTTTTCTCATCGAGACCATTTGAAAAAATAAAAGTTTTTAATCAAAATGTGAAAAAAGTTCAGAAAAAACCAAAAATAAGCAAAAATTACCAAAATTAGCCCAAACAAGGCCAATCAAAATCAGTTTTTCAATAAAAAAATAATAAATGTATAAAAATAAAAACAGAGTTCAAATAGCTTGTGTCAGCTTTTTCTTGAAAGTGACTTAAAAAAAGCTTGTGGAATATTCAGAGGTATAAAATTGAATGACAAGTATAAAATTGAATGATATTGACATTTGGGAGTTCTATTAAATTAAGCAGCTAACTATTCATGAAATTTGAACTTATAATTAATAGAGTTCTTCTGGATAAGATTGAGCTGCTATTTGGATTTGACCTTGAATGAGTGAGCCAATTAATGGAGTTCTTCCATACCTAATTGCAGAAATATCACATGATAAATTTTGGACAGACATGAATTTGAATATAAAAGACTTTGGATACAACTACTTTCATAATTTGAACAACCCAAAATATAGAGTTCATCAAAAAAATTATACACTATATAAAATCAAATTGACTGAACATCGAAAATTATACGATTTGAATCCTTTTATACTTAAAAAAATGGATGACAAGTATGATTTTGAGAAAATGCTGTACAATTTTTTTAGAATAATGTGTTTCAACCATTTAGTTGTCGATCTTCGATCAATTTACCTTTTTACATCAACTATCTTTTCAGTAAGTTTTACAATATGAAACTTCGGATCATCAAGAGGGATTCGTTATAGATAATATATAACAGAAAAATGGAGAGGCATCTATTTCTTAAAAAAGGGAAGAGGATCCAAATCTAAAAATTTTATTATACATTAAACTCATTCATTGAAAATCAAAAAGTTAAACAATGTGGAGCAAATTACAAAAATGCCATTGCTTGTAGCCTTGTATGAGTTTTCTTTTGGATATGAACACATCTGCAAGAAGTTTGTGGGCCACCTATTGGTAAGTCCCAAATTAGGTTAGAGGTACCAAAGGTATGAAACCATTTTTAAATCCCATGCACACAAAGAATGCTGACAAAACAAATAACTAGTTGATTAGCCTCCTACATCTCAACCACTCCTTCTCTACCATAATGCTCTTTATAAGAAACAATGCCCTCTAAGCCATTTTCTACTACTTGCTATTACTGCTACAACACAACCCTTCTCTCCTTTCTCCTCTCAAATGGAACAAGTGAAGAACCTCAACCTTATTCCCATTCCTTTCTCATCAGATGAATACAACAACATGGCAGCAATGTCAATGCTGGTCTGCATTTTAATTTCATGGATCTTAATCCACAGATGGAGGCAGAGAAACACAATAGGCCCGAAAACGTGGCCGCTCATCGGGGCAGCAATCGAACAGCTTGTAAACTATAACCAAATGCACGACTGGCTCGTCAAGTACCTATGCGAGTCAAAAACCGTGGTGGTGCCAATGCCATTCATGACTTATACGTATATTGCCGATCCTGCAAATGTAGAACATGTCCTCAAAACCAACTTTGCTAATTATCCAAAGGTGAAAGATTCTCATAATCTATTCATAAGCATCCTTCTTAGCAAGTTCTCAATTGGGATTCTTAATTCTCTAAATCTTCTCCTCTTCCATATTGGAAGCCAGTGATTTAGAACTCAGCAAGAAAGTTTTTAGTCTGTTTTGCTGTCAGTTCTCTAATTCTCAAATTTTCTGATTGAACTGCACAGAAATTTTAACCCCTACATAGTGGTGTTTGTCAAAACTTCTTTCAAGTAGTTTTTTAATCGATTTAGTAAACTTTTTTCAATTTTAGTCAAAACTTTATTTTTAGATTTCTCTTGTCACAAGGAATCAAAACAAGAAAAAAAACTTAGTCAAATTTTTTTTAAAAAAAAGAACAAATATAACGTAGCTTTTTTCGTCTTTAGCAAAAGATATATAACAACAAATAATAAAATGAAGAATCATAAAAGTAAAAGATTTATAACAAAATATAAAACAAGACGAAAAATGGCTATTTTTCATAAATTTCAACATACACCACCATAGTAAATTTCCTGCTTCGTTGTTTCTTATATTCTGTTTGAAGGGTAAAGTCTACCATTCATACATGGAGGTTCTGCTTGGAGATGGTATTTTCAATGTAGATGGTGAGCTCTGGAGGAAACAAAGGAAGACTGCAAGCTTTGAGTTTGCATCCAAGAACTTGAGGGATTTCAGCACTGTAGTCTTCAGAGAGTATAGCCTTAAGCTGTCTTCCATTCTAAACCAAGCATTTCTCCACAAACAAGAAGTAGACATGCAGGTATCCCACAAAAATCTCAGTCCCAGCAATTCTTTCTGCAAAAATTTCACCGGAACAAGATTACAAACAATACGACAAATTTGTTACCTGAAGACACTCACCCCTAGCAATTTATGTTTTGAAATGCACACTCCGAAACATGGTACACCTTCGTTTTAAAACAATAAAATTAACGATCCTCTCAAATATTTCAAATTTATTTACATAACATTTTCATATGAAAAACAAAATCAAACATAAAATCTGAAGATGGTGGAGCTTTGGCAAGACCATATATATATATATATATCTTACAATGCTTCTTAGGTTTATGTTTTATTTTGTATATGAATAATTTTAAAGATAATGCCATTTTTTATGAGACACTTACATTTGGAAGAAAGTATCAGTGAAACCATCTTACTTTGTTTTCCATATCATTTCGAATAAGATTTTGGATTTTCAACAGCCTTCAAAAACAAGAGTTTCTATCTGCACTCACTAGTTTTTTGTTTTCTAGGAATTGTTCATGAGGATGACTTTGGACTCCATATGTAAGGTGGGATTTGGTGTAGAAATAGGAACATTGGCTCCCCATCTACCAGATAATCATTTTGCTCAGGCATTTGATTCTGCAAACATTACTGTGACTCTTCGGTTTATTGACCCACTATGGAAAATTAAGAAATTTCTTAATGTGGGTTCGGAAGCAGTACTTGACCAGACCATTAAAATTATTGATGATTTCACATACTCGGTTATTCGAAAAAGAAAGGCAGAGATAAAAGCAGCTGGAGAAACATGTAAAAATGAGAAGGTAATGACTAACGCTTATTGCTAGAGTCAGCTCCCAAAGTTCTTTTTTTTTTCTCTCATCATAGAGTCACAAAAACAAATCTAATAACTTAATCTCTAGGGAAATGATCAGATGAAGCATGACATATTATCAAGATTTATTGAGCTTGGCGAAGACCCAGAAAACAACATAAATGACAAAAGCCTCAGAGATGTTGTCCTGAACTTTGTCATTGCTGGCCGCGACACAACAGCCACAACTCTCTCTTGGGCCATATACATGATAATGACTCATGACCATGTCGCAGAAAAGCTATATTCGGAACTCAAGACTTTCGAAGAAGAACAGGCAAAAGAAGAAAATGTCTCCTTGATTCATTATAACACAGAGGATCCGGAATCGTTCAATCAAAGAGCAACACAATTTGCAGGACTACTGAGATATGATTCATTGGGGAGACTAGGTTACTTGCACGCAGTGATCACAGAGACACTCCGATTGTACCCTGCTGTCCCTCAGGTACGCAACATCTCCATTCACTGAATAGTATGCAAAACCAAGTGGCAGAATAACCGATCATTCCACCAGGAGAAGAAAAAAAAAATATTTTGGATAGGTTTATTCGTCTTCGTCTATTGTTTTGCATTAAAGGCAGGTGCGACCAAGGTTTTAAATATTGATAATTATGTATCGTATCGGCCAAAATGTGTCAGAATTTTGGAACTCCGATACCAATATTTACTAAGGTATTGCCCAATATTGTCCAATATTGGCCAACGCATAGCCTCATCACCGATACCAATACCACGATTTAAAACCCTGGGTGTCACCAGTTTTTCAAATGATACATGTTTAGCATTGATGTTCAAGCAACTTGAACTTGTATCATTTTTCTAGTAATCACGAAAGAGTAGTACAATGAATTACGATGTACACATGCAGCAAAAGCACCAAGGGAATGAAATATCTATGGTTGTAGGACCCCAAGGGTATCTTGGAGGATGATGTTTTACCAGATGGAACCAAAGTAAAAGCAGGTGGGATGGTGACTTATGTTCCCTACTCAATGGGCAGAATGGAGTACAACTGGGGTCCTGATGCAGCTTCATTTAAGCCTGAGAGATGGCTCAAAGAGGGATCTTTCCAGAATGCATCTCCATTCAAGTTCACTGCATTCCAGGTATCTTTAAACAATCAAGCAGGCACAATTTCATCAAAAGAACTGTAAAGTGTTTTGAGCTCCTAACTTTTATTGTAATCCGGGTCATAGAATAAATGAAATAGCTAATAAGTTAGTTTTGAAGTTCTACAACCATGTAATCACAATTTCGAACCAGGCTTTGTTTAAATTTTTTGTTTTCTTTTGATATGCAGGCAGGGCCAAGGATATGCCTTGGGAAGGACTCAGCGTATCTCCAATTGAAGATGACTCTGGCTATTATGTGTAGGTTTTTCAAATTCAATTTAGTGCCAGGGCATCCAGTGAAGTACAGGATGATGACAATTCTGTCTATGGCACATGGTTTAAAAGTTACAATTGACAAGCGTTTCTAAAAACTTCTCAGAACCACATAATGTTGCTGACATAGATACATGGTAAAAATTGTCGTTATCTGTATGGTATTATCTGATTCTAATAGCTTGAGGTTGTAAACAATGACAATATAACCAAATCCTGACTCAGCAAGGAACACCTTATGCTAATTGAATGCTTAGAGGCTCAGAGCCAATTAACTGATGATTGTAAGCTCCTCTAACCTGGGAATTATGACTTTCAAGTTCCTTAAACTTTAAGGTAGTATATGGTGGTACAAACACTTGCTTCAGAAATGCTTACAAGAGGTGCAAAATATGTTGCAGAATTTAAGACAATGAACAGTGGAAAAGGTAACCGTGATTACTTGAGAGCAAAATCCTAAAATCAGTGATTATAGAGTAAAAGGCAGATGCAATTTTCTAACTCTAACTTAGATTACACTCTAAATCCCTCCCATCGTGGTCCGCCCCCCTCCCCGGACCCCGCATACACGGGAGCTTTGTGCACCAGGCTGCCCTTATTTACATTACCTATTTACTGACGTGAAAAGAAAAGAAAAGAAAAGAAAAGAAAAGTAGAAGTAAGCAAAATGGATCTCAGCATGTAGCAACATAAGTTTTTCAATAATATAAATAAAACACATTTATCTTGTTAATAATAAATCAAACTACATGAGAACTCCAAACATACCTTGCTCTGTCCACTTGAGACCTTTCGTCAACTCTTAGCGGCTAAAACACATTCTGATCTCTGCAGAAGTAAGAAGCCAGGTGACAAATATGATTCACAATGATAGAAAATGAAGAAGTTACATCTTCTCACGGGTTGAACTTAATTGGGCTCTCAGTGAGTTGGCAATTATTAGAATGAAGGGTGATAAATGACATCATGAACATTGAGCAAAAGTGTTGCATGGACCCTTGTATTCCTTCCCAGTGTACCTGTGTCCAACAAATATGACTTGGGCATGGGTGTGAGAAATGTGCCCAAAACCCCTACCCAACTTAGACGCTTGGATCCATTACTTTTTACAATACTTGAAGAGAAAACTCACATTTGGTAGTATGAAAAAAAACCCTTCACCGCATAGATGAGAGATATAAATCCCATTTTTCCCAATGCCCATTTTAATTTTAAGTACATTCTTAATAATTTGCAACATCGTTTGTAAGAATATCATACAATATGCAATAGGTTTAAATTTTCAAGACGTGTCTAGGCACCCCTTCTCACATGAGGCCCCTGCACTATGGATTTGGAAAGAATAGAGTGTAGGCAGTCTTACTTAGACATGCGAAGAGGTTATTTCTGTTGGAATTCATATTCTAATAGTCTAATATTTTGAGATTAGGAAGGTCAGACACTTGGACACACATGTGCACCCGATATTCGTACCTTGAGTCTATATAATATAATAAGCTGCAGGTTATGCATTCCTTCTCCTACCAAAATTCCATTACTAAAACCAAAACAGGAAAGAGGTGTCAAAAGAGTAATTTAAGCTGGAAAACACGAGATATTTGTGTTACTGGCCATTAAGCTGAGAATCTAAAGAATTTCATGGAACTTTAAGCTCCAAAATAAGAATGCGCATAATACATGAAGGTTTGTAAATTATCATTACAAGTTTTAGTTCACATTCATACAGTAATGCCACAAAAAAGCCAGCACAAACTTAAGAAATTAGTTTCTGCTTCTGATCTTGCCACCCATTGATTTCAGTTTCTATCTTTGCCTGAACTGCAACATGGAACCCTGGGTATGGTTCATAACCAAAAAGGGATTGCAGAGCCTGCATCAACCAACAATACCGATATACTCATCCCTAGTTATCAGACATGAAACACTCAAGAGAAACAAAACGTTAAACAATATGTACCTCCAATAGAACAAAAAAGGGAGCCATCAAAAAGGCTTGAGAGAGATTGTCCAGAAGAGCAGGTGCACGTTTCTGTTTGATATTTTCCTATTAGAAGTGTATTGTGTATGGCTACAATTAATAGTGATTATCTAGTTGCAAATGTCAGAACTAGTTACCTCAAATACCCCGTGGCCGATAAATTGTCCTGTCCAACATACCAGCTGAGCTGCAAGGACAACCTGAAACAGTTGTAATCAAATGATTCAAAATAAAGCTTCAAGTGTCACCTTTTCAAGTAGGAAAACGAAACAAAAAGTTGCAGCAGTAGATAGGTCTTAAAAGCCCTGCTGAAACTTGAACACGGAGTAGATGGGAGGTGCTCTTGCACTATAATGCTCCATAGTAGCATGTCCAATGAAATTATTTCATCTAGCTTTTCAAAACTTCTCTAGGTTGGCCTTTTCTAGTCAATATCTTATGGATTAACATCCATTTTGAATGCACCTCCATAGTTCAGAATCTGGTGTTAGAAGTGTTTAGTACATAAGAGTTGTAAATCAGAGAATCTGTCACGAACCATTTTAAAACATGGCGTCCGTGACCGGCCAGTGAGTCAAAACCCACCAAAAGCCATTTTCTCTGCAATTAAGCATGCTTGAATGGGAGCAATGCAAGGATGGGTGACCTTCTGAAAAGAACAAAATCGTGAGGGTTTTGTCCAAAGCGGACAATATCATTGCCATGTGAAGGGTCGGAGTGTTAAAGAATCCTTAGGACCAAAATATTGGTAAGTCTGTAGCGTGGATATACACTCCTCTTGACTGACAAAACCAAACTTGAAGTAATAAGCAAATGAAAAACAGAAGAGGCTGATAGTGGGTAGCAAAAATGTGACTGTTGTGGAATGCATAACAAAACCCACGATAGATGACGTAAACCAACTTGAATTTGAGTTACAACAACTGGAAGCGACAACATCATGAAAAGCTACCCTTACTAAAGCAAACAAGGATACAACATGTAAATAAAATGTGTTAAAAAAAATAAGGGAAACTCTAACTGATCAAAAAAAAAAAAAAAAAGAAAAATGAGGGAAACACATGATATCTGGCTCAATAATAAGTCAGAATGGAAATTGGTAAAGGGAGCATGAGAATAGAAATATGCTTTAGATGAGCAAAGTAAAGTGAGAGGACTAGCAAAAAGACTTAATACGTACAAAGAGGGCCAAAGAAACCAAGAAATAAAGGGCCAAAAGAAGAAACAGAAGAAATTTCAGCCAAAAGTGGCCACTGATAAGGGGTCAGACCATCAGACATTGATATTTTTACTTCCCACGTGCTGGAAGCATTCACTTTAGAAAAATACTTGCACATGAAATTTAGTGGTAATGGTAATGACTAATGACTAATGAGACTAAAGCATATAACAACAACAACAACAACAACAATAACAAGAAGTTGTAATAGTTGAAAAAAAAAGAGAAGCAAGCAAACAGAACAAACTCGAGACCAAGTGTGATGATAATTACTAGGGAAGACTGATAGATGTTATTCTTTCCCATCTGAAGTAGGGCATCTACAACTCCCAATAGTTCCACAAAAAGGGCCAATAGGACAGTGCATTTGTCGAAGTGCTTGGTGTGGGAGTGTAGGGGTGTTTATTTGCCAATCAAAAAAACAAGGACAGTGCACACAACACAACCTGGCTCAATTGAACCATCCATTGTGCTTCTTGTAGCATTACAGCATATTAATTAGCAGCTTAATATGTAGATGTGACCATAATTCCAACATAAAATACAAATAACACCCAGTGCACAAGGCTCCAGTTAGAGAGTACTATTAGAAACTATACACAATGAACTTATTTTAAAGTCAAATTTCATGGGTTAATTTGATCCAAATCCCAAAGTAGAAGTTCTCCAGCTTCTAGAACAAAAAGCTGTGTGCATAGACAGCTTGCACAGAATGGAACACATCCCTCCCACCTGGGATGAATCCCACAATGCTGGTGTAACCTACCCCATATGAATGGAGTGTGTTTGGCTCTGTGCATGGTGTCCATGCAGAAACACTGGCTTCCATACTAATCATTCACTGTCGCCAATTACACCAAACACAGGCGATCATAGACGGACCCAAGGGAGGCGGGTGGAGGCAGTCACCTCCCTAAGTTCTGAAAATAATTCATAATTGTAATAGTATTAGTCCAAATATTACAAAATTATATAGGTTCGTCTCAAGATTTGCTTTGAAAACTTAATATCCATTCTACTAAGAACTTATAAGAACCATTCGTCCCTTTAAACTAAAATTCTACACCTGTCCCTGCAGTAAATTCATAATTAGCACACACACAGACCATAACAAAACCCAAATCAAGTTCATGTACTATAAATGAAAAGTGCATCAAAATTCTCACCTTCCAAGCCAGCGAGAAGCCCAGTTGGCTCCCAAGGCAACAAATGACGACCCAACAAATGAAACAGAGGAAGGCGGCCAAAGAACCAGCTTTCACGTCCAAACAGACGTAAAACGCGGCATAGATCAAAGTAAGCAAGAAACCAATGTTCAAAACCAGAACAAGATTGTTCCCGAACAAAGAAAACTCGATGCGAGGGAGGGTAAACGGAGATGGTGTGAAGTATAACATAAGAAGAGCCGTGAAGAAGATCGGCCAAACAAACAACATGTGTATGGCGACGTTGATTGGGTTTCTGTGGTAAGCGCCGTAAAAGGCAAAATGCCTCTCGAGATCAAATAATCCAGTCTTTCCCATGGGGAAATTTTCTGGAATATGGAATCGGTTGCGACGAGAAACTGAATTTTCTAACAGATTTTCCCGAGAAAATTGTACACAGACGCATGAAGATACATAGATTGATGGAATCGAGGATTATCACTTATCAGAATTCAGAAGATGGAATGCGGAAGAAACAGTTTTTTCCAGTCCACGATGGTGAGAATGTAAACAGACAACGATGATTGGACGATAGAGGTGCTTGAGTCAAATCCCCACATTTACAGGCCGTTTTTTGTTATAATTTTAGAAAAAGAAAAAAATTGACTATGTTTTTTCACCTTAAATTATAAAAAATAATAATAATAATAATTATACTTTTTTTTTTGAAATAATTAAAAATAATAATTTTTCATCACTATTGTTTGAATAGATTTCATTAAAAAAATAAATGATATTAATTATTTTACAAAAATAATCTTATTTTTATTAATATCTTTTTACTTCCTTTTATTTTTAAAGGACAATTTAAATAATATAAAAGAGATCTAATTACTAGAATTTTTTCTCTTCAATTCTCTTCAACTTAAAAGAGATTTAAAAAAAAAAAGAATTTGAAAGAATAAATCCTTATTTCTATTTTCCTCCAATACTCTCTTTTTTTTTTTTACTTTAATAAAATAAACAAGTAATTAGGAAGTAGAGAATTTCATTTTAATTTTTTTTTCTCTCAAAATACTCAAACTAGACAGACTGCTAAAGTAATTGTTTAGTAATCTCAAAACACTATTTCTAATTATTTATTTGGTCTTTTCATTTAATTATATAATAAAAAATATTTTAGATAAAATAATAGATATTTATTTTTATAAAATTGATAAAAAAATTAAGAATAATTCACTTAATATGCATCAAATATTTTTATTTATCAAAAAAATAATATTACCTATGCCATATAGAATTTTTTTTTTTGATAACTCAGAGTGTCTGAGTCAAGTTACGCACAGTTTAACTAATATGAGATCAATTCCACCTCTTACTTGTGGAGATTACAATTAAAGTCGAGATAAAATTTCGTATAGATTGATCCCAAAAAATGAATTTATAGCACTTAAAAAGTTTTGAACTTGAAATATAAGAGAGAGTAAATTCTTAAGTCTCAAATTTCGACCACCAGACCAACCCTTTAAATTTTGTATAGTATTTTGGTATTACCGAATAATTCTCCCTATATTTGGGCATGAGATCAATGCCAAATTATAAAGTTATCGCGGATTAATAAGTAAGCGATGTTATGTAGTATTTTTAATAAATAAAAATATGTGAGGGATATTAAGGTTCTGATTAATTTAAAAGGTTTTTTTTTTTTGCATTTTTAGTCAAAAAAAGCTAAATTGGGTTTAAATTTTAAAGTAGATTGTTTGATAACTTGGCGTTTAATATAATTTTTTTGAAATTAGTTGTTTGGATAAAAAAATATCTTTTTTACTTTTTATAAAAGTGGACAATTTTAGTCATTTATACCTTTGATATTAACGATTATATGTAATTGGTTGTTGTATTAAATAAGTTATGAATTAAGGGTATTATTATATTTTAATAGTGATGCGAGTTTGAATAAAATATTTTGAGAGTTTGTGTTTTGATTTGACTTTTTTGCGTTTAATTTTTTTATTTTTTTACCAAACGAGCAACATCAGCTTTTTTATATTTTTAACCAAAAAACTAAAAATTAAGGTTGCCAACCAGGACCTAGGTGGATCTCTTTTATTTTTTGTCTACTTAACAAAATAAACTAATATTACTTCATTCAAAATATTTTTCATTACATCATTATTAAATAAAAATATTATGTAAGTAATGTCACGTGGTATTTCGAAACTTAATAATGACAAAAAAAAATTACTTAGAAAACAATCCTAAAATTTTATCTAGAATTTGAAATTAATGGATAAAATTACCTAAGTGCGTGGAATGCTCATTGTTTAGTAACTAGCCGATTCATTTGGGCATGATTGGGTCAAATCCCTACAAAGTCATTTTGAGTGGCAATTGAATTGTATTTTCATCGTAACATTATTAACAGTCATTTAATGGAATGAAAAATGTGAAGTATAAAAGTAAAATAGAATGGAACATAAAATAAAAGTAAAATAGAAGGGAGGACACTGTAATTCAGTAACTTAAAAAAAAAAAAATGGGAGTATTTTTATTTAACCTCAAGAGAGGTTAATGTAATTTACCCTTATAACTTTTAAGCAATTGAATTATGTGTATTGATTTAGAATTAGAAGTTACATATAAAAAGTTATAAACATATCTATTTATATTTTTAATTTTTACTGAACTATAAGCTAAGATTTGGATTAAATTTTTTAACAAACACCAAAAGATTTGACAATGTGAGATAATAAGCACAACCGGAGAAGTACATGTGATCAAAATCTTTGAGTATGGTATTTTGGTTGTTGATAAAATCAATACAATTATGTTATGGAGACAAATAATAAATCACCGATATAACTACATACAGATACAAGGGTTGAGAGTCTTTCCAGTAAGAGTTTATTAAACTTCTACTTGGATGAGTTTTAATTTTAGTGTTTATCTTAGTACACATAATTCTAACAAGTTAGAATCAAAGCAAAGTAAATAGTTTGTTGAAGTCATCGTTTATTTTAAATTGAGAATGTGTTTATACAATTGTTAAAAATGATCAAACAAAGTAGGAGATTATGAGAATGTATTAATACAGTTGTTAAAAATGATCAAACAAAGTAGAAACAAAATCTCCCATTTTATTTCATGAAAAATCCACACTTTTGAATAAAATTACAGGATATCATTCATATCACCTCATAGTTTACCCAAGAATTGTTCAATGAACCTGTTTTTAAAGGGATTGTACATGACAACTGTACAGATGGTAAGAACTAAGTAAGAAATAAAAATAAAAGGTCCATATCATGTTAGAGCTACACAGAGTGGCACACACACAATGATGAAGTTAAGAATTTTATTTAGATGTGCACCAATTTTGAGACTTTTAGTCTTTTGCTTGGAATTCTGAAAAAGATCTCCAACAATAGCATTACCATCCATCTATGTACTAACGATTTAAAGACGCCTTTTAACCAAATACATTTTTTATTTATTTCGCTTCAAATCAAAAAATAAAAAATAAAGTCTGGCTTAAAGTTGAATTTTGAGAATTAATTGTCATTTTCATTGTGCTCTTGTTCCTGCATCAATCCCAAGTTTCTTAATGTCTCAATGCTCCAATCTGATTCCGACTGGTCTCCAGCCAGTGCAACACAGTATGGGAGCAACTATGGAGAGAGAGAGAGAGAGAGAGAGAGAGAGAGAGAGAGAGAGAGTTGCGAGGGTTGAGAGACCAGGGGAGTGAAGTAGCGATCTTTGTTGATAATATTCTGGAGTAAGTACACCAAATGTGGCTACGGAACATCTTAAACAAATGTGGGTGGGTGGGTGGTAGATGTATTCATCCCAATGAGGAGACAAAGAAGCAACTTTGATTTGAGTTTGTGAGATTCATGGACAACAAAGATGCACAATAGGGCGGTAGAGAGGTACAACAGAATATGATGCTTGGATAAGAAGTTGCTTGTAAATAAAGCTATGTTCGGAGTGGAGTAGAGGTGCGACTCAAAGAGGCCTTGATGGTTGAATATATTACCCTTGGATCAGAGGAACTTGATGATGAAGCTGAAGAGAGCGAGGAACACCTGATATAAACACCTCTGGTAGAGGTTCCCTTTGAAGGTACCAGCAATGGTGGTATGTAGAGGAAGGAGATTAAGGATGTGGCACTAGCGAGCTAGGCTGATGAGTCAATTTAGGCGCTGCAACCGAGGATTCAAATAGTAAAATGGCAACATTGAAGGTGATATAGAGAAGACTGAAAAGGAGATAAACAAATGGAATCTAGTTGAGGAAAGGGGAATCCTACAAGAAGATCATATGAAAGACAAGAAGGAGTTGAGGTCAAAACTATGGATTCTATAGGAGGGCAGAAAGTCTATGGAGGCAAAAGTCTAGACAAAGATTGCTAAAGCTAGGGGAGAGGAATGCAGCTTTTTTCTGTACTATCGCAAACAGAAGGTTCAAAAGAAACTACATTCCGCAGATCATCTCCCAAGAGGGCAAGCTCCTAGTTCAATCTCATGAGTTTATGGAAGGTGTGGTCAAATACTTCTAAGAAGTGTTAGGGAGGCTCTAAGTGGAAGAGGCCAGTGTTTGGATGTAAGGTGCTCAAAACTCTGGACTAGAATTACAGTCTTCATTTGGAGGAGCCATTCTTTGGCGTTGAGATTTTTACTGCTATATGTTGTTGTGGATGGAGTAAAGCTTCTGGTTCTAATGGGTTCAACTTCAGATTCTTCAAAAAAACTTAGGTAGTTGTTAAGCAGGATATTGTTAAATCATGAAGGATTTCCATAGCCTGGATAGGATGTTGAACGGTTTAAACTCTTCTTTTATCACTCTTCTCCCTAAGGTTGATTTCATTGAAAGAGTTTACGCCCATTAGCCTTGTAGGGTTCAGTGTACAAAATCCTAGCTAAGGTGTTGACTAGGAGATTCAAAATGGTGATGAGCTAAGTGGTGGATGAAAAACAAACTGCTTTAGTAAAAAGGAGGAAAATTTTAGATGGGATCCTAATTGTTCATGACATCATTGACGAGTGGAAGAAAAGAAAGAAGAGGGGTAACATTCTGAATCTTAATTTGGAGAAAGCATATGATAGCATTAATTGGGAGTACTTGGTGAAGATCATGGAGCTGTAGGATTGGGAAAAAGTGGTACAAGTGGATTTGGGAGTATATATTCACTGCCTCAGTGTCAAACTGTCAGTGCTAGTCAATGGCTCCCTTACAAAGCAATTCAAAATGAAATGCCATTTTGGTGTGAACTCAAAATTGAAGCCCACTACTCATGCTTTTATTGTCAAAATTACTTGCAAGAAATAACATTTTTACAAACTTTTTAGTATTAATCTTTAACTGCAAGGGCAAATAAATAAATAAATAATCACACATTACCCACCTTTTCTATTTTCTCTCTTACAGTACTATTGATTTTCAAAATTAAGAACAAATCTTACTTCCCATTCTCTCTTCTAATTCATCAGTTTTTTCTTTTAAAAGAAAATCAAGAATCGCACACATGATTTTCAAAATTACCCAAGAACAAATCTTACTTCCCATTCTCTATTCTAATTCATCAATTTTTTCTTTTAAAAGAAAATCAAGAATCGCACACACATAGTGTTTGCTACGAATTCTAATATAATTACTTATACTATTGTATTAAGTAAACATCTTACTTGGTGTCTTGAGGCTCACCAGACTTTTTATTGCCACAAAACTCATTAAAAATGTTAAAAATTACTCTACATTTATCTTAACTTGTGTAAATATAATTGGCAATTTTCGGGTGTTTAAACAAAATCATTAAGCGTATGTATTATCTACTTCTTCAAGTTTGTTGGTTGTTGTTTAATTTGGGCTGGGACGCTTTGCATTTTCATTATCTTGTTGCATGACCCTTCTTTTTTTTGCATCTCTTTAGCCTTTTTCTCCTCGGCGCTTAAGTGCTGTCTTAGCATTCGTTGAGCACTTGCTAGGCGCTCAAGCGCTGGATTTGTGGTTGCCTTCCAATGGGCTTCGCTCGCTGAGCGCCCTTTAGGCGCTTGAGCGCTGAACCCCTCAGGCTTGCCCCTTGTTTTTTCATTGGGCTCCACTCGCTAGGCGCTCGAGTGCTGGCTTGGTGCTCATGGTGCGTTCGATAGGCGCTCGAGCGCTAAGCCATTGTTGGTGTTTCTTTTAGCAACTTTAGTAGGGTGCACTTGCTAAGCGCCCTTGGTGCGCTTGAGCACCTTTATGCACTTGCCTTGTGCTCGAACGCTTCATCATGTGCTTGAGCAGCGCTGAGCAGCACTCGAGCGCTCATGGGTCAACCCCAGGTTAAACTCCTTTATGGAGCTCGCTAGCCGCCTGCGGCGCGCTCGAGCGCTCATACGCTCGCACGCGCTCGCAAAGCGCTCAAGCGCCCTGAGCCAGTTTTATGCCACCTTTTTGTCCTAAACCCTAGTAGTATATAAGATTTTACTTTTTCTCGTTTTAAGGTTACCAAAAAGAATTTTGAGAGGTTTGATCGACAGATTTAACCCCTTTGATTTTCATCCATCTTGTCAATCTTTTGTTTACTCTCTTGTAGCAATCTAGGTGTATTTCATCTCCTTGAAGTGTATTCATAACTTAGATTGTGTCATTCACTTACACATTATTATTTCTACAATTTTGGTCATTCTTCATCAGTTAAAAATTGCTCGGGTTGCATTTTAGCCATTGGGTTACGTAAATCAGGAAGTTGAAGTGACTTAGATCTGTGGAATCAAGAAGGAGCTCTGGGAGCCGTCTCAAGTAAAGAAGTTAGGTCGGCGTTTGGGTAATACAGGTGTAATTCATTTATTCTTCTAGCCTGTAACTTTTTTATTCATAGTGAAAAGTATTTTGTGTGTTGGTGTTGTGGTTTTTATTTCGGGTTTTACCCAAGGGTTTTCACATTATATCTTGTATCGTTTTTTCATGGATGTTAGTTATTTATTTATTAAAATTAAATAATTTTTTAAAATTTTAATTGTCTAAGAATTAACCTCTTCACCCTCCATTCTAGGGTTAATCGAATTTCTTTATATAATTTCAACTTCGATTAATTATAAAGGACAAAAATGGTCAAGAAAATTGCCAAAAGTCCACTTCTGCCTCATTCGACTCCAAAACAATCTGAGCAGTTACAAATTCTATCAACCGTCTCCTCCATCATCCACAGGAAGCACAAAATATCATTTGCAATCAAACTCCACATGCCAAACATCTATGCTAATATACAAAAGAAAAGCACTTATTTTGTATGATAAAGTTGTGTAAATTTTTTGTATACTAAAAATGTTCTTAGTTAGTTAGTAGATCAGTAGATAAACATACAATGCCAAGCTTTCCATCTAAATTTTTTTACTATTTCTTTTCGATTTTACAGTTTAAGTGAAATGGGTTTGGGACAAAAGCTTCCAATTTCATTTTCTTTGTTTTTTTATTTACACACGAATATAGGTCGTACAATGCATTTGGACAAACTTCAAATCTGTTTCTTAAGTTACAAGTGTGTATATATACATACACACACAGTTACATATAGATATACTAATATACATACATACATACATACATACATACATACAAGGCTGCAAGCAGTCTACTTTTTACCAATTTGGTTTATTACAGATTCGTAAAAATGGGTATGGGTTTGCAGACTCTTTCCATCTCCACACTGATTTTACATTTACAAACTATTTTTTTAACAGAATCAATTTGCAGAATCAAATGTTGTGCAGATATTACGACGGACAAACGGTGAGAGAGGGTGACGGCCAGATGGCGAGCGAGGTGGTCCTGGCTGAGGGATGTAGAGTATTGGTTTGGATTAT
>JAOTRH010000024.1:2947636-2968603 GCA_034768845.1 Heliamphora exappendiculata | reverse complement strand
ATGCAATTATGTATAAAAAATGTAATGAGAACAAGTTGGAGAAGAAGATAGCAAGTTATATATGCACATAAAGAAGGAAAAAAAAGTGATAAGTTTAAAAAAAAAAAAAAAAAAAGATGGATACAGACCTTGTGGCGTAATGAAGAGAGGGAGTGGGAACTCGGGAATACGGTAATTGGGCGGGTGACATCAGGTGATACTGCCATTATAGTTTATACCAATTTCACATGTTTGGATTTGTTTATTTTCGCAGAATTTGTTGGCAATACGTAGCCATGTGATTTTAAAATATTTGTTTAATTATTTTTAAAAAAATTATATTCATTATTTATTTATTTATATAAAAAAAATAATATAACTTATTTTATTATCTCGACAGTGATAGTAGTAAAAGTAAGAACAGGTGGTGATAATAGCGACAGGCCAACAAGTGGCAACTTCTTTTAATTTTTTTTTAAATAATATTTTTTTATAGTGTACCAGCCAAACACCAAAACATAAAAACAAAACAAAATAATTTTATAAAATATTTTTATGTAAAAACTATTTTTTACTATAAAATATTTCACATTAAAACAAACAAAACTTAAATATAATCTAATTACATTTTTTTTAAATAACAAATTCAACAAACTTTACATAATATATAAATTCAATAATAAAAATACATTTAAAAATCAAATTCATTATAGGCACAACATCGTGCCATTTCTAAAATACACACCACCCGCCTTCATCCCGTCTTATCTCCATCGAAATTCAAGTACCATTTTCTTATCATTTTTCGGACAAGTGTTTGACAAAATTTTTGCCCATAAATTTTAATTTTTTATTACTAATTTTAACTATAAATTATAATTTTTTTCAAATACTCACAATTTTCGTTATAAATTTTTTTTTTTTTAATTACAAATCACAATTTTTACTAAATATTCACAATTTCTACTATAAATTATAATTTATAAATAACTAATTTTAATAATACCAAACACCATCGAGCCTTATTTGTGATAAATAATATAAAACTTTTGCATGTTTTTATTTTTTTTACTTTTTAAAAAACTTCAATTAAAATTCTTTACTTTTCCTCTGGATGAGAGAGGAATTGGAAAAATAAATTTCTTCCAATCAAAAGACGTTTTTTTTTTTAATGAAACCTCATATATAAAAATCTAGTTTATTGATTTATATTTACTTATTTTTATCCTTTTTTTCTATTTTTTTATATTTTGAACAAATTTTTTTACCTTTTTAAGTCGTCTCATTACTAAAAAGATTAAACATATAAAAATTTAATAAAACAATAAAAAATTATTTAAAATAAGGAAAATTAAATAAATAAATTAATTAATATTGGCTAAAAGTTAAGAAAAAAAATAATACCATATCATCACTACAAAAGTAATACTATATCATCACAAAGAATGATGCGACAAATCTTGACTTCATCCTTTCAAAGCGAAAACCCCAGCTAGTTGGGTGGAAAAAAATTCAGTTAAGCAATAGGCACAATGGTGTCACAAGTTCCTTAGAACCACACATTAGTATGCACCCTCAATGCTTAGGAGTAAAACTCACATGATCTTATAATCATATGACTTCTAAAAAAATGTGTACCACCATGTAATCATTATCTTGGAAGCACATTTCATCTTTCTTTTCACTTTTTAAGAATTTCAATGTAATCAAACCCTTGAGGCACATTTCTTTTTTTTTTTCACTTTTTAAGAACTTCGAAACTTAAGGGTATTTGACATTATTAAAATTAATAACTTATAAATTAAAACTTATAATAAAAATCATAAATGTACCTAAAAATTATAACTTGTACTTAAAAGGGTGGGTGGTGACTGGTGAGTAGATTGGGTAAAAGCCTACCATTTTGATGTTTCTTTAACTGAAAAAATTACTGGATGATCTAGTGGACATAACCCCATGGTGCCACAAGTTTTCTAAAAGCCACACGATCATGTCGACCATTGGCATTTAAAAGTGAATCTCACGTGATCACATAGTTTTCAAAGCGCTCGTAACACCACATGACCATGCTCATGTGAGAGCCAATAAATAACTGCTCCTATGACTAGGACTTCAGAATGTGGTGTGGTAAGGAAGAAAGGTAAATCATAGTTGGCATACAAATGGGGTCTCTCAGAGCTACAAGTGCTTCATTTCTGTGAGGTACATACCAATTCAGCTGCAATTGTGTTTGGACTGTGGACAACAATAACGAAACCTTTTTCCAAGGATCAAAGCTGAATGATAGATGGATGGATGCGAGTGTTAACGCCAACACCAATTCTGAAGAACAGAGCAGCAGCAAGTACCTGCTCACAGTTTTCAGGACACCTGATAATAAAACTGGGATCCTTTCAGGCTACATACAATTGCAAATTATATTTTCTTAATGTCCATCTGACAGGCACAAAAGAGGGACACAGTCCTATGTCATAACGGGGAATACCCAACTTGAATTCTACAAGGGATTAAAGAGATAGCGTCGACTATGTTTTGACACAAAATTAAAAATGACATGACCCGATAACACGTTTAATAAATGGGTTGATTTAGTGTTGAACCTGCAGAACCCAAAAATAACCCATATAACCCGTTTAATTTTGTGTACACTTTTTTTCCATCAACTATTTGGATTTTAGAGTTCTTCATGCATAGATTCATGTTGTATTTCTATCAAAATATTTAAAGACTTTTTGCAAATTGTTTTGAGTTTTTTATTTATTATAATTTATGTAATTTTATGATTGAAACATGCATAAAAATGTAAACTTGTTATTAAATAAATTATTAAACAGGTTATAAACCAATTAACCTGAATATAAACAATTAGCGTTAGTATTAGGATAAGTAACATGTTTAGTTAAATACGTAGTGCTAGTATTGAGAGGTTTCTAACACGAACTCAATATGACACAATATGGGACAATGCCCACCCCTAAGCAAAGGCATTGTCATAAGAAGCACAAAATAACATCACACCCATCAATAAAAGAGAGAGAGAGAGAGAGAGCACACTCCATGAATGATTTGAGTGATAGAATAATATCTACTTACACTTGAAAACTACTTTTTACTTGGACCCATTCTGCTAATAAGAAAAGTAATCAGACATTTGTACTGTTCAAATAAAGAAACACTAGGGAAAACAGGAAATTTGAGTGAAACTGCCAGATTTGTTCAGTTAGTGGAGGATATACACGACTTTTTGTTCAATGAATGAATGATAAATATGTAAATTGACAGCATTTTTTTCAAATCTTGAAAAAGCCCAAAAAGTCGACTACACATAACTTACGCATCATTTTATAACTGACACAAACCTAGCTCCTCATCTCACAAATTCCGCCTTTGTATCAGGCGTGCAATGGTCACTACTACATAATATAAATACACATCAACAAAGCTATACACATGCTGACAACTTATACATCAAAACAGAGAGACAGCTGTAGTTGAAGAGCTTCACAATTTCAGGACCTTAATTTACACTTCCAGTAAACAAATGGTTTTTATTTGATCTCTAAAGTTTGAATTAGTTTAAATGCATATTAAGATCAAAAAGAAAAAAAATGTACAGGCTCTCTAAGGTAGTAAATTATGTACTTTTGAACAGGGTGCTTTTAGTTAACATTCCACGGAAGGATAACTATCTATTGTTCTTGTTATCATATGGCTCGAGAGGAAAAGAAGAGATTTGTCTTTTGATTTTACTTTCCATGTTTGGCAGGACATAACAGTCTTTCTTGTTCTCAACTCGCATTTATGCATAGAATAATACAATATCTTCATTTATTATTGCTTTAACGGTCTTTCTTGTTCTCAACTCGCATTTATGCATAGAATAATACAATATTTTCATTTATTATTGCTTTATAAGAGCGGTGAGCCAGACTACAATAAGCCAATACTCAAAATATGGCAGCATTATGAATGGATTTATGGTAGGAAAACATGACAAAAGCTTGTGGACTCCAGGTTTTAAATCATAAATCATAGAAAGGATGCAAGGATCATAGCTAAAGAAGAATGAAAATTAGTTTAACAATCAAGGATCATAGCTAAAGAAGGATGCAAGGATCATAAATCATAGGCAGCAAATAATAGGTTTTGGTGTAACAATCAAAAACCCTGAGGGTAGGGGAGGAACTTGGGGTTCACTAGATCTCGATTCAAGATAATTTAGAAGTGAATTCCACAATGATTGTGTGGATTATGATTGAGTGGTGAGTGGTACGGGTGGGTTATGGTTGGGTAAAATTCTACCATTTTGATGTTGCTTAACCAAAAAAATTATTGATTGTCCTAGGGAGCATGGCCACGTGGTGCCACAAGGTTCCTGAGAGTCACACAATCATGCCGGCCCCTTGCTTTTAAAAGTGAACTCCACGTGATCATGTGGTTCCCACGAAACTTGTAACACCACATGACCATTTCAGGCTAAGATGCAAGTGCAAATTCTATTTTCTTCAATGTTCCTCTGATTAGGACAAAAGGGAAAGATAGTCATATGTCATAACTAGGAATCCCCAAAATGGGGGGGCACAAAATAACTTTATTTTAACCCAAATCAAGAAGATCAAGTGAAGCTCTTGCAATAAGAAGCACCCAAAAAAAAATTAATAATCAAGGAGATCAAGTGAAGCCCTTGCTATAAGAAGCACCCAAAAAAGTTTAATAATAATAATAAGCCCATTAGTCACACACACACACACACACACACACACACACACACACACACACACACAGAGCTCTATACAAAAGCTACCACACTCAGGAATGAGAGAATCATCTCTAATTCACTTAACTACAGTCTACGACCCACTTCAAAACATTCTGCTAATAAAAAATGTAAACCAACATTTATAAAGACTAGGGAAAACAGTAAGTTTCAGTGAAACTGTAAGTTTTGTTTAATTAATGGAGGGTACACGACTTTTTCTCAATTAGTAAATGATAAATATATAAATTGATAGTAATATTTTTATTACTTGAAGAAGCCCAAAAGGTCAGCTAGACATAACTTACACATTATTTTATAACTGACAAACCTCAAACCTCATCTCACAAAATCTGCCTTCATATCGGGTGTGCAATGGTCACTAATACACACTACACACCAACCAAACCAAACACATTCGAACAACTTATACATCAAGACAGAGAGACAGCTGTAATTGAAGAGCTTCGCAATGTCAGAACCTTATTTTACACTACCAGTAAACAAATGGTTTTATTCATTGACCATCAATTATGATCTCTAAAGATCGAATTAGTTTACATGCATATGAAAAGAAATTTTTAGAAAAAGGTACAGGCTGTCTAAGGTTGTAAATTTTGTACTTTTGGACAGGGTTCTTCTAGTTAACATCCCACGGAAGGATGACCATGTATTGTTCTTGTTATTGTATGACTTGAGAGAGAAAAAAATAAAAAAGGAGATTTGTCTTTTGATTTTATTTTCCATGTTTGACAGGACATAGCAGTCTTTTTTGTTCTCAACTAGCATTTATGCATACAATAATACAATATTTTCATTTACTATTGCTTGTATAAGTGCGGTGAGTCGACTACAATAAGCCTCAACACTCAAGGCAGCACTATGAATGGATTTATGGAAGGAAAAGATGACAAAAGCTTGTGGACTCCAGGTTTTAAAACATAAATGATAGAAAGGGTGCAAGGATCATAGCTAAAGAAGAATGAAATTAATTGATTTTCAAATTTTCTGAAAATTAGTAATTCATGGTCCTGGGCAGTAACTAATAGGTTTTGGTGTCACAATCAAAAGCCCGAGGGTAGGGGAAGAACTTTGGATTCACTAGATCTCAACATGAGACAATTTCAGGAATAGATTCTGGGATGCGAATGGTACCCCCCAAGAACAATATTTTTCCATTTTTGTGTATGTATTGGTTATTAGAATTAAGTCTTCAGGTAAAGATTGATTGGGCTGGCTAGGGAACGATTTCAGGGTAGAAAACAGAAGCTTAAAAACCTAGGTGCATGGTATAGGGTGCCAGAAAATTCAAAGGACAGAATTCCAGGAGTAGATTTTGCGTTGTCAACGGCATCCCAAGAATTCCAGTTTGTAGGTATTGGTTGTTAGGATTAAGTCTTCAGGTAAGGATCGCTAGGGCTGGCTAAGGAATGATTTTATTAGTTGCGAAGAAGAAGAATCAGAGGTAGTTTCAAATCTGGAATTCTAAATTATGCCAACAAACATTACAGTTCAATACATCCCTTCCACACATGCAGGCATTGACACTGAACAAAAAAATAGAAAATAGAAAACTGTCTAAGGAAACAAAGGGAAATAAAGAGACCCTATTATAACTATAATTCCGAATAAACTCTTCCCAAAAACTGATATTATGCAGATCAAAAATTTTAACTGCTAATAAATCAAAAATCCTATTCTTAAACTCATTCTTCATTTGATGCCTTTTCGATCCCCATCACTTTTGACCTTTGGGTTATTGACTGAATGGATGTTAAAACATTGCCAGTTGAATTAAAAAATTGAAAGAACAACTTACCTCAGTGTAGCCGCAAGAGAACGAGCGACTCCTCAAACCTGACAAATTATTGCACAAGGGTGAAAAAATGCACTCAACAAAGCCCAAAATGAACATGAATATATAGTATGAACCCAAACCTTTTTCCATAGACTTGTTACATCATGATTTCGACAATATGTAGTCAACCTTTAAAAGTGACGTCAGGTTCAAAGCACCTCGCATTTTAGAAATGATTCATAGTCCTACAAAAGTAATTGATAGCTCCATCCTCTAATCACGAACTTCCTCCCAAAGCATAGTCTCAAAATCTGACCTAAACATGCACCATGAGACAAGAAAAAAAAAAGGCTCCCTTAAAAGCATTCAGTGGGTTTTAAAACGTATACGTAACACCAATTCGAACCCATATTCCAAACCAACGCTTCTGAGAATGAGGAATTCCATATCTAATGAACATGCGAGGATTCTAGTAAGCCCTTCTTTACAAGCTATGTTACTGCAAACATAACATATAGAGCAGGCATGCAAGCACAAAGCAATGCAGAACATCATTAACCAAATTTCAAGAAATGAGCAGGCAATTTAGACAAAATATGAAAGGAAATAGCCTGCAACACAAAATAAGTAAACTTGTCGAGAGCACATAAATGCTCACACCAGAATAAGTAAATGGCAGTGTCGCAATCCCAAATGAGTCATGACTGGACCTGAAGTTCCCAAAACTACATTGCATGATATCTATGCCCACAACAACAAACAAGCAAATGCAATCTTTCGTATGCAGTAAAATTAAATCTCATACAAGAAAAAAGGTAAAGAGGAAACAATCACGGCCACCGTTCATAGGTTTTTGCGCATATGTAAATAACATTGCTCTGACAAATAAGACGTGCTGGCTACATCGGCTTGGAAAAATTGGGTATAAGGCCACAAACGATTTATCAGTTGACAGCGGTCACCCTAAACAAATCCACAAAGGTGGGCCAAGGTGGAACATAAATATCTCAAATTCTGTTCATCGGGTCTTCAGGTCTAGGCTGGAGACATCATCAAAAGGGGCAATGGGCTTGGCTTCAGGCATTGTAGATAGAGCTGTTTTGATGGACAGGGAAGGAAACAAACAGAGAAAGGAACATTAGATTTCCAGAAAAGGTGGTCAGCTAGGTTAAGACACAAAAACTGAAATGTGATCTTGTTTAATATCCGTATACGAAAGAAAAAGAAAGTTTCCTATAGAAGTAAGCCAAAAAAGGAGACAATTATCATACCCGTAGGCCCCAATAATCTGAGAGACTAATAGCCATGATGTTTCCCATGGGAAACAGGGTTCTGACCAGATGACCTGGAAACAAAATCCAAAAATCAGCATCCGCTCAAGATGAAGACGTCAATAAAACAAAAAGGATAGTTTAAACCAAAAGAACAAACAAGATGCAATAGCCGCTCAAGTAATGAAATTTGGAAATAAATACAATTTCCAATAATGAACAAGAAAGAGTAAATCTTACCCAGCACCGCCAGAACGAGAAGAGGAGTAAATGCCATATGCTCCATACCCTCCACCACCACTCTGCAGAATGGTAACAAAATAAGAGCAATAGGCACTAGTTCAGTTAATAAATGGAATATGCACTCCACACTACTCGGCGTCTACAAATGGGATTGCATGAAACAACCCTAGAAAAACACAAAACACTAAATGATGCAAACCACAGCTAGGAGTACCTGTGAACCACCATAACTTCCATAACTGTCACTCACAGGTAAGTCGGAAGAACCATATCCATCAGAGTAAGTAGAATATCCCCGTCCACGTGACTTATTATCACGGTTTCCATATTTCGAACCATCTGGCATGTCAATTGACATGGGAAGATAAGGAAGAGCTGGTGGCAGTGAAGATAAAGCTCCCTCCATTTCGAAAATGTTGGCTTTTAACCGCATAGTTACTTGTAAGAGGGCGTTGCTAGCGACATTGAGGTCCCCAGTAATCTGGTAAATGACATTTTCATCAAATTATGAGCCCGCAAATGTTAGGATGAGGAATGAAATAAACAACAAAGAAAGACGCAATGGTGAAGCACCGCACCTCCACCCAAAGAAAAGAAGGGAAACGCCAAAACGGAAGAAGAAATCAGTACACACACACACACAACTAAGCAGCATTAAAATATTTCACCTGCACCATCTCCTCATCGTCCATAGCAACTTTGGGAAGGTTTTCCTTTGACAGAATGCGGATGCTCGCTCTTGTTACACTCCTCATCTCTGTAATGATAGCCCCTCCTTTACCGATAAGGCATCCAATTCGTGAGCTCGGTACTAATAGACGAGTCATGATAACTGAATCACCTGATTCTTTTTCAGATTTCTGACTACATCGTGGTTGCAAGCGCATTGCTGCATCAATGGTTGGAGATGGATCTTCAAATGACTGATAAGACAACATTGTAGAATCAGATCAGTCTTACGGCCTAGGTTCTGGATGTTTTGTCATTAGATAAAAATAAATCATATAACAGATTGCTGCTCACCTCCTTTGCTGATATGGATATAATGCAATCGTCTCCTTCAGCACCTGAACTATCAACTTTAATAGATGCCCCAGATTCCTGTCTTATTTGTTTGATAATAGCACCTCCTTTTCCAATCACGCCTCCAATATTTTCAGTTGGACAGACCAAACGAAGTGAGAATTCCCTTGCAGAACCTGACCAATCCCCCATTTCACTTTTGTAACCCCCAAAAGGACCCATCAATGAAGTTACACCCATGAGTGGCACACTGCCACTTTGACTCGTAAATGTTCCACCAGATTTATAGATAGACGAGGATGACAATAGCAGGTGCTGGGATCGTGACGGATTGTCATGGAGACGAGATGCCACTTGATAAAGGGCCTTCCTAACAACAGAAGCCTCCCCAGTTATCTGAGATCGAAACATATACAAGGTCTTCATTATCATCAACTACCTAACTGTACAACCGATGCAGATAAAATCCCAAGTATACAAACATTTGAAACATAAACATGCAATCAAATGGAGTAAACACGATATATGGGTGACAGCGAATCCAAATCCAGCAGAAATAGTTAGAATGAAAAATGATACTAAGACGCTTCATTAAGCTCCCTTGACTTGCTAATAAATACACACACTATAACGTAGAAGGTGTTTATATGCTTGATACCTCAATAATGCTCAGCTAAAAGTTGATGATGTGGCACTCAATCAACATTGCCAACTAACCCAATTTAACATAAACAAAACGAGAAGATTATACTCCTAATCTTGCTAATCAAGTTCAATAAAGCATAGATAGCTGAAAATGCAATCCTGGAAGGTCGTATTAATTATGTCAACGTCACAAAAATCTTGAAGAATCGTAACATTAAAAAAAGATCTTTTTGATCAATTAATTGATAATTATCAGTTCTAATAAAAAGCGGCAGTTGCATCAATCAGGAACTGCGCATATTATATTTTGTCCTGAAACTGCATAATGCAGCTATCAATTATTTCTCTATTTTCTGCAGTACATAAACAACACCTCTCTCCACACGCGCGTGTGCGCGCACGACCAGTTTTAAACTTTTTCTAGCCGAAGTTGTATAGAGGTGAAAGGTAACCTTCAGGAAAAAACACATGAGAACCTTACCAAAACAATAAGGTAAAATGGGATAAAAATAGCATGGTTACCTGGAGAAGCTCGTCAGAATTTGAAGCACAAGGTGGAAGATGGTCGCTACTCAGAACTCGAATTTGGGCACAAGTTTCAGTGCGCATGTTTTGAATTACTTGTCCGCCTTTGCCAATAATACATCCAATCTGATCGGACGGCACAAGCATTCTAACAGTAACTTTCTGAGACTCCTCAAACTCATCATCAACAAGTGATTCATCAGCAATGATCCTTTCATGCACCCTAAAGAGAGCATCCTGTGCAGGTGAAACAAGTTCACCAGTATCTTCAAAGTTATTAGTTTCCTCACTTGAACTGTAAATAGTGACTACACGCTCATCACAGCCAGGCACAGTCTCACCAATCCTGATCTTTGATTGTGTTTCAGCCCTCAGTTGCTTTGCAATCTCACCTCCCTTTCCAATAATACTTCCAATTCTCTTTACAGGGCACAAGTAACGGTATACAGTGTCTTCTGAACCAATAGTATTCTGGTCCCTTTCATCAGATGGATTTCTTCTCTTACTTCCTCCATCTCCAGAATAGTCCGATTGAGAATGGGATCTCTTTCCATGGTTATTCCTCTGCCCAGCCATTTTAGAATGGGACTATATCTACAATGCTAGCAGATATCACCACTTATCTCAATTAAAACTGCAGCCACAGAAAGAAACTGTAAAGCATGTTACACAACTCTAGCTCCAAGAAAAAGTCCCAACCGATAATTACGCATTAAATGACTGAAAAGGGATCAACTACATAAAAAAATAATTGCTTGGCTCTTTCAAAATCAGTTGCATCCAAACAACACTAAATCACAATTCAATCTCAACAATTCATAATGCTAAAAAACGAGTACAAATCTTAATAGAAATGGCGAATATCCCATTCAAACTGAAAACCATAGGCAAAGTAGATGATATGCAACATGGATGTGGTTGCCGATACAGTACTAAAGACAATTCATTTGGCGTAAAGTAACATTGACCCACAAGATCACAATTTACTCTCAATAGTTCAAAACTCCATAACACTCAAAGATGAGCACAAATCTTATTAGAAATGGCGAGGGCATTACTAAAAGACATTCATTTGGTGCACAGCAATCAGATAAACGTTGTGAGTGGTTGTAGCAGCTGAACTTATAGTAAAAGTTAAATTACTAAAATGCAAAATCTAAGAGCACCAAAATAAAGCTTCTCAAAAATCAACTTTTAGTTGTTTTTGGCCTATGAGCAAAAAGAAGAAATGTGACAAATGTTTCGACACAATTTTCAATGAAAAAAAAACTAAATTCTGCTTCTTATTAGCAGCAACAAACACCCCATTATCATTCACCTCTTGCCTTAACTTCGTAGTCCGCCTACGGGATAGAAGGAATCCTAACAAGGGGGTGTTTGGCAACGCTTAAGCTAGTAGCTTTTAGCTTTCTGCTACTAATTTTAGTTATAAGCTGCAATCTATTCAAAACACTCACAACTTCTGCTAGAAACTACAATTACTTTTTCTTCTATTTTAGCTATAAACTACAATTTTTACTAAATACTTATAACTTTTGCTATAAGATACAATCTATAGGCTACTAATTTCAGCAATGCCAACACCACCAAGGTCTACAACTGCATATTGTATGGTATGTCAAAAACAGGATCCCGAAATTGAGGCGCGACATCAAAAGCGCTCGATTAATAACAAGGTCAAATAGTTCGATGCATCCATTAAACTAGTATTTCAATAACTGGACGCCCGGACCAGCTTTCACTCCCCTCGACTAATTCCAGGATCTGAAGTTAACATCCAAACAAACCTCCGGCAGCCCTAAGGACTCAAACTAATGACAATTAGGGAGCAAACATCCAGTGTCCCTGAACTACGATTGCTTCCATTTTCAATCAGCGATAGTTCAATACATCGGAGGTGAATTAATAAAACTCAACTAACAAACATAAATGATCCCCCTATTAAATGTTCTTCACACAGAAGCAGATTCCTAATAAGCTCGAAGAGTAATCAAATGACAAATCGAACTAATAGCATAGCATTTAATTGTACTCGTGATAGACGAAATCAAAAGCAGAAGAAGAATTTATCTTAATGCATCGGAATGTTGACGAATTTTTTTCATAAAAATGAAACCTTAGATCGGAGGACAGACAGAAGATGGGAGCTGAGAGCGAGAAAGTTCCGAACCTTGTTGGATTTGTTTGAATGGAAGGAGATACTGAGATGGAATCCCCGAAATATATCTGTATGTAAATACAAATATAGGTAACTAACCGCCTCTCCGTGCAGAACGTTTATAAGGTACGCGCTTTGCGAAAATATCTTTGCGAGCTGTCCATTTGGGTTTTAGGGTTTGGACCAGGGGCATTTTCAATGACGTAAATATCCATTCCGGCTAAATTACGAAAATGCCTGTTTTTGAGAGAGAGTGCGAAAAGTTAATCTGCGGTATATTTACTTTGTTTATTTTATTGTGAAAATTAAGATAAATATCATTTTAAAAAATTATTTATAAATAAAAAATATTTCAAATTTTATATATTTTACTAGGTTTTGTTTTATGTATTTTTAAAAAAATTTGACCTCTACACCCTTTTCTAGTAATTGCACAACGATATAAATTAAATAATTTATATTATATCTAAAACTTCAAAAATCTTGTTTTCTTAATTTTTGTTGATTAATACGGTCACTATAATTTAATCATTTTCTAGTTTTGTGTATATCGTAAATGTATATAAACATTTACAATATTATTTTTATTGATTTATTTTTTATCGTTTTTCGTGGTCTACCACTTGGCCGTTTCATATTTGTTAAAATACAAAAAATAATAAACATTAAGGTTTCGTTAAATGGTCATTTCATTTCGTTGTATATATATTAAAACATAAAAAATAATACACATTAAAGTTTAATTAAATAGTCGCTTCATTTTATTGCATACATATTAAAACACGTAAAATAATAGAATTAAAATTTTATTAAATAATACACATGAGTTTGACTCATTTTTATAAATAACACGTGTGAAATAATAATATTTTCAGAAATTATTCACATGAAATAGCGTATGAAACAATATTCGCTTTTGAAATGATACATATTAAGAATTTTTAAAATGATAAACATGAAATAATAATATTTTCTTAGAATATTTCAAGACATTGTTTCATATATATTATTTTTAAAACTGATATTGTGACATTTGTATCATTTTCTATTACAAAAATAAAGTAGTTATTCAATTAATGTGTATTATTTCTGCAATTTTAACAAATATAATAAAAATGAATTAACCAAAATATTATTAATGTGTATCATTTTCTGTTAACGTGATATTGTATAATGTGTTTCATTTTCTGTTACGAAAAATGAAACAGTCATTTAATTAGTGTGTATCATTTTTTACAATTTTACCAAATATAACAAAAAACAACATAAAATGAATTAAGCAAAATATTATTGTAAAAAAATAAAGCGACCAAACTCTGTCATTTAATAAAACAAATCTTTTGCAAACCACAATCAGCGTGTGTTATGATTCCAAGAATGTTGGTAACTACCATTTAATAAAATATATTTTTTACAAATCTTTCTATTTTAATTATAAAGTCAATTAAACTTAAAAATTGGTATAAAAATTTATTTTTTTAAAATAATTTAAAAAAAACTTTATAGAATACACAACTTTTGAAAAAAAACTTATCCTCAACCACCTTATTAAAATATGACTTATCTCCAAATTACCTTATTTTATTTTGTTTATTTGTTTTTTAGAAAACTTTTTCTTCATTTAGTAAAATTATTATAGTTTTTAACTTCTCTCATCTACACAAGTCGAATAAATATAAAAAAATTAGAAAAAATAAAAATAAATCAATAATCTAAATTTTATGTTACTTATTTTTATTTTTAATAGTTGTTTTTCATCTTTTAATTAAAATTTTTTATTTTTTGAGTTCATCCAAGACAATTCAAAACATTAAATAAATAGTCAAAAATTAAAAAATTTAAAAAACCAAAAAAAATTCTAAACATTTTGCCCAAACAAGGTCAATTATTTATTTTTTTGGGACCACGTAAAAGTGAAAACTGTTGGATATTTGCAAAGTTTGACTTTTTAGGAGTTTTAATTTTTTTTATTAAAAAAACTAATAAGATTATTTTTATATTTTAAAATATTTGGATCATTTTATAAGTATGGTGATTAATTTTTATGAGATAACTCTCACCGTAACGAGAGGTCTAATTAAAATTAAGACAAAATCTTATAAAAAATTAATTTCAAATAATTGATAGCACATGATATTTCAAATTCAAAACCTTTAAGATAATAAACTCCAAAGTTTCAAACTTTAACCACTAAGCTAACCATTTGGAGTTATACATAAAATAAATTATTTAAAATAATTTATTTTATATAAATTTTGTATTTTTATTTTTTTTGTTAAAATATTTAATCATCTTTAATTTTTACTTTTAAAATGTGCTATTTGGAATACTGGCATGATTGTTTTTGTTTTTAAGAAAAGAGTTTAATTTTTTAATTAAAGATATTATAGTTATTTTATTTATAAAAAATGATATTTATGATTTATATGGCTTTTTCTTGAAAAATATAAGTGAGAAAAAGAGTTATTAGATTTTTTTAGAGATATCATGTATTTTGGCCCTATTTCGGTTATTTAAAAAGCTATTTTTTATTAAACAAAATTAGCTTTAAGCCATATTGTTTGATTTATCTAAAAAGTCAACTAGTTTTATTTTATTTTTTAATTAAAAAAATTATACACATTCTAAACATATTAAATTTTGTTAAGTAAAATAACTATAGCACTCTTAATTCAAAAGCTAATTATATTCTTAATCGTAAAAAAATACGTACTAATATACAAAATATTATAATTTAAAAATATAAAATAATGACATATTAGACATTTTAATAAAAAAATAAAAAAAATAAAAATTATCTCAAATATTCTAATTTTTTTTCTTTTCTTTTTTAAAAAAACTAAATCTTTTAAGAGCCAAATTATTTAAGCATCCTAAATAGGGTCTATAACTCAAAAATTAATTTTTTGAAAGAAAAAAAAAAAGATAAGCCAAACACGAGCTTAATACAGTTCTTTGAGGTAGACAAAAAAACTAATGCAAATCAATTATTTAGATATATGTGGGATTTATTTATTTGTAAAATTCACATAATTGATATATTCTTTTGCAATTAATTATTATCCATATTTATGTATTTAAATTTTTCTTATTCAATATAAATGTTAAAGTAATAATTAATTCAATGGTGCAAATCATAAAAGTGAAGCAGACCTAACCAAACAACTAGTTTGGGGACCTCGATTTTAATAATTAAAAAGATGTTCATTTGATTGGAATCGATTTTAAGTTAAAGCATAATTCAATTGTTAATAATTATATTTTTTTTCAAGACAAAAAATGTTAATAATCATAATTAAAATTTGTGCAAATAAAAAAATGGATCAGATACAACTAAGCGGCTAGTTTAGGAACACAGCGGACTCGATTGACAACTAGTTTAAAAATTATTTATTTTATTTTATTTTATTTGCGTTTTTACTTAAAAAGTTAAACTGCGTTCAAAATAGGTTGTTTAGTAACTTAATTTTTAAGGTAACTTTTTTTTAAGTTGGTTGTTTAGATAAAAATTTATTTATTTTTTATTTTTTATTTAAAATAAATAATTTTATCCTTCTATATATTTAATATTGTATACGGGTAAAACTCACTCCTCGGATACACACTCAACTACATAAGCAATAATAAGTAGCCCAAACAAAATCAACGACAATATGAGAATGAGATAGAAAGAATTAGCTAATGTGTACCTCAGTTCTAGAATGAGATAGAAAGAATTAGCTAATGTGTACCTGAGTTCTAAGGCCTCTGATTTGGCTATGAGGAGTAAGTGGCTCTATTCAAGTAGCTCGGGTAATGTTGTTCGAGTGATTCAGTTGGAGTTACTCGAGTAATATGGAAGTTGTTGGTATTTTTCTCTACCGAGCGATAAACTAATATTTATGTCACTTAAGCTTTGAGTAATTCATTGTGACTTATTCGAGTGACACCTCTTATGTAGCTCGACTAGATGATGATTGGCTCGAATATTTATCTTACAAAAGGACTGGCTCCACTGGTTCAAATAGTTGAGACTTGGGCGACTAGGGTCTCTAATAGCTCAACTATAATAGATACATGTAACACTTGATTCTTATATTTTTCATGAAGACATTTCATATGACAGACTAAGACAGTAGTCCTGACTACTTGATTATATTACCATGCCACAAACTATGAAAATATATAGCACATACTGTATTATTACCACAACGCGTATCGCGAAGGAAGCACAGACTGTAAACGTAGCTCTGATTACCCAATTGAGATGACATAGCACAGATTATGTAATAACCCGTACTATGACAATTAATAAAAATAAAACACGTGTCATTCCTTAGAATAATATATTATTTGACAGTTCGTAGAAAATTTTAAAATAAAATTTCTGACAAATAATAATATAGCGATAAGAATTTTAAATACTTCTAGATTTCTTTGCATATGATAGGATTATAAAAAGAATTTGGATAAGATTAAATCAAAATTAATGATTGAAAAAGATTTAATAAGATTCCGGATAAGATCAAATCAAAGGTAATGATTGAAGAATATTTGAAAAAAATTCTGGATAAGATCAAATCAAAGTTAATGATTGAAAAAGATTTAGATAAAATTCTGGATAAGATCAAATCAAATGTAATGATTGAAGAAGATTTGAAAAAAATTCTGAATAAGATCAAATTAAAGTTAATGATTGAAATAAATTTAGATAAGATTCTAGATAAGATCAAATCAAAAAGTAATGATTGAAGAATATTTGGATAAGATCAAATCAAATGTAATGATTGAAAAAGATTTGGGTCAGCCTATAAAAGGCACATTGTGGCAACATATCATCACACATCATCTCTCACACACAGTGAGCTTTTAAGACAAACACTCAACGCCGCCGCCACCGTGAGCCCGACGCCGCTCAGCCACCGCCGACACCACCCACGCTGCCGTCAGCCTCCACCACCGTCCCCAGCCACCATTTCTCTCTCTATTATGTAATCTCTCTCTTTATCCATTATGCATTGAGATTTTATCACCGGGGGATTAGAAATTTTGGAATCAAGATCAAGAAGGGAGTTTTGTCACGCCTAAGTCAATGTGATATGCTTAAGTATTATCTTGAACATAAATACAATATTATTTTGAATATAAATGCATTCGAGATACTTAAGTATTATCTTTAACATAAATGCAATATTATTTTGAACATAAATGTAATATTATTTTGAACATAAATATATGTGAGAGTGCTTAAGTATTATTTTGAACATCAATGCATGGATTATGTACTATATCTATTTTATATTCATGTTTTGAAGTATGAAAAATTGTGATATCATAATCTTTTATTCAAATGCATTGGTGTTGTTTTTAAATATGCTATCTGCATTTTTTACAAAACATGAGTATGTCAAAGGAAGATTTTTGATAATATGCATCTGTTACAAAGTACCAAGTTACAAGAGTTTTTGGCCTTTTATATCATATTAGGGGAGGTTGTCCAATTATAGGTGTTATTGCTCCCTATGAGGGAGGTTGCCCGTTGAGCGGGGGTTTTTTTCCTTAAAGGCTTTGCGGGCTATAAGTCCTGGACAGCACATACCACTCGTGCTTGGTGGAAAGTGGCTCTCATTCTATCATGTTGCTAATCCGTGCATTGAGAATTGAGGTTACGGTATCGTCGAAACTCCTGGTCGTGAGATTGACGACTTCTTGGTCACTGTTGGGTATGAGTTGTGAATGAGACATGATTATTTTATATTGTGGCGATTATGCCAGAAACTTTATTTTGAGACAGTGAATTCCATAATTTGTGGTTATTAAGCCTAAAGTGCTACTTTTACAAAGATTGAGAAAAATTTGTTATAACTTGTGAGATCCTAAAAAACCTGATAAGGTTATTTATGAAATGTTTGTGACAAGTGGATGCAATATCTTTTTTTTATTTATAAAAAGTGTGATATTTTAGTAAAAGGACTATTTTTTTATCTTGTTCATTACAATACTAAATGCAATCTCCTGTAACCTTTGTGATTGCAGATAGCAGGGATGGCTAGACTTGGTCCACCACAGTCTTCAAGTTTGTAATCCCAGGCTCGTAGTTAATGTTTTTTTTTTGTAAAATATACATGGTTTAGGGATATAGAATAGCGTATCCGAAGTATGTACAGTTGCTTGTGTCCTATAAATAAATAATTTCAGTTTGAGAATTTTGTTTGGTATACGTCGGTTTGGGTATACTGAAAAATATAATCATATCATGTCTCACCTGAATGTATTTAGTCAGTACCTTAATTGTAACGCGAAGGAAAAACTGTGCAAACTCAGGATGTGATAATATTCTTTATCGATTTTTTACTTTTGAAAATGGGTGTGACAGATTATGCGGTTTAACATAGACTAAATGAAGCAAAACACATATAGCATAGGCTATATCATTGTGGATTCCTTTGAGAATCGAAAGTGTCCCAAAAATCATAGAGATAATGACAATACAATCCTGCATGAGACGTTGAGAGACATATGACTTGGTAGTTAAGAAAAGTACTTGTCAGATCACATGAACCCACTCAGTCGAGTGACTCCTGAGTCACTTGGCCTGAGTGGGTCTGGCAATTGACCCGAATGGGTCGGGTACCCACAGGGCACCCATTGGCGGACCTAGTTGAGTTGAAGTAAACCATTAATTGGTTGATTTTTCGAGATCTCTTGATTTCTCGAGATCTCCTTTCATGATCTGATTAAATCTCTTTAGGAGTCCTATTTTAATCCTAACAAACTCCTCCGACGGTTATAAATAAGAGGGACAATTACCAAAAAATAATAATAATAAGAGGAATAGTTGTGCTTTCGAGAATAATCAGATTAAAGAGCATGATACATACTGTTCATACTGCCAATACTTCAAACTCAATTAGTCTTCTCCTTTACCCCATCATCGTTTTACCCCGTTTTGTATTTTCTGACTATTTTACTTATTTCACCTCTTCGAATTATTCATTATTCTCAAAGAACCTCTGTAAATATTAACATTTATATGTAATTGATAGTAGTAGTAATAAATAAATTATTAATAAGCGGTATTATTGTATTTTAAAAGTGATGAAAATTTATATTTTGATTTGACTTTTTAATTTTTTTTACTTTTTTTATTTTTTTGTCAGTCAGACAACTTTGATTTTTTAATCTTTTTAGTCAAAAAAAAGTCAAAAAACCAAGTTTGCCAATTGCGGTAAGCCTAAAATAGTTGTTGCCTAAAAGAATTAAAGGTTTTTTCTGATTTTCTTTTTATTCATTTTCTCATTTTTCTGTATAGTATTTTATTACACTTTATTTCATCATTTGTCTCACATGATTATAAGGACATATATTTTTATCTATAAATTATATATTACATTTTTTCATTTCTCATTTCATTCTTGTTCTTATCAAAAATCCAATTGATGAATGAATGATTTAATATTACATCGTCATAAAGAAAAGTAAAAAAATAATTAATTATTAAAAAGAAACAAAAAGAGAGAAGTGTTAAAACATAACAATAAATATTTTTTAAACTCTCTTTTCACACTTATAATCTATATTACAATTTAGCTCATGATTTAAGAAGTATCTCTTGCAATCTAAAGGGTCATGTTTCTTCGAGCAGATCTAACGATCAAGAGGCGTTTGAGGCACAAAATGTCTATGGTATATTTTAGATCATTGGTAAAAGTTTGCATCCCGCCCAAATTAGAGCAATCCAACGGTAAAGGTTATGCCAAACATCAAATCCTTATTTTCAAAATCCTACATCCAGTGAAAAAGAAAACCTAGTTTAGCGTCTCTCTCTCTCACGCTCTCTCTCCCATGTTCTCTCATCCCTTCATCGGCACCTCTCCGCCTATTGCTCATATCTCTCTCTACCATCTCCGTTCACCGACCACCACCGATCATCGCTGACCACCGCCGCCCTTCTTTGCTCCATCGCACCATCGAAGGTTACTGTGCTCTCTTTCTCTCTCGCCGTCGAGTACCGATCTCTGTTCGTTTTCACAGTATCGATGGTTCGTTTTCACTTTCTCACCTTTGTCCCTCCCCTCTCATCTCTCCCCTCTTCCCTACTGTCAAAAAATACTCACCAACCCAAACATCCCCTGACGCCCTCCTCTCTCCACCTCCCTCTATTGACCCGAAGCCTACTCCCCCATTAACCCATTTCCCTATTGTTTTAGATTGTTGGTCTAGGGTTGGCGAATGCTGATCTCGCTATTGGCGAATTCCATGTATGCCTTGTTTCTCTTCTTTCTCAGGTGTTCCTTCACTTCCATGCGATGCATTTGTCTTCCCTCTTACCAAAAAAAAAGGAGACGAAGATGATTCTCTACGTCTTCTCTTTTAACCAAATCTATTCTGAATTTCTCTTTTTCACTCAATTTCTCTGTTTCTTATTTCTTTTATTTCTCTCGGCTTCAAATTGAATTGGTCCAATTGGACATCTCGACTGAAGAAATTAATTTGATTAAAATGCAATCTTGTGTTGGAATCTGTGAATTTCATTGGCCATGGAAATTCAGATTTCAATAGCAGATTCAATTACAATTGGATTGGCCAT
>JAOTRH010000024.1:2921692-2940181 GCA_034768845.1 Heliamphora exappendiculata | reverse complement strand
TTTTGTAAAATTTGGGGCCCCCCCCCCCCCCCCTTCTTCTCATCCTTTTAGGACTTGAGGGTACGCTTTTAAATGTACTATGTATTGAGTTTGCACATGGTTTACATCATAGAAGAAACACACAAAGAAAGTTCTTCCTGTTACACTAGTATGAAAGCCTTTGGTAGCAAAATTCAATTATCGAAGCTTTTTTTTCCTACAGGAGGGGATAATGCAACAAATGTTTTCACGATTTCTTGCACATTCGTTGAATTTGACATTTTTACCCTCCATGTAGCCTTTTCTATATGCTCCATCGTTGCTTTTCATCTATGTTTTCAATCTCCCTCTATTTTTTTCTCACTGAAAAGCCACAGAAAGTGGAAGAAGTTGGTTTCATTGTGAGCTGTCCATGCCATCACTTGCCCGAGTCACCGTCCATGGGTCTCTCCCTTTCTCTTTTCTTTTCTTCTTCATCTCCGGCCATATCCTTCCGTCATCACCACAATGATCTCTCTCTCTCTCTCCCCCCCTCCTTCCCTCTCTAAATTGGAGTTCTTAGACAAGGTCATCACATACCCTGATTTCTTTACACCCTCCCTCCCACCTGTCATACCCCATTCCACCTCAATGGTTGATAGAAATTATGTTCGGTATATAAATAAACTTGTGAGCTATTACCAATAATTTTGACTTAAGCATTTTAGATTGCGTTGTTAGACTCTTTATTCACGTTATTGGGCTAGTGGTCTACTTGGCTTGTTACACACCTCCCCCCTTCCCCTCAACCCACCCACAAAAAAAGCCCAAAATCCAGAACCCCGAACTACAAACACCATAAACCAGGAAGGCCTCTCAGTCCTCATATCATTCTCTATATACCTTCCTCTTCGTCATCCCTCTTGTTTTTCCAATCCTGGCCAGTTAAATTCCTCTTTTGGTTTTCCTTCTCCTCAGTTGTTTTGCCTACACTCTCACCGTTGGTGACATTTGCATTGGCTTCAGCAAAGTATTCATACATCTATCCCAAAATGTTTGACATCTATTGTGACAATCTGAATGAAACCGGCAATCCAAAGCTAAAAAACACAAGGAGTTGGGGTTTAACCTGACAATGGTTGACAATTCAGGGAAAAGTAGATAGGATCTGAACCCATGTGGTTTGGATTTGTTGTTTGGGGTTAAGACAGGATCTCAACCAATGTAGCTACAGATAGAGTTGAGTCCTCTCTTTCAATGGATTTGCAAACTTCAACATTTTCTGATCTGGGTCATGCTCTGCAAGTTTGAAAATTGAAAATTGAAAATTGAAAATTTTGATATTACTATTAATTTTATATGCTCTGATATTTTTCCCCTATCCTTGCTATATGCAGTTTTGGGGCCATTATCCTTTTCACCAACTACGGAGGTACTATGTTTTCATGTTTGCTCGGTATTTAGTTGATGAATACAGTTCTGGAATTCAACTTCCTTACCATTGAAACAATTGCAGGGAACCTCAGCAATTCAAGATAGTGGGGGCTCTTCTTCATCCCGATCAGACAGTAGCGATTATGAGCCGATGACCAAGTCACATTTATCCTCTCATCGTAACTTCTCAAGTCGCCGATGCTTTATGTCCAAACCTATTCATCCCCTGTCGCTTCCCTCTGAAATGCCTACAAGAGAAGCTTCTGACGCCCCTGGTTTTTCCGAGTTTGATGCTGCCATGCCACAGAGAGAGACGTATCGTTTGAGCAGTGCTAGTGGCAGTATTGATTTTACAGATGTTTCTGAGCCATTGGAATCTGATTCCTTCGGTCGATCATGCAACCCATCAGAGAGTTTCAGATGTGGATTGTGCGAGAGGTTTCTTTCACAGAGATCACCTTGGTGTTCTCGTCGAATCGTGAAAAGTGGAGACATGCCAGTTGCTGGGGTTCTTTCATGTCGTCATGTTTTCCATGCGGAATGCTTGGAGCAAACAACACCAAAGATGCGGAAAAATGACCCTCCTTGTCCTCTCTGTGTGAGATCGGAAGACGAAAATTCTCTAGATCATCGTGTTTGTTCAAAGATGAGGAATGGTTTCCCAAAGCTTAGACCTTTTTGTGAGGATGGGCCGTCAAAACCCTGGGGCTGTGCACAAGCTGGGGATTGTGTTGAAAGCGCTTTTCATGCACCTTCCCGCAACACGATGCTATTACTCAACCGCAACCGAATTAGAAAGAATCTTTCCATGAAGGGTAACCCTGGGAAGGAATTCCCAGGAAAGCTGAGGAAAATTGGTTCATATTCTTCGCCACTAAAGATTGGAAGGTCAGCAGATCAGGGAGCAGTTGGGTCATCAAAGACTATGGCAGGTTCTAGCATGAAATGATCAATTTTTTTGTAGTTGGCGTCCGAGATTTTCTCTTATATAAGAGCACAGTGATCTTTCCTGGTTCATTGAGTCCTGATTTAGTTGGTAAGATGTTTTGGTGAACTAGATGGGTTGCTCAGGTCATCTTCTAGTCGTAATTTAGCAGTAATTGTGGGTTGAAATTACTGCCATGGGACATCCGTCTGTTTATTATTATTATTATTATTATTTTGGTTTTGGTCCTGAGGTTGGATGAAATCTTATAAAATTCTAGTCTCGGTGTTGGAAGTTGATCGTCAGCTCGTTTCGAAAGATGATTTTGGGCTTGTTACATATTTATTTGATAGAATGGGTGTCATTTTATGCGAGTTTACCGGCTAGAAGTTTGTCAGTAAATTGGGGTCCTTTCTTCTTTTTTTTCAACTGTTATTGTCGTTTGTTTATTCATCTGTTTTTATGTCTGGTACATGCAACAGAACACTGAACAGATGGACTGAAGAGGGATTTGGTGTATGGTATAGGGTGGTAAATATAAATTTCCCTTGAACTTTTGGCCCTTTCAATTTTTTTTCCCCGAAAATTCTAATAAAAAAAGAATTAAAATGGTAAATAATTATCCCTTTTGACTTTATTCGAAATTTATTAACTTTTTTTCATTCTCTTATTTAAACCCTTGAATTTTTATAAATCAATGCAGCCCAACACCAAATGGTGAGAGAAATTGTTGCAATACTATAACTAGTTTTAGGGTTTAAATTTTAAATATAAACGGAGAGAGTAAAGTCCCGTTAAAAAATCATCTCCCCCTTCAACTCCAGTTCTTTTCTCAAAACTAATTATGCATTTTTATGTGAATTTTTGTTTTGAAACCATTAGAAGTTTTTCCGCGTCATCTTCAAGTTGAAATCTTTGAGGAATTTATTTGTTATTCCAAAAGTATTCTTCTCCTTATTAGTAAATTCCAACTCATCTGTGTCAAGCGTTTCGGCTTATGCTCTTTGGCGATATTCTATATTGGCAACATGAACTCTGTCAAACCATTTGTGTCTATCCCTTTTTATTTTCAGTTGCAAATCAACAAATAGTTAAGTTAATGAATTTCGTTCAAATGATTTATCAATCCTTGGATTTATATTGGCTAAAAATATAGCTCTCGTGCATCTACAAATCATGTAAGGAAGTACCAACGTGTTGTTAGTTCAGCATTTAAGAACTCGTTGCCTTTGGCTCAATAGTTCGGTTTTGAGCCTTAATAGCAACATGTTGGATCAAACTTTCACACGGACCTTCAACTGCGCAACAATCTTTAGCTTCGGACTTGATATAAGTGTGGTGAAGAGTGCTACAAATTAGTTATGGATTACTAGTGGAATGCTTCATGGCAAGTGTGTGGAGTAACTTATCTACACATCTATTTCGTAAACCAAAAGGTTTTTTTTTCTTCTCCAGAATAAAAGTAAATAAAATGAAGTTTCAATATTGAGTGGCTCCATTATGATCCTTGCATTAAATAATTGAAAATGGGTTTTTATCTATTTCGCATTAAACCTAGTATCCGCCCAGTCGTAAGAGCTTTGTGGCCGGTTCACATGTCCGAGGGTTGAATCTTGACATCCCTTTCCTCTCCCTTTGTATGGTAGAATTTGTGAACAATCCTCTCGCATTTACCCAACATCAGTATTGCAGATGTAATTTTCAAGTAAAGCTATTTTGGTTTATAAGCACAATGCAAAAGTTGTGACAAATACTTCAAAACAACTTTCAATGCAAAAAAAAAAAGAAAAAGCTAAAAGCCGTTTGTAATAAACGGCAGCAAACACCTCCTAACAATCATTTTCTGGGCCAATTTTTGTGTCCCTCATGATGTGAGAGGGCACCCCTCTCAACCATCTAATTGAAAAAAAAAAAACCCACGGGACATTTCCCTAACTAGCCATTCATCAAAACTCAAAAAGGGTCAATACCAAATATTTGTAGGTTTAAATGCATTGTTGGGGACCATTCTTTCCAACTCACAAATATTCATGTGCAATGCTGTCATGTGCCAAGACAATTTCACATTGTACCTGGCCATCAGAATCACACAATTTGGATCCTTTTCATGTTGCCCTTTGTGTTCTCTATAGTCCTTCTCAGAACCACATTCTTTGTTTTTTCAATTGGACACATCTTGATTAATATGACAAAAGTTTTCTCATCCTCCACTGCCCATGTTCATGCTGTTGTCACTTTCCAACAATTTGGCACAACACTGAAGATAATGTTAGTAGCCCTAGAAGATAGATCGGGGAAAAAGACTCGAGTAACACGTTCCATTGCGGAGTTTTGATTAAAAAAAAATCCTCTTGGTATGGTGAAGCAATCTTGATGAACAAATGGGAGGAATGTCTAGCTCAATCATATGAAATGAGTGGTTGAGTGCACTCTCAACTGCATTTTACTTTCTCTTCGTTTCTCCTCATTTTGGGAAAGCAACGTTCACGTCCCGATCTTCTATTATTTACTATTTATCAATTGGTGACTTAACATGGTATTAGAACTTTGATTCTACGAGATCTTGAGTTTAAGTTTTGCAATATTTTTTCTTGTTATATTTGTTACAGTGCACTCCGTGTGTTAGTGCATATATTCAGTTTGTTGGTCTCTCCACATGCGAGACAGGATCGTACGTGAGAGTAAGTGTTAAATAACTTGATATACATTGTTAGGCTTTTTTCCTATCAGTTTAAACTTTTGAGACAATTAGTGACTTAACAATACTTTTGTGTAGTCAACTGTGCTTCATGATTTAACTTTGTGTATTCCTAAACTCAATTGCAAAATCTCACAAGGCATGATTTGTAATGAAACTCATCCATTTGATTTAAAGGTCATCAACGGGTCGGGTCGGGTCGGGCCTGCATAAGTAGTGCCTAAGCCCACTCACGGGTTATTTTTTGTGACGGACCGGGCTTGAACTTAAATTGCTAAATCCTAAGCACTACCCGATGGGTTTAGCCAAATTGGGCTAGTGGGCAGAGAAACTTAAATACTAATTTTTTTCTTTTTTTTGTAAAAAAATTAATGTAAATTTTTTTTTGATTTGACGGGCTATTCAAGAATTAAACAATTTTTTTATTAGTAAAATATTTTTTTTGGGGGTAATTAGTCAAATAATTTTATTAATTACGTAAAACAATTTTTACTAAGCAGACTACTGGGCCAGGGTACCGAGCAGGCCGGGCTTTAATGCTTATACCCAGGCCCGGCCCGAATACTATCGAACCCTTCTGAGCATTGGTTTTGGGCCAGGCTTTAGCCCAATGGACCAGGCAAGCTTGGGCCGGGTAACGAACTAATGGGTAAAATGATGACACTCAATTTGATCTTTCGAAGCTATAGGTTTCTTGCATAATTTAGGTGAAATTAGCTACATTTGGATTTGGACATGGCCCATGAATTATATTGAGTTTAAAATCATTTTGTACCTCCCTATCTAATAATTAATGGAAGGAGACATAACAGAATAACCTTATATTTTTCAAAAATTGGCAATCTGAAAATAAGCTGTCATTTTGAAAATCAAACTTGAAAAATGCAGTGGGCCTCTACAAATTTACACCATAGCATGTTTACCCAGAATTTTATTCATAAAGTGAACTGAATGGTGTAAATTCAAACCTAGTACTATGTGGGCCAGACTCGGAGTGAATCTCGTCCATCCACTTTCTCTGATTATATAGTGAAAATTTTAAAACTATTACTCATTAGGGTTCACGCGTATTTCATTGAAAAATATTTGCATTTCATGTACAAAAATGGTTCTCATTACATGCGAGTCTGTTTTGAGCAAAGTTCATAGCAGAGGAACTTCAAAAGTTTGAAATTCCAATATTCCAAGTCATGTGAAGAGCACATTCAGATCTTAGTTCAAATATGGTTAAACAAACTTAGAACGCAACTCCTGGATGATCTTTTTGCACTCAATAAGATTGCCAAATTGTGTGATCCTTATTATTTTGAAATTTGATTTTATTAATTCCAAGCTATCCTAAGCCACATATTCTGTGCAGTGTGGCAGAGATCTTCTCTTCTGGCTATGCTTCTCAAAGTAGCCATGTGATCTCCATGTGCTGGTGGGTCCACACACCGCCTTTTCTTTTCATACAGCCAGATGGGAAACACCTAATTAAATTGAATTCATAGGGAGATCAAACATGTTGGCCCTCACATTTGAAATTGCTCCCAAGTGATAATCATCTCTCTTGCAACAATTTTTTTTCCTACCCTATTGCCCCTTTGGTGTGAGATTTCTTAGTATACATAAAATGGGAAATTCATATACCTAAAATTGGTTATTAGGTATTTGAAGTGGAGTGGCATTTTATTTTTAGTGCCTTATACTTCATCACCTACTTGCCCCTTTCAAGTATTATGGGTGGTATACAATTCTTTACTTTGGTACATATCTAAGTTTTTGTTCTCTCTAGGGCACAAGTGGGCTATTATTTCATTGTTTCAACCTCTCTCTCTCTCTCTCTCTCTCATGTCATGAACCTTTTAGTATGGCACCATATTATACGGGCAATTATTCAATAGTTTTGAAGCATATGTATTGTTATTTATATGATACTTTCATTAATAACAAATAAAAAATACACTATAAATGAATCAATATCGATCAATTTTTATTACTTAAGTAAAAGATAAGAATAATCCAATTATATTGAATTTTCTTGTTTATCGAAAATACATGCTACTTGGTACTTCGAGAATAACTTACAATTTTTTTGGTTAGCTATGTTACTCAAGTTGGACATTTCATTGATAACTAGTCATATAAAGAGACAAACTTAGAATCACTTGATAATATCAATGACTCGTTCACAAAGCTAAACTTTAGCCGTCTAAATGTTTAAAAAGTTCAATTTTATGAATTTTAATTTTTTATAAAAAAAATAAAATTATTTGAGATAAATTGTTTAGTGTAGTATATTTTTGCTTTATTTTAAAGTATTCTTATTTTTTACTTTTAAATTATAGTGTTTAGAATACTGGCATAGTTTTTTTGTTTTTAATTTTTAAGAGTAGAATTGACTTTTTTAATTGAAGGTATTATAATTATTTAACTTAAAAAAAAAGTTAGAGTATTCAGGATGTGTAGAAGTTTTTTTCTTTTTTAAAAAAAAGAGTGGAAAATAATTTAAAAATCCATGTTAAAAAATGCCAATTAAAGGCTCAATTTTTTCACATTATTCCATGTTAAATTATGCTAAGTTCTCAGAGTCGTGACAATATCGAGAATAATTTAGGCTCCGTTTATTTTGACGAAAAATATTTTTTTGAAATATATTTTTTCTCATTTTTTGATATTTGTTACGACAAAAATAAAAAGTCAACAAAAATAATTTTCAAGTCAATGGAAAATAAATTGATTTTGGTAAAAAACGATTTTTTTAAGCAGAAAATATTTTTCACCCTTACCATCGCACCACAACCAGTGCAATAATACTATCACTAGCATCACCAGTCTAAGAATAAGAGCTAGGGTAGAGGGTTTGGGGGTTCGGGTTCTTGAATTTCTAGGGTCTCGGGAGTTCGGGGGTCTAGGGATATAGAATCCTAGAGGTTTCGACGGTCTGGGGGTTTGGGGGGTCTTGGGGTCCTAGGAATCCCGGGGTCTCGAAGTTCGGGGCTATAGGTTCCAGTGTTCTGGAAACTCGGGGTCCAGAGACCTAGGGACCCAGGGGTTCTAGGTTTGGGGGTCCAACGTCATGGGTATTTCCCGAGGATCCTAGAGGGCCTAGGGTCTTGGGTTTCCAAGCTCTAGGGTTTCGAGGGTCCCTGGGTCTAAGTTTGAAGGATATTGGTGTTTTCGAGCGTCCCACGGTCTGGGTGCTCAGGGTCCCGTGGGTCTAGAGTCCCTAGTGTCCGTGGTCCCGGGGGTTCGGGAATGCCAGGGTCTCGGGTGTCCATTGTCTCAAGGGTTTAAGGGTCCTAGACGTCCGGTGTTCTAGGGGTCTAAAGTTCGAGGATCTGGGGTCCAAGATCCTAGAGGTCTAGGGTCTTGGGGTCTTGAGGGTCTAAAGGTCTTGAGTCTTAGGGATTTGAGGTCCCGGAGGTTCCAAGGGTCCACTAGTCTTGGGTTTCGATGCTCTAGGCTCTAGAATCTAGGAGTTCGGGTTCTTGGGTGTCTTGGTGGTTCCAAGGGATGCTGGGTCTCGGGCCCCAGTGTCTCGTGGGTCCAGGGTCTCGGCTATCCATGGTACTAGGGGTTCGAGGGTACAAAAATCCCGAGTGTCCTTTATTTCTAGGGTTTAAGGTCCCGAGGGTCCGAGGTTCACGGCTCTAGGTTCCAAAGTTCGGGGATCCGGCTCTGGGGTCCTAAGGTTCCAAGGTCCAAAGGATCTGTGGATCTAAGGGCTCGGGATCTTAGAGGTCTGGGGTTCCAGAGGTCCTGGGGTTTGCAGCTCTAGGCTCTAAGGTCTTGGGATTTGGATTCCCGAGGGTCTTTGGAGTTCTGGGGTTCTCGGGGTTTGGGGTTCTGAGGGTCAGGGGTCTCGCGGGTCTAAGGTTTCGGTGGTCTGAGGTCCTAAGGTCTTGGGTTCCCAGGTGTCCATGGTCTCGGGGATTTAGGGGTTTAGGGGTCCGAAGGTCCGAGGTTCCAGGATTTCGGGGTCTAGATCAGGGGTCTCAACATCCTAAGGATCCTCGGTCGTTGATAATTATTCAATTATTTTTCTAGTAATTTCGTTTTTTACATCTTGTATTACTTAATAAGGTGGTGACAGTGGAATTATATAATCATTAATGTTTAGGAATCATGAATTATGAAATATTAATGAATTTATATGAAAATCAAACAACATAAAAAAAATTTTAGAAAATATTTTATATCACAACCAAATAGAGAAAAATAAGTTATTTTTCAAAAAATATTTATATAAAAATAATTTTTAATTGAAAAATATTTTCAATCCAAACAAGGGGGTCTTAATTACCTAATCACCTGTTTTCTCTATCTATGTAGCTAACTACTATTGGAATACAGATCCCCTCCATCTCTATTTTATGTGGCTTAACATAATTTCCTTTGATGATTTGACTCATTCTTGTTATATAGTTCATTGAAAAGATTATAAATATAAAAAAATCAAATTAATTAGGCAAGAATAATTCTATAGTTAAAATATAAAATTTTAAAATAATGAATGACATGTATGATTTTAAAAGTAAATTATATAAATTTTTTAGAATTCATTTGATGCCACCATATAATTAACGCTATCTGATTAATTTAATTTTTTTGTATGAATAATTTATTTAATAAATTTTATAATATAAAAGATCTAAATTATCAAGATAGATCCACCGTAAATAGTATTTGTTAACCAACTAAATATATTTTCCATAGAAACTGACAAAAAACCCTATGTACCAACAGTATGTGATTCAATACTGTATATTTTAGGATTTCCTTGGACAAACAAAGGGGTTAAACAAGGCTGAAAAAAGAATTTTATTGATAAGGAAATGAAGATTACAAGACGAGAATCTAAACTATAAAACTAACACTAAGTATTGAAAAACAAATGAGTTCTTATCAGGTTTGATGACAATGCTTCTTCTGCAAGGCCCTTTATATAGGCGTTGAGGCTTCTTCCCTCCGAGATTTTAAAAGTAACTACTCCACTTATGATTTGAAAGCGGCAACTCTCTTTAACTGTCTAGATTGTGAAATTGCCATGGTAGTTACTCATCTTTTAGTAGGCAATTTATATTTCATTATTTTTTCTGATTGTCTGCCAACGGTCACCTTCTTAACGCATAAGCCCTTTTACCAAATTGAGCCTGTCATGCTTCGACAAAGGAAACCGGTCATTTGCAACAAAGAATTTTCTTTCTCAATCAAACCCTCCATGCCTCCATGCCTCCATTTTACTATTTCAGCCCAGTCAACCCCATGTGCTTGCATAATCATAATTAAATAGGTATTCAAACAAATACTTAATATAGTACACAATCATAATATACATACCTGTTTCGCAACTATAAAATTTTGGTTTTTTGACTAAAAACCATAAAAGCTAACATAGTCTGTTTGATAAAAAAGCAAAAAAAATAAAAAAATTAAAAATTAATTTTTAAAATATTCTATTCAAATTCTAATCATTTTAAAATATAATAATACCTTCAATTCATAACTTATTTACTACAAATACTAATTACATATAATTGTTAATATCAATTATATAAAAATACAAAATTGTCTAATTTAAACAAAAAGTAAAAATTTAGCTTTTTACCCAAACAACCAACTTAAAAAATTTAACTTAAAAGCTAAGTTATCAAATAATCTACTTTGAACTAAATTTAACTTTTTGACTAAAAATGCAAAAAAGAGAGAGGAAAAATTAGTTTTTAAGCTAGTTGTCAATTAGGCCTTAAATTAAATAGGTGCACTAACAAAAACAGAACATAGCGCACAATATCTGCACAATAAGAAACATAAGCCCCGTTTGGGTTATTTATTGCTTATTTGCTTATAAGCAAATAAGTCAAAACACAAATAAGATGATTCGTTTAGGTGACACAAATAAGCCACTTTATTTAAGCTTTGGCCATGTTTGGGCAAAGTTGCTTATTTGCTTATTGGCTTATAAGCAAAAAAATAAGCCACGTCGTTTGAGTAGCCAAATAAGTCAAAAATAAAAAAAATAAGCAAATAAACTCGTTTGGATAGCCAAATAAGCAAATTAGTTGGCTTATAAGCCAAATAACCTTGTTTGGGTAGCCAAATAAGCAAATAAGCAAATAAGCAAATCTACCCAAACGAAGTGGCTTAAATGGAATTTGGTTTATTTGTTAATAAGTAAATAAGCAAATAAGTAAATAAGCAAACCACCCAAACAGGGCCTTTGTTCGTTTTGGTGATTTTTGGCTTATAATGCTTATTTTGGTTTATTTGCTTAAATAAGTTTGGTTTATTTGAGTGATTTTTAGCTTATTTAATTTATTGACTTATTTGCTTATTGGTTTAAAATTTGGCTTATTTGGTTCATTTGAGTGACGGAACTTATTTTTGGCTTATGACCTAATAAGCCAATAAGCCATATCCACCCAAATGAGACTTGAACCCAAAACTTCTCGTAATTGAATTTTTGATATTATATTAAGTTACTAATAATTCAAAAAAACTTAATTAATTAAATTATTAAAAAATAAATCGAACAATATATATAAAGTTATCCGACACAAAGTTTAGTTAACTTCATTATCTGTAAATTTTATGAGATTTTAGGGTTTCTGCATTCAAGATTTGTGTTCGAATAAAGTTGTTTCATGGGTCATTATTATGGTACAGACCCTCTGTTTCTGCCCTACTAACCTCAGAACCACAAGCATATATACAAGGGCTGCGACCCCTCACCATCACCCACAATATACGAATGTTTGAAGCATAGTAATATATTATAAAAAAATAAAAAGGATAAAGCGACCTATCAAACATCCGTAAAATCGCATATTATTGCTCCACACTACGGCCTTGTTTGGCTTCTCTTATTTTTTTGTGATTTATTTTAAAAAGCTTATTATTAAGCTAGACTTTTAGGTATAATAAACATGTTTTTTTAGTTTCTTTTCTTCTTGTTTTTTAATAAAAAGAAAATAGCATATTTCCATCCCAAACAAACAAAAAATTCCTTGTAGAAAATGATAATAATGCTCTAATTAAAAGAAATTAACTCCCTTCTAAAAAAAATTTCAAAAAAAACAATTGACATCGCAAACAAGCTTAGAGGTAAAAAAAAAGTGAGGATATATTAGATATTTTAATAAAAATAACAAAAAATGAAAACTTTTTGTAATCCAAGTAATTTAAAAGTAAAAAAGTTCCACTATCTTAAACAGTTCATTTTTTTTATCTTTTACTTTTTTGAAAAAAAAAGGCTTTTTAGACATTCCAAACACGTCCTAAATGTTTAGAAGAATGTTTTGCATTTAGACGCCTGATTTGTGTGGATAGGAAGAAAACTAAAAAAAAAATTGTAAAAAAAAAAAAAACTAAATCTTCACATTTTTTGGTTTGGCTATGAAAATGATACTCATATATTTATAGAAAGAAAATATGTTTTGATGGATGATTATTCATAAGTAAAGATGTACAAGTAATTTCTTTTCCTTGTCAAATTTAAAATCTAGACCAAGCATTGTGGCAGACAGAAAATTTAAGCACTAAAAGGAGTTTGATCTTTGTCCAAAGAAAAGCTAATGTCTAGTTTGGCTCGGCTAATTATCCTTTAATCACTATGTGCTTTTCTACTTTGTATAATGGGTTCACTTTCAACTCTGATCAAACTATTTCCATTAAATTTACGTACACAATTGAAAAAGATCATCTCACTGTCGGACTGACTCTAAAATTTCATTTGATTTGCGCTATAGCGCCGTGTACAGTTTATTTTTATACTTGGAAAAAACCCTATTGAAAGATTGAAGGTGAAGCTCACATTATACAACGAGTCAAGAAACTCTATCCATATCTCTTACATTATTTTCATATTTTTTACATTATTTTTAGCGTGTAAGGCAATGTGATAAAGCCAAAAGGGACCACCTTTCAACGAAAATTCGCACTAAGAAATTATTCACTTTATGTTACGGGGCACACATATATAAATTTCTTTCTTTTACTTCAAAAAGAAAACTTTTTGTGAGTTGAGATTGAGTAGAATTTGCTTTATAAAATAGGTCGAAATACCCTAACCAAGCCATATGTGATTCATATATCTTACAATAATCAATCAAGTGGTGAACAATGCTTATTAGTCAAATTAATTAGACAATGATCATAAGGTATAAACAGAACACCTTATCATAGCTTAATTGACACAGCATAGTTGGATGATCATGCAATTTTGACCTTGTGTTGCATTTTAAACATAAAGAAAACTAATCATCTAATGCTGATTAACTTAATCATATATAATAAACTTTTTTAAAACAAACAATGGCTAAGCGCGATTTGTGCGATTGATTGGTACCAAACTTTTAGCATGACCTGATTTAATATTTAAAGTAAGTATCAGCACAAACTTAACTTTATGAAAAAACTTTATGGAATTAACTAGAAGTTTAGGCCTCATTTTGCTCTAGCTTAAAGTTAGGTTCTTAGCGTAGTTGGTTGAAGGATTATGTTATGGGATAACGAGTGTATTTGAATTATTAGTGTATTATGAGATATTGTGATTTAAATTATAAGTGTAGTATTTTTTGTACTGAATGATATTTGATTGAAAGTGAGATAACGAACAATAAATAATACGTTGTTTGATTTGAATGATTTTAGTAAGGTTAAACTTTTTAATGTATAAAAATATATTTTTAATCTCGAGACAAACCAATTCACCCACCCCTAAGATTAGGATATATAGTCCCTTCAATTGGGGGTTAAATTAGTTTGGAGAATTTTCTTAACTCATCTCTAATTGCTTCGCAAAAATAATTATATATAAGACTATTTTCAAATAGTCAGAATCCCTCTTCTTATTTCACCTCCAAACACGGCCTTAGTATTTTGACCTAAAGTCACAAAAAGTTAATTTTCAAAACACAATAATAGTTTCTCTTTGCATGGTGGCTTAAACCAACTTTTTAACTAAATGATTCTTTTTTTACTTATTTACCTAAAAATCACAAAGTAAAAAGTCTAGCAATAAATCAAGTTACCAAACAAAGCCTTAATTCAATGGTGAACGATGAAAAAAGAATGCTCCACACTCCCAAATCAAAATGATCCTCATTGGACAATCATTTGAAATTTAAACAAGCTTGGTAGAATTAGAAAATCTTTTGTTGATTAGAAAACTAACAAATATATTTGTAATAATATTTCTCATTATTAGTACTATACAAAACTAACAAAATCTTACCAACTTTTTTTTTTATAATTGTCATTATTATAGTTGTTCTACTGCTTGCGACTGCTCTAAAAATAAACTTTGAGAGTGCGATGTCAAATTTTATAAATAAAAAAAAACACAATATACATGAAACTCAAAAATCTAATTTAGAAGGATAATAATTTAGCTTAAAATTTTAATTTTTTTAATCGATAAAAATAAGATATTGCTAAAACTTAAACAATTAATAATAAGTATAAAATTTGTAATATTATAATTTTACAAAATTTTATGACAATTTAGACAAAAACTTTTATATTTATTTATTTCGGGTAAAAAACATATTAATCAAACTAACTGAAATATTTTAATTTTTTTAAGAATATTATAATATTTATATAATATTCCAATAACAAATGACTTTCTACTGTATATTAAAACTTTTCTCTTGAATGGAAAATAAATAAAATCTGTAATTCAAAAAATCGAACGAAAATCCTAACTAAATAAAATTTTGAGAACGGTTATATTTAAAAAATTGTTGTTTCAAGAACCTTGGTTGCAAATATTTCTATAAAAATTTAAAATAATAAAATAGTTTTATACTTAGGAGGGTCACTAAATAAATTTTATGGATAAATATATATTATTTTATTTTATTTTATAAATAATAGTGTATATATAGAAAATTGAGAGGGAGCATGTTCCCCTCTAGGCGTGCATTGACTTTGCCACTGTATAAGGTGTATCAATTTTTTTATTTGTCGAGAGTTTCATGTAAGCGATACTTTATGATACTTGTAAATACTTAATAATTTTCTTAACTTTCGCGTTTCAAATATAATTTCATGACCTTGAAAGTAAATTTGTTTACTCATTTATTAAGTGAGTAAATACTGCATAGCTTGTCATTAATTTAATTTTAGTTAAATGTAGAATGATCGCTATAATTTGAACTAATGAGTGCTATAATTTGAACTAATAAAAAAGTCATGATATAATCAAAATTTATGAGTTACAAGTCATATGAAAAACATACCTTAATAGCTATAGTTAGCATATGGATATGAACTTGTACTTTGTAGTCAAAATTGTGAGTGTTTAGTCAAGAATATAACTTATAGCTGAAATATAAAAAAAATTAGTTATAAGTTGTAGCAAAAGTTATAAGTATTTAAAAAAATTTATAACTTATAACTAAAATTAATAGTAAAAATTTAAAAACTATTAGTAGGAGTATTCCAAACAACTCCTTATTTTGAATATGAATAGTTGGGTCATCTCTCCCCCTCTTTTTAAGTTGAAAAAAATAAATTTTTCTTAGACATGAAGAGAAAGACGGTAGTGATGGTACTAGTAGCTATATGTTATATCTTATTCTCTATATATTTTTCTATTCTTATTAGCTTTTTGTTGGGTTAGGTGTTTTATATTTATTGGGTCCATAGTTATTATATTATTTGCTTTATATGTAATTGGGTACGTGTAGGATTAGGAACCTATTAAAAATTCTTTATATATAAGATTTATAATAATATGAACTAAAAGTTTTTAAAGTTTTCACGTCTACCTATATATAGGACACTGGTAGGAGCTCTAGGTAAGATAAAAAATATAAAGAGGCTAACTAATAGAGAGAAGAGACAGATGATGTATTTTTTCACATTCGACATAGTAAAATATTTTCTCTTTTATTCGTGGATGTAGGCCAATGTGGGTCGAACCGCATAGATGTTGATTATTTTCTACTTCTTTGTGCATGAATTTTTTGCTTTTGATTGTGTTTGAAAATTGATACTCAAATCCCAACAAATGGTATTAAAGTCGATAATTGAAAATTCGAAATCGTGGTACCCATTCTCTTGTTTTTTATGAGAGGGTAAATTCCCTTGTTCTTTGGGTGTGTGTTTTTTTCTTTTATTTAAAAGATATACTAAGTGCAATCCAACGAGTATGATTTGACATGTGATTCTAAGTCTAAAATTTTACATTTTAAAAGACATTACTTTTAAAATGGCAGTTGATAAGTAGCGTGATATACTGATCAAATATTAATGATCGTTGATAATTAATAAGATTGAGGATCAAAATCGGCAAACGGTCCTATGAGGATATGATCAGATCTTTCTTTATGGTCGTCCCATTTGTGTTAGTCACGGGGACTTCCAAATTAGCCCCGAAGATGACTAGCCCCTTAAATGGAATGTTTTTAAGCAAATTAATTAACCTTTCATCGTGGTCAGCGTAACGTGTTCGACACATTCGCCACCTGAGACTAGGGAGGGGTCGTTTTCCTTTGTCACTCGTCAGTGTTTAGATATCTTTTGCCATTTTTCACCGTGCCTTATGCGAGTATTAATTTAATGAATTCTTGTCATGGCTGAGACATCAAAGAAAAATTGATTGATGAGCACAAAATTGATAAATTTATTAATAATATAGTAGGAAAAAAAGTATTACTAATATATTTATCAATTATTACTCTACAACATAATTGTTAAGATACCACAATATAGGTGTAGCTGATCAATGTATCAGTTACTACTTTGCAACATAATTATTACAATACCAGTGTAATGTAACTGATAAATATATCAATTAAATACATAATACTAATTTTCTTATAACTAATAAATATATCAATTAAAATATAAAAAAATAAAGGTATTTTCAAACAAGAAATCTTATACTAATTTGTCGGTAAATTTTGAAAAAAAATATACAATTTATCAGTTGTAAAATAATTTTGATTTCATTTTTACTTTTAATTTTCTGTTAGATTGCATATAAGTAATAAAAAGGCTTAGGGTCAAGGTTTCTTGTAAATTTTTTTGAAAGGAATTTTTTAGATTTAAGAAGTTTGAAATGATATGTTCTATATTTTGGCAATTATGTATCGTTGCTATTTTGGGGGAGATTTTTTATTTTTGTTTAAAAAAGAATTTAGTCAATCGTAATAAATTTAAAAAAGAATTTAGTCAATTGTTTAAAAAAGAAAATTGACTCATACAAAATTAAAAAAGAATTTAGTCAATCGTCATCGTTGACTAATTAATCAAACATGCTTCTTTTACTTTTCTATATATTTGATATTAATAATTATATATAATTAATAATCGTAATAAATAAATTATAAATAAAAAATATTATTATATTTTAAAAATTATGGGAGTTTGTGTTTAATTGATTTGGCATTTTAACTTTTTAAGTTTTTTTTATTATTTTGCCAAATAGATAATTTTAATTTTTTTAATATTTTTAACAAAAAAAATTTAAAAAGTCAAGAGTGGCCAATAGGGCCTATAGTATTTGTCCATTTTGATTTTAGTGGATAAGGGGAACACTGTTGTACGCTTTTTGGGATTTAAATTTGAACAGATTTTAATGATTTGAATATTTTATTATTTAGGAAAAAAAAATTAATTAGATATTATTAACTGTTATAAAAAAAATTAAAAATAAATTGAAATATAATTTTAACAAAAAAATAGTTAAGCAAATATTATTGTGAGTTATTAGAAAGTAACTAATAATTTGGTAAACCGTGGTTAACAGCTAATCACACCAATTAACTAAAAGAGGCACGTTTGGTTAGTTAGTCAACGATGGGGATGATTTTTCTATTTTGACTCATTAGCAGCAGGCTGCAGAGTATCAAAATGCAGATTTTGCGACAAAAACAGTCTAATCCTAGGCAACAGTGAAAGCTGTGAGAAAACAGAAAAAGGTTAAAGAAAATCTTACGGGTGCCTGACCTCTGATTCTGGTCAGAAGAAATTTAAAATAAAGGTCCGTGAGTTTGATTTTGGATAAAATTACTCCTTTATTTTTTTAACAAAAATAAATATATTTTTTGTAATTTTAAAAATGATATTAATTTTTTATTTAATTTAATTTTTATATTAAATTAATCTAATATTTAAATCTCTATTATCACTTAACGAAAAACAATCAAAATTAACTCCAAACTACTCCCAAAAATCACCACCGTCAGTCATCCACAACCACACCTCAAAACAAAACCACACTGTCGCCCAAGATTCGGCAACCACCACACACTCTCTCCCTCTCTATCGCGCGACCCAACTCACGTGACATCGCCATTTACCACCACTAGACGACGCTAACCACCACGCCACCGCCGTCGTTGACCATTAGAGCCGCCACCGTTCTCCACCATTTTCCCTCTTTCGCTCTCTCGGTATATATATATATATATCTCTCTCTCTCTCTCGTTTTTCTCCTCCCAACCACGGTGCCACATTCGGCCACCACAACCAACTT
>JAOTRH010000024.1:2900843-2921592 GCA_034768845.1 Heliamphora exappendiculata | reverse complement strand
CCTTCACTAGTTAGTTTATGTTGGCGAAAGTAGAGAAAAGTATATCTGTGATCCTAATCACAAAATTTTATTGTTGATTTTATAGCGATTTATTTATCATATCACTCATTAATTAGGTTATGGGATTATTTTTTATATAAGAGACTTTTAGTGTAAGGTTCATAAGTAATATTTTATATAATATTAGATCTAACAACAAATACTTTAACTCTTAAAGTTTATTGTATAAAATTAATTCAAAATATCATTACTACTCTAAATACATATCTTTTTATATTAATATTTTATCCATTCACCTCCACCTCCAACGATCAGCGGTGATCTCCTGTGACCTCTGGCGATCACATCCGGCAACTTTTAGCAATTAAATAATTTTGTACGCACAAAAAAAAATAAACATGTATAATTTTAAAATATTTAATGTTAATATTTGGAACATATATAATCTCTTACAGATTTACTCCTTACACCTTACATAAAACATCTATGAAACCATTTACAACCATTTACAAACTCAATCAAGTATCAACACGATATGATAACAATCAACACAATATAAGGAAACAAACAGAATACAAACAAATCACAATCAACACAATATAAGGAAACAAACAGAATACAAACAAATCAATATTATACGGAGAGAGAATCAAGGAATATTCGTAAGTGAAATAAGTGATTTAACAAATCTTGCGGCGTAAATTGAAATTGTTCGAGAGAAAGAGAGAGGATACGAAAGTCTAGAATTGAAATTTGAAGATTCGAAGAAGATCGACTGTTGAGACAAAACAGATAAATTTATGCACAACAAATAAATTTATCCGTTTGCATATTTATCGATATGCATAGTAAATTTATCTGTTTGTGTATTTATCTGTTTGTATGACAAACAGATAAATTTATATATTTACGTATTTATTTGTAACAAAGCATCGATGATATGACCGAGGAAGAGCTAGAATGAGATCAAGAACTCGAAAAAGAGAATTCGCTATGAGCTAACAAATTCACCATCGACAAGCATCTCTCTAGCATCAACGTCGAAAACAACCACTCCAATCGCCAAACCCTCCACCAGCTCCTCCTCACCTCTCCCCACGCCCCTCTTCTTCCTCTTTGGCGCCATCTTATTCGAAGAAATTCCCTACTAAAAAACCGCCGTCGGCATCAAAGTTGACAAAGGCACCATTGATCTCACCATAACCAACGGCAAGACCACCACTCAAGGCTTTGACTCCGACGAAGCACTCTGTGCTCAATACCAGTGCCATGGGCATCTAAACTTACGATCCAACAGAACGTGGAGGAATTGGCGCGCTACAGCAGGAATTGTCAAGACTCGAGACTATTGTTGATTGTTGAGCCTGAAATTTTGACTCACTGAAGGTCGGAGAAACTTAGCTAATTGATTTGTTCGTCGGGCGATTTTGTGCATAAAATTGTTAAGAATTAAATCAGAGGAGCTTAGATCTTAAAATTTTTAAAATAATGGATCTATGAAGTTAAAAAAAAAATTAAATGAATTTGTTAGTCCAAGGGTTTTTTATATTGATTTTAATAATTTTTATAATTCATTTTCTTAGAATAAATTGATTTAAAAGAATAATATTGATATTTCTAAAAAAGTAGTGTTGACACAAATGAACAAATGAGTTGACACATTTTAACCCTATGAGTGACTTATCTCTCAAAAAATACTCATTTAAAAATACTTAAGTGATTAAACACTTAAATATTTTTGAATGAGAATATTTTGTATTGAACCCAATTGATAATTAAGTCAACACTTTAAGGCAAAGAATACTTGACCATTTCAAGTGTATCAACACTTTTAAGCAAATGAATTGACACCCTAACATATCTATTGAAGATGTTTCAGTTATCAAAAATTAGTGTCGACACAAATAGATTTTATGTCGATACAAAAGAGCCGAAACTCTCTGTACTCAAATAGAGTCGACACAAATTGATTTCGTGTCGACACAAAAGTGGTCCCTCAATTTTGTTATCCAGAACTTTGAATCGACACAAATGAAAAATGAATCGACACAAAAATACTGATGTCACCTGCAGATTTTGTGAGTCGACACAAATATTCCAAGCCCACCTGAAGAAATTTTGAGTCGACACCAAAGTTCAAAATGAGTCGACACAAATCTCGGGAGAGTTCTTATAGAATTTTAGTGTCAACACCAAGGCAAAATGAGTCGACACAAATTGCCCTCTCCAAAAATTTGAAAAACTATTAAGTTTACACCAAAACCAGATGTGCCGACATCATTATGTCGGTGAGAGATTGCAGAAATTGTGTCTACCCCTCCAAATATTAGAATCGACCCAACCACTTGAAGAACTATGCGCTAGACATTTTGTGTCAACCTAAAAACTTTTGTGTCGACATCTGCAATGGAAATTTAAATTCACGGCTGAGTTCAACGGCTGAATTTTTGACATTAAATGCCCTCACTTACATCCAACGGTCCTAAAGACTCAATAGCTTATATAAGGAGTTACTCCTCAACATTTAAACCAACTAGAGACTTACAATTACTGTTCTATTACTTAATTCAAACTCAAAATTTTCAAGTATTCATTTATTGTTGTAACTCTAAATCTTGTACCTCATCTCTATTTACCTCTTCATTTATTACCAATCAATTTTTATAAAGAGAGTAAGTGATACTCATTGATACACTTCATTTAAATCCCAAGATGAGTCACTCTTTATCATTTGAGTGAGTGAATAAATTTCATCAAATAAGAGTTTAAGAGTGATTAGAATAAAACAAGATAATTGTTTTTATAGGATCATCTTAAAGCTGTTGTAAAGTCTTTGAATGTGCCCATAAATATTCGTATCCTTGTGAATATTTTCAAGGAAAGTCTTGAGGTTGTAAGACTTTGAATGCATCGGTGAAATATTCTACATAAAGAAAATTCTCAATGGAAGACTTGATGAGTGAATGTTGGTTTGGAATAAGCCGAACCACTATAAATCTTTGGTATCTAATTTATTCTTTCTATCCCTAATATTTTAAATATTTGCATTGTTTTAATTTTTGATTATCTTACTATATTTGTTTGCAATATTAAAAAGTTTTCGAAATTTTTTTAATAATTGTTATTAATTTTTTAAGACCTAATTCATCCTCCTCTTGGCTCTCACTAGTTATTCGTTTATATTATTAACATCGTATTTTATGTTTATACACCTTACTATAATACTATATCTTATGAATAAATTTTTTTTTATATGGTGACAAATTTGTGCTGATGGAATACCTTATTATGTCTATAGACCCTCTTTTATATATATATATATATATGTATGGTGTTTGATATTGTTAAAATTAGTAATTTATAAATTATAATTTATAGTAAAAATTATAAATATTTAATAAAAATTATAATTTATAATAAATATTATAAATATTCAATAAAAATTATAATTTATAACTAATTATAAATTTTAAAAAATTTATAATTAATAATACAAATTATAAAAATTTAATAAAAATTATAACTTCTAATTAAAATAATTAGTGGGTCGAATTAACAGCACACGATACACACAAGTTGGTGGCATTCCGAAACCCACAAGGAGACATTCTTTGCGAAGCCAGTCCGGCAGCTAAAAAATCAAAAGACGCAATTACCCCTCGTTAGTTAACATATTCCCAATGTTACCCCACCCATTTACGCCCAACTTCCCCCAACCACAGCATGTTCATTCGTAAATCCCAGGAGTGTTTGTCCAAACCCTAGCAGCGCCGACTTGGTCGATCTTGAGGGAGTCTAGGATCTAGTGCATAATCCGTCGTCTCTCCATGCTAGTTCGTTCTTGATTTCCTGATCCATTGTTTCAATCGCTCGATCAAAGTGCGGATTCGAAGTAGAGATTCCATCGAAGCCGACTAATCAACGGTAATTTCTACTGTTTGTTTGCTATTTATATTCTGGTATAGTAGATCTTTGAACTCTTAAAATCACATGTAGTTGGTTCTTGATCTATGAACTCTTTTAAGCCGACTTATCAATGGTGAATCTTGATCCATAATTTGGGTTTTTTAGGTAGTTTGTTCAGATTTCTAGCAACTTTATGAACTCTTATACAAAATAACATCTGGGTTTTCAATTTGAAGATAAAATTTTGGGTTTTTTTTCCATTCGGGGTTCAGGTGAAAAGTGAGGGCAATGCTGAGAATTTTTACATGATCATGAAGGTGAACAAGGGTTCCTGTTTGGGGTTGGGGAGAGAATTGAGTACTGGAGTGGATGGAAGTTGATTCAGTAACAAATGGGAAAAAGAAATACCGGTGGCTGATTCAGTAAAAAATTTAAAAATTTTGGGTAAATTGCGTTGATATATCCTGAGCTTTCTGATAAAAATAGAAACACTGCTTTTTGAAATATGACTGGCCTCCTCTCTGGTTTATTTGTTCACCTCTAATTAACAACTGTTAAACCTCCATAAAGAGGTTTTCTAGCAAACGCAATAAAGAGGAAAGACAGCTTTATACAATTCTTTGCGATGACCGGAATATTGCTCCTGAGTGTCCGGTCATTGGGTCAGAAATACCGCATCAACGACCTCCGCGAGGACACCTCTGCCCTCAGACAAGAGCAAGGAGGCCTCGCCGATCGCATGAACCACATCAAGACCAGCCTCTGCGCCGAAGCCGCCGCTGACCCTACTGGCCTCTTCGCTTCCAGGCTTCGCCTTCTCTTCGGCGACGATCACTGATTCGACCATCCATTCCAATGTTCACGCGTGAGTATTCAAGCACTAATAAATTAGGGTTTCCAATCTAGTGTTACGTGCGACTGAATTTTAATGCCATTGTCGAATTTTGCCATCCTAAACTCTATGATCAGAGTTTGATAGACTTTGATGGATCGGTTTGATTGTATAGACTTTTGATTGTAAATGCAGTCACGACGTGAGATTAATTGCTGCGATCCTTTGAAAATTAGGCTCTGCTTGGTTCTGTAGAAAACAAGGGAATAGAAATAAAATGCTTCAATGAGATAAAATTGATTTTTAAAACGATTTTATGTGAGTAAAGTGAAATAAAATGCATAACCTGATCAAATCTTATCTGTGACTTGGTAATTCTGAGCTTATGTATTATATTGATTGGTGGTTTTTGAACTACCTTAAAAAATTATTTCAAATACTCTAATTTTTTTTTTAATAAAAAATTAAATTTCTTAAAAGCTAAACTTTTAAAACACCCTTTGAGGTAAATAGGTGAGAAGCATAAGTTCATAAACATGCAATCTTTACATGGTGTGAGGATATTTCTGTCAATTCACATCAGTTTTTGTGAATTTATTCTTTACCTCGTGTCTCTGGTTCTTGATTTGTTAGCACCACCGCGTCATGAAGCGCATGCACAACAATTGGGCAAATTTACACTTATGAATTTGTTGCCAGGAGAGCGAGGTAATCCAATTTCTCTGTTCCTTGTTTGACCAGAAATATTATGCCTACGAACTTATTATTGTACTCATACCTTATCTTATGATGAATTTAGGTGTTTTGCAGATGAATTTGGACTGCACATCCTGTGTTTGATCATATTACTCTATGACAACTTGATCATTATATAGGCGGGGTAGTTTCACAGATTCTTGTTCACCTCTTATTCGTGTCTTGGATCTTGATTTTTGAGCATTACAGTTATGGCCGTCGACAATTTTGCTGCACTAAAGTTCAAGACTTATGATCTGTTTGGCACCTGCTTGCATCCCTCTAATTTTGTTCCCTTTCAGAGTAGAAGTAAGTAAATTACAACTACTTATAATTCCCTTTTTTCCCTCTTTATCCAGGTTTTCTTTTGTGATTAATTCATATTTTGAAAAAGAAATGAAGATTACAAATATTTATGGATATGAGCAGATAAAGAGATTGTTATGTAAAGATGCATTCTAAAATGTTATTCTTAAATTGTTTGAAAGAGTGACACTGTGTTTTTTTTTTTTTGGGGTAGTTAATTTGGGGAAGGGGAGACCTAGTGTTTGAATCCTGGGGGTAAGTGGGGCAAAAGCCAGCCCTGGCCAACGGAGCTGGGCCACCACTTAACACTGTTTTTTGTGCATGTGCTCACGTATAGAATAGGAAATATGAGTGGACCTAAAAGTTTTATGCATCTTCTTGACCTTCTGCTGCTGCATTTCTCCCTTGATATTCTGTAGGGTTTTCTATGAAGCCGTTGGTGGTTGAAGCGAGAGCAAATACTCGAACAGAAAGTGCAAAAATTCGAAACAGGAGAATACGAAAAAAGGTGGAGCTTCTCTTGATCTTTCAAACAAAAATATGTTGGCAGCATTGACGCTCACAATGAAAATCGTTGCTTAAATGTGGTGGCATGGACTGATGGACTAGAAATGCGTCTTTTATTTCAATTTTTGCTGCTTATATTTTATATAAATATAAATTGAGATGAAACTTCTTATATGTAGCTTTGAGACGGTCACTGAAGAGTGAGAGAGAGGAGATACAGAGTTTGGAGATGCAAGGAAAAAATAGAGAAAAAATATAAAAAAGGGTTGAGAGATTAATTGCAATTTCTACCATCTATATGCATAATTTAACCTTCTTCTTACGGTGTAGATGAAACCCTAGTCAAGGGTTTTCATATCTTTATCATGTGGTTAGTTTTACATAGTAATTGTATAACTCTAGATTTTATTTAATTGTATTATTTTATAAATACAATAGTTACAATAATATTCCTGTTAGATGTATTTGCGAGTCAGGATGAACTATGCCTAGGAAAGATGGGTCGTGCGTATGAATTAGTGTATTCAACTCGTTTAAATCAAATATGGTTTATACCCAACTCACTAGAAAGCATTTTGGGATAGATCTACTACCTTGCAACTTAGACCTATTAATCCATGGCCTCAAAGAGGTGGTGATTGATTTTGCTTTCTCTGCCATCTCTGCATTTTTAGGCTTTGAAGCATTTTTTATTTGTAGTGCTTTTCTTTGAGAAAATTGATGTAATATCCCTTCAGTGTTACTCCTCTCCTTGTGAGATGGCATTAAGACCATTCCCTTCCTAAGTTCCAGTTATTTTTTTGCTAATCCCAACCACAATTTTCTGTTCTCTTTCTCCAGTTTAATGGCTCACCCACGAGACCTCGGCTTTCAGTATTCTGTTCAGATAAGCAATTGTATGCTATGCTGGTTGATGACCAGAATAAGAAGTGTTTATTTTATGGAAGCACTTTGCAGAGATCCATTCTTGAGGATCCTCCGTGCAGCACCATTGTAAGTATCTTATATCCCGCTCTCATATGTTTTTCCCTTTTAAGATGACGAGAAACTCCTTCCAGAGAAACCCCGGGTCAATTTACTCTTCCCAAAAGGTTTCTATCACATACTTTGCTGCCTAAACTTTTATCCTTAAATATCGATTTATACCAGGAAGCTGCTGACCGTGTTGGCAACGAGCTTGTCAATACTTGCATTGATCTCAATATTAACGAAATATCGTCGTATGATCGCAATGGTTTTGCTCGCGGGGAAAAGATGGAGGCCTTCGAGAGTGCAATTTCTCGTCATGGGTTCATGCCGCGTTAGGTGATAGGCATATCTAGTTCTTCATAAGATCATGCTTGCAATAGCTTTGTAATTCAATTGTTATGGTGCAGTGTGAAAACTGATTTTGCATTTTTGGAGAGACTTGTGAAGTTGTAGACATATTATGATGTAAAATTACATCCTAAATTTTCTTTTAGATTTCACATCACATGTCATTTGTCGCGGCTTCAAAATAAGTATAAATAAATAAATAAAAATAGACGTAACGCATGTCGTGTCGTTGACTGTTTGGTAGCCAGTCCTAGTTGTAGGTGGCAGAATTTGAAGGCTGCAGCTATGCAGAAATTATCAACAATTTATGAACAATTGTCCACTTTTTTTGAAGGAAAAAAATTGTGTATCTGAAGAGCAGCTGCAGGGCCAGAAATTTTACTTAAGAGCAGCACTACATTTGGAACCATTGTGAAAAGGGAGTGACTTAGCCACTAGTTTGGCCCAACAGCTGTTAGAGATACTAAAATTCTACGCATGATCAATGGAAGATAAAAGCAAAAAGAAAGAATAAAAAACGAAAATAACACTTTAAAATTTAGTAGTTCATCCAATAAAGACTGCCTATGACTGTTATAAACTTTTACTATGACGAAAATATGAATAGATTGTATTGGAATTATTTTAAACTACAATATATATAGTTAAGATTACAAGTCCTTAGAAAATACTAAAAATATCTTAAAAAACTCACTTTGGGGGCACAGCTTCCGAACCCTCACTTTTGGGCCAGGGAGCACTACCTCTTATACCTTCCACAACTACAAAGTTAGATCTGTTATCGTATGATTTGGTGTATAATATTTATCAAATTTTATACAAGTATGACTTGGTGTATAATATTTATTAAACTTCACACAACTTGACAACAATAAAAATTATTGTTGGTTTCTCTAATAATTTGGATTTGAGTCATTAAAATATTTTTAGAGCGCAGCTAGCACATATTTACTATGTTCTCATATTTTTAGAGGTAGATGGTAATTATTTTAAATTTGTATGACTCCATAAGAAGAGAACGTGATTACCTAATGTTTTTTACTCACTGAATAATTGTTCAGTCCAATGTGCACTAAATTGTACTATATTTAATAAAAATAATAATAATTTTTACATACGCAATTTGCAAACAATCAAATTTTGGATGCAAAGCTTTTTATTGAAAAATGGGGTAATAATTTGAAGAAGTCTAAAAAATTTATGTCTATAAATTGCCATCGAAAAATATTTTCATCGATTTAGGCATCGTTTGGTAATTTGATTTTAAATTAAATTTTTTTTTTAAAATTATTTTAAACTCAAAAAGTCAAAATTTTGTTTGGGCAAAAAAAAGGATATTTTAAGTCAAAGGCTTAAAAAATTTCAATTATTAAACTTAAATTCTCAATTTTAAACTGAGACATTTCTCAACTGTTACAGTTATTTTTATTTATAAAAATTAATAATTATTTTCATAAATTTTATAATTTTTAAAATTTTTAAATATGAAATTCCTTTTCGATGGTAGTTTAAAACTGAAGTTTCCCTTACACTTCGTGGGTGGCAACCGTTGGAGAAGAGGCAGTTACTGACTGTTAAAAATTCAAATTTTCAGTTAGTTATATCACAGACCTTTATAGCCTGATGAATCAAACAACAAAAAAAACTCCCAATTCCATTACCCTCTTCCCTTGATTCAAATCTCAATCTTTTCTTCTCTTTTCTTCTCTCTTGCTGCGAAAATGGATCAAACCGAAGGAATCGGAATCAAAATCTACAACGCATCCCCACAAGTCGACGATCCATCCATGTACCCATCGTCTCCCCAAGCCGCAGCGCCGGGAAATACAGGTCCGGCCGCCGGCCGGAAACGACGAGCGATGGCGAACGGAGTTCAGAAAACGCTTTCGAAAACGTCGATGCTCGCGAACTTCCTTCCGACGGGGACGCTTCTCACCTTCGAGATGGTTCTCCCCACCGTGTACGGAAAAGGCGACTGTTCTCCGGTGGGAACGCTGATGATCAACGTCCTTCTCGGCCTCTGCACCCTCTCCTGCTTCTTCTTTCACTTCACCGACAGTTTCCGGGGACCCGACGGGAAGGTCTTATTATAATTTTATTTAAGTTTTATTATAATTTTATTTAAGTTTTTTGGTTCTCAATAACAAGAACTAAAAAGGTATAAGATTTTAATAAAATAATAAAAAAAAATTCGCTAAAGATAAAAATAAGCAATATATAATTTATTTACAGGTTTATTTTTTATTTTTTTAAACTTTTTAATATTTTGATGAAAAAAAATTTATTTTTGCGACTCATCTTAATATAATAATTTGGTCAAATTATGAAAAAAAAATTACTAAAAGTAAAAATAAATAAATGAACAATTATCTCAAACATGGCTATTGTGATTATCATAATTTATTAAAATTTTAAATTTAAATGATAACTTTTTTTGTAATTATTTTTATTTTTATTTGTTACAAGTTAAACTAAGTTATTAGTAGTATACTTATGATATTGATCGTTATAAAATAATAATTATATTAGTACTATTCCATGACAAAGAATTACTTAGATAAATATTATTTCATTACAAATTTAATGGTAAAACTTAATTATGTTATTTTTCTAAAACTATATAAAGGTTGCTAGGTTATTGTTTTTGTTGGATGTTAAACTTCTAGAAATATATACATTGAGAAAGAAAATAGATACAGTATTTTTAATAAAAGTTTTTATACTATTATATTATTTTATTTTATAAGTAATTCGATTTGTAATTCGTTTATATCTCCTTGAATCCGTTTATGTTCTTAAAAGAAATAAATACCTGACGAAAAATAATTTTGAACACTTGAATAGAGAAAGAAATATATATTACTATTATCTAGTATCTATCTTCTACTATTATTAATATTATTATTATTATTATTATAAAGGCAAATGCTTTATTTGGCGTAGACACCAAATTAAAATCCACTCAATTTTCTCCATTTGGATTTTATTGAAAAATAAGAAAATTTCTCTTCAAAAAAAGTGGGGAAATCTAATGAATTCTTCCTATATGGGATGAGTAAGATTAATGTATTAAAGATTAAGATGTAACGAACAAAGCTACTCCAAGTGAGTAAAAAAAAAAACAGTAATTGCATTTGGGTGTTTGTGCTGTTTTTTATACGTTGTTTTAAATTTTTTAAAAATTTAATATTTTTTTCCCATTTTTTTAAATACTAATTTTAATTAATTACACGTTTTTCAATTTCACATGCAACAGCTTTATACACTAAAGTTTTATTTTCTTCATACTCTATTATATATTTTATATCTTGAATATCAGTTTACTGCATGTTGTAAAATTTCTACAAACTCTATTAAAGAAATAAAATTACTAAAAAGTTTTTTTTTTTTTTTTTTTGGTTTTCTCCAAATTGACAACGTACAGGTGTACTACGGGTTGGTGACGCCTCGAGGGCTGGCGGTGTTCAGGTCGGGGCTGGGCATGGAAGTCCCGAAAGACGAGAAGTACAGAGTCGGTTTGAGCGACTTCGTCCACGCCATCATGTCGGTGATGGTTTTCGCGGCCATAGCTTTCTCCGATCATCGGGTGACCGACTGTCTGTTCCCCGGCCACGCCGAGGAGATGGACGAGATTATGGAGAGTTTCCCTCTAATGGTCGGAATTATTTGCAGTGGCCTCTTTCTCGTCTTCCCCAGATCTCGATTCGGCATTGGATGCATGGCCGCCTGATCCTGATCATCGTTTATTTGATTGCATAATTAAAAAAATAAAACAAAACAAAAACCTCTCTTTTGCCTCACATCTCTCAAAATCATTCGATTTGATGAACTTATTATTTATCTATTTTTTTCTTTTTTTATTAATAATTATTTTAAGGTATGTTGTGAGTGATCAATCAACAGTTTTGTGGTTTAATTTAATAATTATTAATAATAATTACATGGTTAATTAATGTTTCATTCATGTGAATCACTCGGTTTGCTTCGTTTGTGCCGTGTTTGGTCGCTTGAGATTTATGATCCTTTTGTTTTCGAATCGCGATGAAATGAATTAAAAAATAAAAATAAAAATTTAATTAAAATATTAAAAAAAAAAAAATTTAATACAAAAATAAGCAACATAAAATTTAACTTACTTGCTTATTTTGTTTGTTTTTTAACTTTTTTCATATTTCAATCAAATATGTTTACTTTTTTGATTTGTCTCCATAAGTCGAAAAATATGATACTTTAATTAAATAATTCAAAATTTAAAAAATAAAATAAAATTAAGCAAAATTCACAAAATTTATTCCAAGCATGGCCAATATGTTTTGATTTGAGACTTTGTTTAAGGAGTAAAAAAAAATTTATTCATATTATAATTTGAGTAATTAATAAACGGTCTTCCTAACCAACGTCATGGTAAATAATAGGATAATAGAAAGAGAAAAATTGTAACATCAATATATACATTTAGAATTAGGTTTACTATTTTTATAAATATTAATATATTTTATACAAAAATTTAAATACTTTTTACTCATTATTAGCCTAATATTCTCTTCTTCTTCTTCTTTTTTCCGTTCTTTCTTTTGGTACTTGTGACAATTAAATCTTTGGGCTTGCGATGGGATTGAAATGAGTTTCATGGCTTTGGACAGGGTTTGCGATGGGTTTCATGGGTTTCATCTCTCTCTCTCTCTCTCTCTCAATGTGAAAAAATAAATCCAACAGAGATGGTGCCTGCAACAGATCAGAAGGCGATGGGATTTATTTCTCTTTCTCCACTCGAGACATTCTTAATATTAAAGGCTCGACGCGTTCTTAATAATTAAAAATCAAGTTTCTCTTCTGTTAGTTGGGGATCAACCTAAGTGGCCTAGGCAGGCAGGGCCTACCTTGGACCTCACTTTAATCATCCGACCAGTTCATTTTATTACTCTCAATGTATAAATTATTTATGTAAAAAAATTAAATCGATCTATTTCCATTTTTTTAAGACAATCATGATGCGCTTAACAATAATATATGAACTTGAAATGAGAGTAATAAATTTGAATCATCCCAGTGGGACAGTAGGTTTCCAATATTAAATAATTGAGCTAGAAATATCAAATGGATGTACATATACGAGTGTAAATGGACAGACTGGCGTGGACCTATTTAAAATGGTATTAATGAATGCACTCTTTGTCTCTATACAATATACAGCTCTCTCAATCTCTCTCGATACCATATATTACAGATCTGTCGTGTGCAGCATTACAAACAAAATTCAAAAAAACTAGCCTACCAGTAATATGCCATATATACTACGTAATTTCCTGCTTATAAAAAACAGAAAATGCAACTTTTGTATACTTGACGCACCATGGCACCTTCCTTTCTCTTTCTCATCCATTGAATCATCTTTTGAAGGCAGACACCCTTTTTTCGGGGTAGGTACGGACCGATATTTCTCTCGAAAAATTGAGTAGCTACCCAGAAACCGAAAATAATTCGTGTAACGACACTAACGGTTATTATTCGCCGCAGCACCTAGCACGGTTTCCTTCTTGAAGTTTCTGCCACAGGCAGAGCATCTCCCTTGGACCTTGGTAGTGGGAGACGACATAACCATCTTTGCACCCCTCGTTATAGATCCTCTCTTCCTTCTCGTACCTTACTTCCAAACCTCCCTTCTTCATATCGGCAATCCAGATGCCCATTGCCACGTCTTCCAGTTTGAACATCTGTAGAAGCGAGCACGCGTGTTTAGTTTTAGATATCAACATTTGTTACATAGTGTGATTTTTGCGTTACATGAACTCGGGTAAGGTTGTTGAGTGCAAGTATATCCAAATGTTAGATTCATCTAATTCTAATGTCAATGACACTGCAACATGGCAAAATATTCATATTTCTTAATATTTTTTTACTTTCTAGAATAAATGCCGTTTACAAGGTTCCATAGAGCATATAATGCACAATCCGAGTTTATGTATAGTTTTATAGTATTTGAATTATTAAATATGATTCTTAAGTGAATGTCCAATTAAAAATATTTGGCACATCCCATTAAGCGTCAAATGTCTGACACGAATACTTTACATATTTAGAAGAGTCCAGGAAAAGAATATAATAAGGGTTCCACGCTCAATAGCTAAAACATGCTGCAAATTTAAGAACAGAAAACGGGAAGGGAGAACGAGCGCTTATTTATGTTACCTTCAAGCGGCCCTTTTTATGTCTCTTGTAGACTTCATTTGCTATGTCACGCGAAACAACATAACCGGGACCATGCGCCCAAGGAGGGTACTTCTCATCAGCCCATTCCTTAAGCAATGCAGGCAAGAGGGAGAGTCAGTCATGATAAGAGACTAGTAAAAGATGCTCTTTTTGGTTTGCAGCTCAATTATATAAACAATACACAGAAATAAAAATGATACATCTGCTGCCCAACAACTGACTAGATAACCCTAATTCCCAAATTAATCCAACTTCAACGAGCATAAACTCAAACTTGATGGTTAGTATGTCCCACATCGCAGATCAGCCGAGCATGAAGTTGATTATGCTTTTTCAGCAAGACATGGGTGAGGCAAGATATGTTTTGGGGGAAGCGGGTATCAACCAGTCATGTGATGCAACAATTTTCCAATGAATGTGTCACTGATATTACTAAGACAAGTGCAAATAACTAAAAATCATTCACAAAATTCCTGTAATATCCTAAATATTTTCTGACATTGCATCCAGGAATATCAATAATAGTGAATAATACTACATAGATTTTATCCTCTACTTTGAAGTTCGATTTTTTAGTTGAAAAGGGAATAAGAAAAAAAGATTAATCTTTCTAAATTATATTCTGCTCTAGAGGAACTGAAACCAACAAATTGGCCAAATAAGCCTCTAAGTATGAAGTTGAGCAAAGAGTTACCTCTGAGCTTATATACCACTTGCTATTAGGATCCCGATGAGGTTGGGAATCTGAGTTGATGAGACCATAAAGCAACCCACGAGCCACATTTAGTCTGTTCAAAGAAGCCAGCACCTCGTCCACGCGAACAAATGAGTCGTCATCCGTTTTCATGACAAACTTTGCGGAGACCACCTCAGTCTGTCCAAGAGGTTAGGTCAATGACATTGAGGCAAACTGAGAATACTCCAGGTTAAGGAAATAACGTAATTTACCCCAAAGATGCATATAGCCACAGTCTTCCAGGTGATCAGGCTGTAGTAGTCAACAAATGGCATCAGCTGTATGTCTCGATATGTCTGCGCTTCGTTCCAGAGCTCCTCATTCACCATCTGGTTTTTATGCTGCAAATAATACAAACACAATTACAGGCATATACTTTAGGTAACGGCTTGCATCACAACAAAAATAATAATGATACTCAACACAAGGGGTAGACAAGATGGCCAGGAACCAGCCTCAGGAAGTGAGCTAGAGAGTTCAAGTCATCTCCCTTGGGCGTGATTTACTTCAGGTATTGCCCAATTGCTGAGGCATGTGGAACAAGGGGTTAGTCATGTGCGCTAAAGGGGGAACCTTGACAGTTGACACCTCATAAGCATCAAAAGAGTAAGATAACTTCACTCACCAAGCCTTCATCCCAACTATTTGGTGTAGGTTGATAATATCATTTTCTTTTGCAATACACAAAAATTCTCCCTGACAGTGCCTGGAATTTAAAAGGAAAATGATACCCGAGTTTTTAACCCTACATATTTGAGTCTTGAACATAGTATGGACCATATTTTATATGTGTCTTCATCGGAAACAAAATCAAACCCAAATAGAGCCTACCGAAGAGGGGGAACTGCCTCTCATAACCAGATTGCTTTAAATTATGGGATTTCACCAAGCTCCTTTGGGGAGCATTCTATTTTTTATTGTAAATTCTTGAATAGTACATATACTTTTTATATTTATTTTTTATCGATGACATTTTTCTGGGAAGAACCATGATTTTATGATGGTTCCTTCACCACAAAACAACTTATGTGTCCTGTCCAAGTGCTCTCAATCATATGCACAGCTTAGTAATTTACGAAAACTAATATAAAATCGGAAAACCCATTATTGTACTGAAAATAGGGGAGCTGCAGTGCTCACCAAACCAACAAAAAAGCGCACAGCAACTGCCCCAGAACGCACTGCGGCGTACTGCATCCATGTTCTCCGAACAGCCATCCTGCGTTTAAAATTGTTTGCTGTAGAGAAAACACCTATGAAGAGATCCAATGCCTTTCGAGAAGGAAGAGGTGGTGATATGAGTGCTTCCAAGTCAATTATGTGCTCTATATCCTCTGATGTTGGCAAACCACTGGCCACGACAGAGACTAATTTTATGTCTCCCAAAATCCTTACTTCACTGACCAGCCATGGCTCCAAACTCTGAATAGATATAGCAAGAAAGCAAATAAGTGCAAAAAAAGTGAAAAAAATATACTTCTTCATAAAAATTCTACAGGCAACTCAATTAAGAAAAGGGATAAATTACTTCACGAAAAGCAAAGGACGTTATGTGCTTTCCATCAACTGTCATCTGGATTCCTTCTGTTCCCACTCTAAGTGTTCCAACAGAAAGATAACCTTGCTTAAAGGGAAAATATGTTCTTGTTTTAGATCCTTCTGGGGCCATTGTAAACTTCCGTGAACCATTGGAGTGCCTACTAGCTGCCAACACCCGGTTATCATCTTTACCCACCATCGTATTGCATTGTTCCAACTCATCAACTGGCAAACAAAGCTAAACAGAGTTATTGAAACGGAAACCAGTAGATGAGAGTGTTAAAGGACCAGCATAATATAAATAGAAGATGCAACAAAGAGAAGCAATTGCAAAAATTGATCCGTTTAGAACCCGTCTGTTCCACAAAAGTCATGAAGAAGATTAAAGATTACTAAGACCCAAAGGGAAAAAAAAAACCAAGGCAGAGAGAGAGAGAGATAGGGAGAGAGAGAAATATATGACTAATTCAACTAGCACATGACCTTTTCATTTACATGCAAAGAACTAATCATGAATTTCAATGCATTCAAAATGCTTTGAATTTGATACAAAATAATTTCTTTTTGGATGCAAACAGCAAACAAAAAAGTAAAACAAAAAAAACTAGAGTAAATTACATTGACCTCCCTTGAGATTAATTGACAATACAAAGACCTCTTGAGCTTTCTGAATTGACACTTACCTCCCTTGTTTGACGTTGAGTAAACAACGTTAACCAAAAATGATAATTTACTATTTTACCCCTAAATCTAATTAAAATTTTATTAGTTAAAATTTAAAGTAAAAAAAGACCAAAATGCACATAATTTGACAACCCAAAATCCCAAATGGACTAATCCCATCATGTGACCCCAGTGGGACACGAGAGAAAAGGGAAGTTGGTTAGGAACCCATGAGAGAGAGAGAGAGAGAGGGGAGGCAAGAGAGAGGAGGGAGAGATCAAAGAGACAAAGAGAGAGAAAGGAGAGATCGATCGACAGGAAAGCAAAATGATGTGGTGCGGCAATGGCGGCGAGGGAGAGCGACCACCATTGACAAGCTATGATCGAAGGGTGGCAGCGGCAACGGCGGCTGCAATTGAAGGTTGGTGGTGACCTAAGAGATCTAGGTGGCGGTGTAGCTTGAAATGCAGTGGTGGCTTGCCGTGGTGTTAATGGCTGGATATTGCAAATTTGCAATGGCTGGGGGTTGATGGCAGGCGGTGCGATGGCTTGGGGTTGCGACGCCATAGTGCTGGGCGTGCGACGGAAATCGATAGCTGGCTTGTGACTACGTGGTGCTAGGTGTGCAACGGTGGCGAGGTGTTGGCTGTGCTGGGAGAGCCAAGATTGAGACCAAGAAAAGGAGTTCCCACAATACTGATAATGGAAGGAGTTCCTCACAGCAACAGAAAAGAGATAGGAGAAGAAGACCCAAATAGGATACAGCGAGAGGAGAGAGGAGATAGGAGACAGAGTATATAACCACAAAGACTGAGAGTTCAAGATTCCACTGTCAATTACACCAACTGCAGTATCACTCTCAGAGGTGGAGTTTTGAGTTACATTCTCCTAGCCATTGAAGAAACTGTGAGCTTATCGTAGCTCTATTGCCATCATTTCGACTCCGTCGGCCTTTGCTGCCATTGGCGATGCAATGTGTATGTTTTAATTGTCAAGTAATTTGACAGTGATGTTGTGCACAGTGAAGTTGGCTATAAAGTCAACAATGGTGGAGTTTGTAGTTGTGGTTTGTAAAGGTGTTAATGGTGGTTTATGGGTTGTTAGTGGAAGTAAATATGGTGCTGTGTTTGGCCGTCCAGATCCAGAAGGTGTTGCGTTATAATAAAAAATTATTCTTTTAAATAAATAAGAGTACTAAACTGTGAATAATATTTTGATGACTTTTATCAAGTTAAATAACTTATTTTTTGGGGATATGTAAGATAAATAAATAGCTAAATAAATAGTTGAGTATTATTTATTCTTAATGAAATTATATTTTTTCTTGACTTTATTAAGTTAAATAAATGGTTTTACATTATTTATTCTTAATAATATTATATTTTGTTTGTACAAGGGTAGAATAGGTATTTTTAGAAAATTTAAAAGCTGACTTCATCACTTTCAATTACTGTGGCAGCTAACAGATGTGGGATTTTGAAACTAAATATTAACGTAGAAGGGGAGGTTAGTGTTATTTCAGAAACCTCAAGGGAGGTCTCTATGGTTATTAGATTCCTAAGGGAAGGTCAGTGTAATTTACCCAAAAAAGCTACCATGCAATTTCAATTACCACTACCAATATCATAGGTACAGAACAAAGGTAGACAGCATGATCAGGAAATGCAAAATCTTTTACCGTCAAACTAAGTAGGTACAACCACTGAGTTCAATCTGAATGACACGGTAAATACTCAAGATTTTTATAAGCACATTCCATAAAAAGGAAAAAAAAACCACAACTTTTAATTGGATCTCAGCAACATGCATAAAATACATATCAACTCTAGTTAAGAAGTGATCCTTCCTGCAAACATGCATCCTTTCTGAGAAATGGAAAATATAGGTAACTTTTCCAGGTAACTCTTACCTTCTTTATTCTTCTCAGGATCAGGTGATGGACAACGCTCTTCATCACCCCAATCATGCCGAACAGTCCATGTATTTTGTACTATTACAGGGTTCTCAGTTATCTTATCACCATGAAGTCTAACATTGTAATGCAAAATAATAGGTGGATCTGGCTCCCCTGGGAGTGGTTCACCTGTTAGGTCAATCCGAAAATTACCAAGAATACCGCTTGGAATGCCAATAATAGTAATAGAAGAACCTTGAGTCAGACCACAAGGAACCTGCAACTTAAAACCACTAGTATCAAGCCCTGTGGCATTCATTTTACTTAGAAAATGAGGACATTGTTTCTCTTTTCCTTTCCTACGGGAACTTTCATTTCCAGCGGCAATTCTTTCCTCTTCAACTGAAGCCATTAGGCTATTCCATGCAAGTCCAGCTTCCTTAATTGCCTCTATTGCATTGGGTAAGACCTGAGCACTGACTATTAAGTGTTTCAGATGGTTCCATGCTTGCAAAGCTTGCTGCTCTTCATTGGAGATGTTCATCTGAGCAAAGAGACTGGAGGTCATGTTATTGGCAGAAACCACTTCTGAACCATTCTCCGGATTCTGAAGTGCGGGTAGACCTCCAGAATTAATCCATTCAAGAGGATGCGTTGTATTGTATGTGAAGGAACTCCTAAGATAATTTTTGCCAACAGGATATTTCATGACTGCATAACTCAAAATGAGCAACATAAACAGGGATGAAACTAAAACGCCCACATACAATTTCTTCATTTTCTTTTATCAAGACCAGTACGTGCGGTGGTTACTTTTGAACAACCAATAGATCACCAACTTCCATCCCAAGACAATTTCACAGAGTCAGTTCCCTGGTAAGGAATGGTGCATTTAAGGTGTATTTATAGCATATAGTTGAACATCCTCAGCGTGAAATGAACAAGATTCTAAATTTTGGGAAAAGATTATTCCACCGCTTTGTTACTGTGGAAAAACTAAGGTTAGCTAAAGGTTAGCTACTATGTTTTCTAGAATGGCTTTCCAGATAGACTATTCAAGCTTCACTAGCTCTGCATCATGTGGAAAAACTAACACAAAAGTGATTCAATATGCATTCTGAGATGAGGAACATCTCACTGAGCGCTCAGTTCCCAAAGAACCACCCTTCAAACTTCCTCTGTAAAGTTCAAATCCTGTAGACCAAAAGGAAAGAGAGGAAGAAATAAATAGGTAATTATATTCAAAAACATGTAATCAAAACAACTTTACATATCGAATGAAAAATTAACCTAAAGAAAAGAACTTAGTTTTCATGACAAGTGGATTGTAAAAGAAAATATAATTTTTGGATGCCAACAAGTAGTCTGTGATACCATCACTTCACAGAAGTGATAGAAAAATATTCATGCTTACATATGTTAAGGTCAACTGATTTTTACCCGGAAACAGGCAAAGCCCCATATATAATTCCTATTAACTTTTCAGTTTTCACTAAAAGAGTTGCTGCAGCTACTAGGCTAGATGTTAGACCATTAATGCAGCTACTAGGCTAGATGTTAGACCATTAACATCTTAATCATTTCCTATTCTGCTGTTGTACTTGTATCAAATCTTTCCTTCATTTTTTTTTCTTTTTTCCATATTTGTAACCTTAAGTATGCCATTCAATGTTCACGAACTTGAGCATTTATTGATAGGATTAATTAATACTCGGGATAGCACCAGAAGTTAACAGAAAATTTATCTTTTTAAAAGTAGTGTGCACGTGTTTGGATGCCACAAAAGATTGAATCCATTTTTTTCCTTAGAAGAACCCTTTCCTTCCTTCGCAAATCGTAATTTAGGTCCTTTGTAAATAGAATCACTATGTTGAGGGGGGAGGGGGCAAGGCAGTCAAAATAGTAGGAGCCATTAAACAAATGACGCTATTCATGAAGAAGAATATAGACATCCATTTTACATTTAAGTGACAATAGAAGCATTCAGTTTTGGGGGACATCAATAAACGCTCCGAATGCATAGTGCATCTATAAAAGGATAGCTCATAAGGCCAGAAGGTGAGTGCAAAATAATGCAACTGCATTGCATAAATACATTCTCCAC
>JAOTRH010000024.1:2882770-2900833 GCA_034768845.1 Heliamphora exappendiculata | reverse complement strand
AAAAAAGAACCCAAAGTCCCATCTACACACAAGACTGGTGAATTGTGATTATTAAAACCAGTAGGGTTCTTGCCCAAGCTTTGAACAGAAAACCAAATCTGACAGTATAAACTATAAAGCCAAAATTTCAAGCAGATGGTCAAAATGGAAGGATCGAAAACTTTATATTGTTATTAGGCTTGGATCTTATCCATCAGCATCAGAGACCGGATTTCAAAAAAGCACCCTTGGGTAGAGGTTTTTTAATTCTCATCAACTATGTCACTCTTTTGAAGAAGCACACAACAACTCTTCTTTGTATAACCAATTATCAGTCTAGCCCTTCGTAAGAAGAGATCGATAGGAGGAGGGATTTCAACTTCATAAGGAAAGTCGTTACTGGGCAACTCACGTACAGTTCAAGAGCCGAACCCCAGCACAGAGGCTTAGGTTAAAAACCTAGAAATTAACAACACTGTTCACTAGTAATTAACAATACCGTTCACTACAAACAAGTTGGATCTCTCAAACAGGTGCAAACTTTGGGACCACTCACGGCAATTCCAGATCTGAAAGATGCCTTTTTTCAAATAAATTGAAGCAGAACTACAGTAAATGTAAAACAAATAGAGCTCCAAAATTACAAACAAAATAAAAGAAGAAAATCGAACCGTTAACTACACAACATCAAGGAGAGCTCATATGGCCAGAAGATGAATGCAAAATAATGCAACTCCACCCCCCAAAAAAAATAAATAAATAAATAAAAGAACCCAAATTCCCATCTACACACAAGACTGGTGAATTGTGATTATTAAAATCAGTAGGGTTCTTGCCCAAGCTTTGAACAGAAAACCATCTGACAGTATAAACTATAAAGCCAAAATTTCAAGCAGATGGTCAAAATGGAAGGATCAAAAACTTTATATTGTTATTAGGCTTGGATCTTAGCCATCAGCATCAGAAACCGGATCTCATAAAAGCACCGTTGGGTAGAGAATTTTTAATTCTCATCAACTATCTTACTCTCTTGAAGAAGCACACAACTCTTCTTTGTATAACCAATTATCAGTCTAGTCCTTCGTAAGAAGAGTTCGATAGGACGAGGGACTTCAACTTCATAAGGAAAGCCGTTACTGGGCAACTCAGGTACAGTTTGGGAGCCGAACCCCAGCACATAGGCTTAGGTCAAAAACCTAGAAATTAACAACACTGTTCCCTAGTAATTAACAATACTGTTCACGACAGACAAGTTGGATCTCTCAAATAGGTGCAAACTTTGGGACCACTCACGGCAATTCCAGATCTGAAGATGCCTTTTTCCAAATAAATTGAAGCAGAACTACAGTAAATGTAAAGTAAATAGAGCTCCAAAATTACAAACAAAATCAAAGAAGAAAATCGAGCCGTTAACTACACAACATCACATCATCAATGCTTATAAACACAACTATTTCACTAAATTTTCCACAATTTCATCCTAGCTGTTTTCCGCAAATACAAAGCATAATTTCAAGCAAATACAAAGCATAATTTCAAGCTAAAATTATCAGAGCCGCGATTTTACAATATCTTGAGTACGGAGGTAGCCACCACGTACTGTTTCGAACTTCTACACCAGATCCGGAAGCATCAAACACAAGATTCAAGAACTAAACATCAAAAGCGTAGTTATGTACTTCAGTTGAACAAGACACGAACAAGTGCAAAGCGCAAAAGACATTTCGAGGACGCAAATTGAAGAACAGTGAAACGGAAGAACAGAGAACTGACCTTCGCTGTTTCTGAAAACTGTTCGTCGGAATGCCGGAGCGAGAAAGTGAGAGAAAACGTGGGAAACAGCAGGGAAACTGAGATGATCTTGTCTCGGTCGTTTGAACTTCAAGTCCTACGCCCAAGCGGTTGAAACAATATAACTAGGAAGAAGATTTCCCAAAAACATAATACTGCTTATTTGTACATTTAATTTATTTTATTTTTTTAATAAATTTTTTTACAAGTTAGTCAAATTATTTGATTTTTTAATTTTTTTCGTCGAGTTGAATTAAAAAAATAAATTTTTAAAATTAAAAAATAAAAATAAAAATAGAAAAGATGAAAATAAGTTTAAATAAGTTAACTATTTAAACTTATTTTAATTGTGATAAAAAGTTATTTTCTCGGTGAATTGAAAGGAATTAAAAAATTAAAATAATTTGGTCAACTAATTTGGATAAGGGGAATAGCGCTGCTGAACATGTATATTTTAAAATTTTAGATATAATATTTAAATTATTTAATTATAATAATTTTAAAGTTATTTATTATATAGCAAAATAAGTTAATTAATATTATTATCAGTATTAGCGTAATATTTTTTTTCAAATCATATTATTCGTTTTGTTCATTTTTGTATTTAGTGAATTTTTTTTATTATTTAGTCAAATTATTTTATTTTTTGACTCTTCTTATTCAGACATGACGAAAAAGTAAAAAATTAATTAAAATATAAGAAAAAATAAGAAAAGACAAAAAAAAAGTCAATCAACCAAATTTAACTTTGTTTATTTTTGTTATTAGTGAAATTTTTTATTAAAAAATTAGTTTTTCAGTTTATCCTATCAAGACGATTCAAAAAAATAAATATTTTTATTTAAAAATACATAAAAATTCAAATAAATAAATAAAAATTTTGCAATTTAGTCCAAACAGAATCATTATTAAAACATAATTTTAGAAACGTGTTTTGGAGATTTCGTTGTCAAACGCTTACGTTTTGTTGACAAGTCGTGGTATTGGAAGATAGGAAGTGTGTGCTTGGTGTACCTAATCTGGGGATTCCCCTTTCGTCGCAGGACCGTCCATCACAGCCAATTGTGTGGGGACCCTGACGTGATCAATGTGGTACGTTTAACTTTGTTTATTTAGTATAGTATTTGATAGACACACCTAATGATATAATATTCCTTATTTACAGAATAATTTATGTTGCATATATTTAATGGATACACCTATTGATGTAGTATTATTCTTTTTTCGTGCAATAATTTTTCTCAATTTTGAAACAATTTCTTTTTTAGAATAATTGTTTATTTATTTATTTTAAATTTTAATAAAAATATTATTAATTATTCAATTATTATATTTTTTTTTTATTTTTCATAAGCCCAAAAAATAAAATTCTTGAACAAAATATAAAAAATAAATTAAAATAATAAAAAGAATCTCTTACTTTTTGGATTCTTTTATTAGCATGATTTGAAAAAATAATTAAAAAATAACCTAATTAAAGAAAGTTGAAAAAGAAAAAAAAAGGTAAAAATTAATAAATGAATTAAGCTCGGTCAGGGATTATCCGGTTAAAGTTGTTGAGGGGTGGGCCAGAGCCGGTTGTGAGCTGTTAATTACAAGAATGCCATTCTTTTGACGTATGAGATTGGAAAAGCTGAAAAGACAAATTGGTCCGCAAAATATGGGTGGGAATGAATGGAGAAGCATTGTTCTCACCAAGATCTTACAGATTAGTTTTTTTTTATGATTTTTTTTGTTTTTCTAATTTTTTTTAATATTAATTTAGATGAGTGTGCTTTTTTAATTTCTCTCATCATAAAAAATATAAAAAAAATTTTTTTTATCAAAATATAAAAAAATTCATAAAACAAAAAAAAAGTCAACCTATAGCCTATTTTGAATGTCTACAAATTTTGATTTTTAAGATGTTAATTTTTTTGAAAAAAATGGAATAAAAAAAGTTACTGTATTTGGAATAATTTTTTATAGTAACTTTCTTGTTTTTTTGCTTTTTATTAAATGTCTAATATATTATTTGATGGTACCTTGATGATGAAAATCCTCGAACTGAATTGTAAATCTTCTAGAGTTAGAACCTAAAATGTCAAAAATCACGAACTAACACTGGTCGAATGTTGGTCGAACATCTTTCGATACCTAAGTTAGCCCCTTATTGATAATTGATGAAATATAAAAAGATTGTTTTATGTACCTATATTAAGATTATTTTGCTTTTTTATTGGATGTCTCTCTTGAGACTTGATTATGAAGAATCCTTTGATTTTTAACTCAATCTCCTCGTGAATGTGGTTGGATTACAAAACGGGGAGCAGAGCACATCTGTCATCCCTCCACGGCCATGGGTCGACGGATAAAGACTTGATCATCCTTCCACGGCCAACACATCTGTTTAGTTAATTCTGAGCACCCCTCAACTGATCGATCACTTTGGGCTGGCCGACAACTCTCAATTGGTCAATTAGTCTGGGTTAGTCGACACCATTAGTTGCCCCCCATTCCCAAGGGGGCGCAGAACACATGCGGTTGGAAATGACTTTCAATCTAAGCATCGCAAGCATTGAATTCGGCAACGCTACGGTGATCGAGGCACTGTGACTTTAAATGCGAGGCCTATTCCAATGCTCCATGACAATTACCTAGGACACCTGGCTTTAAATGCGAGACATTTATATTATGTCATTTTTTTTTAGTTGTAATTAAGAGAAAATTAATAAGAACTATTAGTAATGTTAAGAGTTTGTGATGATACTACAAATTTTTTTTACTATGTTGTTATCATTGGACGTTGGGCTTCATACCAAAATTTTTACTTTTAATGTTACGAATGTCAAAAAATGAAGATTGGAGTGTCATGTCTTTGGAACTCGAAATGTAATAGGGAGATGTTAAACCTTATGACTTTCAACTTGAATTTGTTAAATTTTTTACTTTGATCATCGTGTCACTTTCTTATTAAATTTTAAATTATGCATTCATAATTTTATTTCACGTCATAAATATTTAAAAATATTTTAAGCACAAATAATTATTAATTACTAACTTGGGATGTAATCTAAAGATACTTGTTTTGAACTTTCGAGTTTCGACTTAAATTTATTCACGTTTAACTTCAATCTTTAACTTAATTTTTTCTACATATATTTTTTTTGTTTTGAATCATACATTTTCAATTTTGTTATTAAACTATAAATATTTAAATTGCTGGTACGAATCATTGTTAATTTATTGATATGTCATACGGTTGGTCCAACTACAATTGGGTGGCTTATAATAATAATATTGGAATTTGAACATTTCAATGGTTCTTTGTTTTTAAATTTTAACCATAGATGTAGGGTGACATAACGCTTGAAGGCTATGTTTGGTTTAGGTTTTTTAGTAGTTTTTTTTTTACTTTTTAGGTCTGTTATGATTTTTTTTATTTTTTAAGTTAAATTTTTTTACTTTCTCAATTCATCGTGATAAAAAAATCTAAATGTATAGCCATTTTTAAAAAAATTAAAAAAAATCTACTAAAAACAAAAAAAATCAGATAAAAGCTTTAAAGTGTTTTTTTCTTGTCTCATCTGAAATTTTTTATTTGTTTATTTTTCATTTATTTTTTTAATTTTTTATAATAAAAAAAAATTTAAAAATATAACAATTTGAACTAATATAAAAAAATGTTTCTTAAAAAACGAAAACAATCATATAAAAAAAATTAGACCACGGGTGTTAGGAGGGAATTCCAAGATTAGCGTTTACCAGGAAAAAATTATTTTTCTAATATTTTAATTAACTTAATTTATTAAATCATGTTACTTTTCCGTGAAGCGGGAAGCCAATACCAATGCCTTGTTTCCGCTATTTTGTGTTATTTTTGTTCATATTTGTTTTTTTATTATTATTTATTGACTAATTTTTAAAATTTTTTGAATCATCTTAATAAAAATAATCAAAAAAATTACTAAAGAAATAAGCAATATAAATCTGACTTATTAATTTACTTTGATATATTTTTATCTTTTTAAAATATTTTTTATATTTTAGTTAAATATTTTTACCTTTTTAATTTTCCTTGATAAGAGGAATTCAAAAAATATAATTTATAATACAAAAGACAATGGTATTAATGCGATATGTGTCTTACATAGCACTTTCTTCGATCTCTTTTCTCTCACTAACTAGCATTTTTATTTCTCTTCTCTCTCTCTATATATATATATATTTGAAATTCAATTTTTTTTTATTTTAAATCCAAATTGTTTCTTTATTTTTTATAAAAAAATATTTTTTAATTGCATGATGTTCTTTTATAAAAATTTTAATTTATATATATCTTTTTCGATACTTTTAATTTATATTAATAGTGAGTAATGAAAATGTTTAAAATATCTCCTTAATAACTAAAATATTATTTATTATTTTAAATTAATTTCATAATTAAATTCTATTTAAAGGTATTTAGACACAAATAATTTTTAATAATTTAACGAATCGACAAAAATTTACAAAATAAATAAATAAGTTATTGGCCTTGTTTGGGAAAATATTATTTGTTGGCTTATTTTTGTTTATTTTTATTTTTTAAATTTTTTTTAATATTTTAATTAAATTTTTTTATTTTTTTAACTAGTCTCAATGAATAAAGTCTAAAAAAATATAATAATTTAACTAAATAATAAAAAAACCTCTAAAAATAAAAAATTTATAAAATTCAATAAACTAATAAACTAAATTTACCCATTCAGGCCTATAATTAATACAAGAGCCTAACAAGTGACATCACAATTGAGGTAAAGCGAGGGCAATAAAGTAAGAGAATCTTAAAAATCAAGATAGTTGGTAGCTTTGCTTAACGGTAAAGCCTTTCCCAGCCCTAGCCATCATGAAGCTCGGGAAAGGTCTTCATGTGAAGTTTATGTTTGAATTAGTATTTTTTTATAAATTTTTTTATTTTTAAAATTTTTTTAAATATTAATTCAAATAAATATGTTTTTTGAATTTCTCTCCTAATGAAAAAATAAAAAAAATAAATTTTTTTGATCAAAATCTAGAAACAATTTATATAAGATAAAAAAAACCGACTTATCAAGTTTTTTTAGTTTTCTTATAATTTTTGTCTTTAATAAATTTTTTTTTAAATTAGTTCTAATGGACATATTTTTTTAAATCTTCTCATCACAAAGAATTAGAAAAATAAAAAATTAAAATTAAAATATAAAAAATTCATAAAAGATAAAAAAAGCTCCGAAAAAAGCTGCAAGTAATTATTCGGAACACTCCCAGCATCATATGGTATATTTAGGTTGTGTTTTTATTTAACTATACAATAAAAGATATTTTACGTAAGATAATATTAACATAGTTTTATTAAACAAATGAAAGATTAAAATAACATATTTACTATATATTGTATATTTTTATTTATTAAAATTATTAGGTAAATAATATGATATAATACTATGAGATTAATTAATAATTTTCCTTCAATGTGACCTAGGAGTCAATACCTCAACAGGAAAAAACATTATTCAACTATTTTCAGCAGCCAGTCAGCACAAAGGCCGCGGACCAAGTGTTTGCAATAAAATGTAAAAAAAATAAAATAAGTCAATGATTATTACATAGAGAGCCGGCCTAGCCTATGTTTGGACTAAAAATTAAGTGACTTTAGAGTTTTTTTTTTTTTGAATTTTTTAATATTTTGATTTAAATATTTTATTTTTTTAATTTTTTGTGATGAAAAAAATTTAAAAAATATGTCCGTTACATTTAAATTTGAAAAACAATTCACAAAAGACGAAAGAACTAAAAAAAAAGCCAAAAAAAAACTACTTAAGTTATATATTTTTCATTTTATATGAACTATTATTAGGTTTTGATAAAAAAAAATTACTTTTATATTTTCTCATAACGGGATGAATCTAAAAAATACGCTTATTTAAGCTAATGTTGAAAAAAATTCACTAAAAAAAATGTAAAAAAAAATCAGTCCAAACACAAACTTAGATTCAATTTGGGATGAAAAACTATTTACTTATATTATGCTGTTTATTTTTATTTTTAGTAGACGTTTTTTATCATTTTTTTTGCTGAGGAACTAAATAGTATACACAGTAAAAAAATCTAAAAAATAAAAACAAGCCAAAACAAACTTGTAAATCAAATTTATGTTTACTTATATTTTTTTTGTAAATTGTTTTCATCATTTGATCAAATTTATTTACTCTTCTAATATTTGTCATTGAGACGAAATAAAAAAATAAATATTATAATTACATGATAAAAAAAAGTGAGAAAAAACAAAAACAAAAATAAGCTATATCTGCCAAATTTATTCCAAATGAGGCATAAAGTGTTGTAGTGAGAAGATTTACTATGTCTTTTTATTAAAAAAAAAAAAAAAAAAGGTAGTAGACCTAAATGCCTTACAAATTTTATATAAAGGCAATTAAATAGGCATAATGTGTTGTGTTTTTTTTATTTTTCCTAATTTCTCGAATTGCGAGAGCAATTTTTTTTTGTTTTATTGGCTAAGGTATATTTTTAATCTTGATTGTAAAATTTATTTTTTTAGTATTATATTAAATATTTATTTACTAAAAAAATAAATAAATACATTAAATACCGTAAGACACTTTTACAAGTGGAGAAATAAAAACCTACATGCAAAAAAAAAAAGAAAACTCGAACAAGTAGAAACCAAACCACCACTTAAAAAGGCTCACAAAACAAATGATAAAAATCTATAACCTTATTTAGATTTAGGTAGAATAGTATCGTAGCACTTAACTCTGGTATAAAGTCTAATTATTAGAAGCCCCTAGTGATGAAACCCTATAGCCATGATAAAAACTTATCTATAACCATGATAAAAACCTATAACTATGGGTCGTATATAGCCTTTTTCCAGATTTGGCTAGAATAGTATTATAGCCTTTTTCCAGATTTAGCTAGAATAGTATTATAGCATGCACTTAACTCTAAGCATAAAAATTGCGCCATTACCCATTTGGTAATGTTTATAATTTTTTATTTTTTATTTATAAAAAATAAAAAATATATTTTTATTTATTTTTATAAAAATTAAATATTAAAAATATATTTGACACATAAATATTTGAAAAGTATTAGTTGAAAGTTGCGGATGAATACAATAGTCGAAAGTGGTGATCGGAGGTGTTATCCGGTGATGATAGCAAGATGTAAAGATGGTGATCGAAAATGATAGTCGGAGGCGGTAATCGGAGCGGGTGAAGGCTGGCTGGTGGTGATCAAGAGTGTTTAGCCGGAGATGATACAAGATGCAGCGATAGTGATCGGAGGTAGTAGTTGAAAATGGTGATTGAAAGTATTAGTCGGAAAGATAGTAAAAAGCAGCGATGGTAGTCAAATGTGATCAAATATGGTGGGTAAAAGTCAAGACGATGGTTGGAGGGAGTGACCGAATGTAATAGTCGAAGGCGGTAACCGAATATAATAGTCGAAGGTAGCGAAAAAAAAAAGATACAATCAAAACGTGTTTACAAAATAAGTAAAAACACATTTTTCTATTTCTAAAAATTTTGTAAATTTTGAAAACTATTTACAGTTTTTTGAAAATAAAAATAATTACTAAACATATTTTTATTTACAGTTTACAAAAAATTTAAACACAAAAATCGAAAAACATAAACGTCACCAAACGACATTTTATTAAATTTATGTTCTTAATTTTTATTTTTAGTAAATTTTTTTTCATCATTTGAATAAATTTGTTTACTTTACTAATTTTTATCATTGAGATTAAATAAAATAGTAAAACATAGTGATAAAAGATTAAAAAAACAAAAATAGGCCAAATTAAGCAAATTTATTCCAAATGAGGCCTAAAGTGTTATAGTGAGAAGATTTGCTAGGCCATTTTTTAATTAGAAATGGTTAGAAGACCTGAATATATTATAAATTCAATGTAAAATTAATGAAATAGATATATTGAATTAATGCAATAAGAAATACTTCCACCCAGGAAGGAGAAAACTCCTCAAAAGAAAACTAAACATTTTTTTTCTGTCAGAAGAGAAAAACTAAACCTTCATATAAAAAAAACACAAAACAACTGATAAAAACCTATTACCATATGCTGTGCCATATGCTGCACAGCGCCATGTTTTTTCTAGATCTAGCTAGAATGTTATCTTAGTATGCATTCAACTCTGGCTTCATCTTATTGAAGACTCGAGTGATTGTCTAACCTCAATTTTAACGTTATATGCGTCAATTTATTTGTACTAATCTGATAAATATATAAATTTAGAGATTTATCTAAAAAAACAAACTCGTGATAAAATGCTATGATAAATGTAAAGTAGATGAATTGTTTTGAAGGCATAAGAAGTTGTGCCCATTTGGGGTCATTGCACTTGTTGTCTTTATTAGTTATATAATTGTGTCCATCTAGATATTATAGAAGTCTCCAATATTGTATAAGTTTTGAGGCTGAATTCTAAGATATTTTCAATAGTCTAAAGAAAGTAAAAGTGGAAGAATTTCATAGTTTTGACATTGAGACCAACTCTCAAATGACTCTCAACCTTGTAAAAAATACAAATGCTACTAATTTTTCACATCAAGTCTTTATTAAAGACTGTCGCAAACTCATGATAGACACGAACAGTACCATGCATAACTCATATCTGTTAGGAAGGAAACAAAGTTGCAAACAGGTTTGTAAGTCTAGGAGCAGATCAAAATGATCTTTTCATTTCGATATATACCCCCCATCCCGATTGCACTTCTTCTTAGTGCCAATACTGCGGAGTTGCTTTTGAGAGACTCTAATATTTTATTTTTGTATTTTTTTTCATCTAATAAAAAAATACATGCTAAAAATAAGAGTAATTGAATGTTTAGAGCCACTTAATAGAATTATATATATGTAATTAATTTTAAAAAATTATATTGGTTGTTTAGTTTTTAATATAAATATATTTTAGTCGCAAACTTAAAAATAATTAATTATTTTATTTTTTACATAAATAAGCAAATCTTACAAAATAACATGAAAAAATAGAGAGGTTGCCCCCAATGGGGAATGATAGCTTTTTGTGACCTAGAATTGAGATAAAAAAGTTTTTTTTATTCTTTCCTTCAAATCCAAGAGAAGCCTAAGAGTGTCCCCATCAAAACTCAACAACCAAGCTTGGCTTAGTAATTTACTATCACGATATTATGTTTGATGTTTCAAATAGAATTAAACAGAATTAAAATAATAAATAATACTTAAATTTTATATAAATTTCTAGAGAAATTTTTAAGGATTATTTCATATCTAAAAAAAAAATGTTTCGTGAATTTTATAAAAAAAATATGTTTCATAATTTTTTCTTAAAAAAATTTGGTCTTATAATATTTTTATCTACCCAATATACCATTGATTTCCATAAAATAGTTGCCATTAACTGTTTATCTCTCAATCACGTTTGGTTATTCTTGAAACAAACGAAAATAATTGTTGCTTCTTTATAAAAAAAAAATAACTGCAGTAATTGAAAAGTTTCTCAGCTTAAAATTGAGAAATTTATTTTTTAAATTAAAAAATTTCTCAATATTTGAAAATAAAAAATTAAGTTTAAAATTGAAAACAATGAAAAATAGAGAAATTTCTTACTTTTTTTAAACTGCAAATTTTCTCTATTTCAAAAGAAATTAGAAATTTATAAAAATTCTAAATTTTATTATTCTTACATAATTTTATATTCAATATTAAGCTTATTGATAGATTTCAACAAGTAAGTTTCAAAATTATTAATTTTATTAAAAATAAATCTATATATTAAAGTTTATAGAATTTTAAACAAAAGTTTTAGTAGACAAGACACTATTCATAAATTAATAAGGATACATCTATTATGATTAATTTTAAATTTAATAATGCAACTATATTTTTAGAAATTTTAATAATGAAACTAATACTTTCACAAATCTTTCAAATAAGTCTTATAATTAATCAATTATTCTCTTAATAATATAGGATAGTAAATAAAATTATATATATGATAGGACTATTTATATAGAATTCTCTAATTATCTAAATTTTTTTTTTGTAAATGACTCCTCCTTTATATCTCACTTACCAACAAAAGTGGACCATCGTCATGATTTAATAGTAATACCACATAGACAAACAAATATGGTATTATGAGAATACTAAATAATTATTTACTAATTGAACTTATAAATTTATAATTTATACTTAAAATTATAATTGTATTTTTTAATTATAATTTTAATTTAAAATAAAAAATTACATACTTATAAACACATTTATTTAAATATCTCAAACTTTCTACAAAATTATAAATTAAAAGTTATAAGTTAAAGTACAGACCTCAACGATTTTTTTGACGGTTTCTAAGCGGTAAATTTGACCGGTTGGTTTGATTTAATTGATGTTTGGAAGCTCATAAGTTTTGATTTGGCTATCGATTTTAAATCAACTTAAATTTAATTTTTAGACATTTCACGTCAAGTTTAAAAAGTTAAAATTTTTTAATTTTTAACTCATAACTTTTAACTTATTTATTTTTTAATTTTTTAATTTTTTTCATAATAAATTTTAAGTTTACCCTTCTACGTATACAATAACACAAATTCTAATAACCAAACAATCATACCCAACTCATTTAAGCAAAAGAACAATCGTGGAATTTTATATTGAGCTTATTTGAATTTTTTGGTAGCTTAAAAATTACTATTTTTTCAATCAAATAAATTTTTTTAACTTTTTAATTTAAAATAATTTAAAACTAAAAAATCAATTTAAAAGCAACATTGCCAAACAAACTCTAAAACTCAATTTTAAAAAGTATCAAAATATCAAAAGTAATTCGTTTGTTTAGCTTTAAAATGCTAAAGAGACTACTTTTTCTTTTCATTGCACGGATTTTATTGTCGGCATGAAAAGTCCAAATTCTATTCAAATGCTAGTACTCATTAAACTAATTTAATTTTAAATTAGATTTTTTATTTAAAACCATTTAGTAAATCGTAAAAATAATTTTAAGTAAAAAAATTTAATTTAAAATGATTTTAAGTCAAAAAAATTATTATAATTCTTTTTAAAAATTTACAAAATTTTACATTCACTATGAATCTTGTTTGATAGATTTTGATAAATAAATTTTAAAATATAATTTTTATAAAAAAATATGTGTGTATAATAAAAGTTATTTTATTAAAATATATTTTTAAAAAATATATATATATATAATTATTTTTATGTAAAAAAAGTAAAAATATTAAAAGGTTAAAAGTTTTTGAGTTCTCAAACAAGATTTTTTTAACTTTTTTGGTTTTAAGTCAAAAGTCAAAAAAAGCATGCTTTAAATCCTTTGCCAAATGAGGCCAAAATGGTCATTTCATAACGAACAAAAAGTCATAAATAGATCATTCATACCAAACAAATTTGTTTTTTAACAAAAAAAAATTCACTAAAAAAAGCTAGCTTCTAAATTGAAAAACAAGCAAAACAATTTCTTTAACAAAAATAGCAAAAATAAAATAAAAGCCCAAAAACTATAGTTACCAGCCCACTTTTGGTTGGGGCGAAATATCGTTTTCCAATTGTTAAAGAAGCATTAGGACATCTAATGGGTTGGCCCTTGGGTCGACGGTTTTGAGAACTGGTCCGAATAGGAATGTTTGGGTTCGGCTGGACTTCGAGCCAGGTGGGCTCAGGCCCTCTTTGGCATCATTAAAAAATTGACATTTTTTTTTTGAAAAAAAATTTAATTTTTAAGTTGTAATATTTGTCATTTTTACAAAGTTTATTACCTTTTTTTATATTTTTTTAATAAAAAAATCTTATACATATTCCAAACACTTAACATTTTTTAGAATAAAATTACTATAATACTTTCAAATAAAAAGTTAACTCTACTCTAAAAAATTAAAAAATAGTATTTGTATTCCAAACATTATAGTTTAAAAGTAAAAGGTAAGAATATTTTAGTTATTTAAACAAAAAACAAAAGAAAAAGAAAAAAATACCTTAAATAATTTATCCCAAACAATTTAATTTAATTTTTTTTAAATCAAATTTTTTAGACCAACTCCTTTTTCAAATTTTTTTTCGGGTGCTAGCCATTAGAACACTAGCACAAAGGTTGATAGGACAAAACTTCTAAATCTCGTTTGATACTCGTTATATAGCTTTTGGATTGAATTATTAATTCGGTGGATCCAATAATTCTTTGTTCGGACTACTAATTTCATTAAAATCGTGAATTAGTAACACCTATCTCAAAATAGTATTACCAATCCATTCCATTAAATGGTGAATTAGGTGCATGGGGCAGACATCAATTCTAGTTATAATCCAGCAAAACAAATAAAAAAAATCTATAAATATGTGAGCCAGCAGAAGTTGAGAGCATGCCATGGTAAGCTTGTTAAAATTCTCTCTCTTCAAATTTACAACTCTTTATCAACTTTGGATGATTTATATTTTGTACTTTTTTCAAAATATATAATAAAAAATTAACTTTTAGATTAAAAAAACAATAACTTTAACTAGGAGTGAAGCCAGATTTCTTATTTAGAGAGAAAAAATATATAAAATCATTAGTGTATTATTTTTTATCTGATAATTAAAAAATAATTAAATTAAAGTGTTACCCAAAATATTATTTTAAAAAAGTTCAAATATAATGGACACAAACAAAAGGAAAAGAAAAACAATTACCTCTAGCAAGACATATTATCAAAAACATTCAAAATAAAAAAAATTTAAAAACAAATTATAAAAAAAAGGCAACCCAGTTTAGAATTTCAAAAAAATCATAATCAGACCATATACGCAATCAAACAAGTGGTCAATAAAGAATTTGTGCCAATCAAATTGATACATGTTAACCTAAGAATTTTTTAATTTGATTTTAATAATTTTAATAATTTATTTTTTAAGAATAAATAGTTTTAAATAGATAATATTTTATATTTTTAAAATAAAAGTGTTAACACATTTTGAACAATCAAAATTAACACTTTAGCCAAAAAAAAATCATTTCTATCTCAAAAGTTTCAAACATTTAAGTATTCTTTGAATAGAATATTTTGTGTTAATCTTAATTGAAAATTAAATCAAACACTTTTAAGGCAAAGTATATTTGAATCTTATCAAATGTATTAACACCCATTGATCAAATGGTTTGATATCCTAGCTATTTTTCAAGTTGATCTTCAGGTACCAAAAATTTAGTGTCGACACAAACTAGTTTTGTGTCAACACAAAAGTGCTGAAGTACCCGGGACTCATTTTGAGTTGACACAAACATATTTTGTGTCAACACAAAAGTGATTCTCACTTTTGATTTTCAAAAGTTTGGGTTGACACAAATGAAAATTGTGTCGACACAAAACAACCGAGATCTCCTGCAGATTTTTGGTGTCGACCCGACGACAAATTGTGTCGACCCAAAAGTCCCAAGCTTGCCTGCAGAATTTTGGTGTCGACCCCAAGAAGATTTGTATCGACACAAAACAACCGAAGCTGACTGCAGAATTTTGGTGTCGACCCCAAAGCACATTTGTGTCGACACAAAAGTACCAAGGCTTCCTGCAGAAATTTAGTGTCGACACCAGAGACAAGTTGAGTCGACACAAAGTTGTTCCTTCGGATGCTGAAGTTTCAAACGAGTCGACACCAGATTCATTTGTGTCTATCCCAAAATATTGGAAGGTAAAGTGCAGAATTTGTGTCGACCCCACAGAAGATTCGTGTTGACCCAACAACTTGAAGAACCCTACCCTAAACACTTTGTGTCGACACCAAAGCTTTTTGTGTCGATCCTAAAGACGAAAATTCAAAATTTGGCAGATCTCAACGATTGAATTTTTGGCATTTATTGCCCCTACCTACCTCAACGGTCAAGAACTCACAAGAACTTATATAAGGAGTTACTTTTCAGCATTTAAGAAGGTTAGAGGCATGCATTTACTGTTCTATTGATCAAACTAATCTGAAAAATTATCAAGCTCACATTTATTGCTGCAACACCTGTTCTTGTTCCTCATCTCTCTTTATCCTTTTATTTATTGTAAATCAGTCTTGTAAAGAGACTGAGTGTTCTTCATTTATTACATCTCATTTATTGTAATCAAGGGTGAGTCACCCTTTAGCCTTTAAGTGAGTGAATCCCATCAAAGAAGAGTTCAAGAGAGATTAGAAGAAGACAGGAGCTTATTTTCATAGGATCTTCTTGAAGCTGTACAGGGTTATGAATGTACCCGTAAACATTCAAATAGTTCAAGGAAAATCTTGAAGCTTGTAAAGGTTTGGAATACGCCCGAAAGTATTCTAGATAGTGAAAATACTCAAGAAAGATCTTGAGGAGTGGACGTAGGCTAGGATAAAGCCGAACCACTATAAATCGCTGGTGTCTGATTCTATTTCTCTATCCCTCATTTTTTAATATTTGCATTGATTATATATTTGCATATCTTGCTTTATTACAATATTAAAAGATTTCTAAAAAAAATTTTAAATTGCTATTTTTTTGAATACCCAATTCATCCCCCCTCTTGGGTTGTCTAGATCTAACAATTGGTATCAGAACTTGGGCCCTTGCTTTTGATTTAATAGTTTAAGAGTTTTATATGGCAACTACTAGTATTGGATCTGTCCAATCTGAAGGTCAATTGACCAATAGACCCCCTTTGTTCAATGGAACAAACTATAACTATTGGAAGGCTAGAATGAGAATTTACATTCAAGCCGTAGACTATGATCTTTGGCTGGTTATCATAAATGGACCCAAAAGATCCACTAAAACCATTGAAGGGGCTGCTGTTCTTAAATAAGAGGCCGAATGGACTGAGACCGCCATAAGGGAGATACAGAAAAATCCTAAAGCCATGAATCTCCTATATTGCTCACTTCACCTAAATGAGTTCAATAGGATCTCTACATGTGACACCACAAAAGAAACATGGGATAGACTCGAAGTTACCCATGAGTGTACCAATCAAGTGAAAGAGTCAAAAATTAGTCTGCTTGTGCATAACTATGAATTATTTAAAATGAAGTATGATGAAATAATTTTTGATATGTTTACTCGTTTTACTGATATTATTAACGGACTGAAATCTCTTGGCAAGATTTACACTAATGCAGAAATGGTTAGAAAAATTCTGAGGTGTATGCCAAAAAGTTGGGAAGCTAAGGTTACAATCATTCAAGAAGCCAAGGATCTCAACAGACTAAGTTTGGAAGAACTTCTTGGTTCTCTCATAACCCATGAGATGAACATCAAGATGGATGATGAGGAAGACAACAAAAAGAAGAAAGGCATTGCCTTAAAGTCCTCAACTCCTGAAGAAAAATTTGAGAAAGACTCTTCATGTGATGAAAATGAAGACATGACCTTCATTACAAGGAAGTTCAAGAAGTTTCTTAGAAATAAGAAATAAAAATGAAGAAAGTTCTTCAAAAAGGAAGCACACCGAGGTGAGTTCACCAAATTCAAATGTGACTTTAGCAAGTTCAAGAACGACTCCAAGAACGAAAAAATCATCTGCTATGGGTGCAAAAAGTCCGGACACATCAAAGCTGAATGTCCCCAGTTCAAGAAGCAATTCAAAAAAGGTTTTGAGAAAATCATGATTGCAACTTGGGGTGAAAGTAATGACAGCAGCTCAAAAGATGAAAAGGAAGAAAATAAAGTAGCAAATTTATGCCTCATGGCCAAAGAAGATGACGAGGTAACTTCTGAATCTTTTTCATTAGTTGAATTGCAAAACGTATTTGAAGACTTACATGACGAATTGAGAAAAATGGGAGCCAAGAATTCTGTTTTGAAAAAATTAGTTCTTTCCTCCTCAACTGAAATTGAAACTTTAAAAAACGAAAAATCTATTTTGCTAAAGCAAGTTTTTGTTCTAAAAGATGAAAACAGAGTTTTGAGTGAAAAAGTTGAGGATCTCAGAAAAATCGTTTATAAGTTCACTCAAGGAAATAAAAATTTGGATAAACTTCTTGAGATGCAAAAATGTGTTTTTGATAAAGCTGAAATTGGTTACAAACCTAAGAAGAAATAAAAATTTTTGAGCAACATATTTGTCAAGGCATCATTAAATCATTCAAATGCTATATGTTTTCACTGTTATGAGTATGGATACATTGTCACACACTGCCCATACAGAAAATCTCATGATGGTTTTGTCAAAAAGGCTTGGGTTCCTAAAGGAACACATTCTCAAGAAACTAACATCAAAGGACCCAAGAAAATTTTGGTACCAAAAATCAAAACTTGATTCTCCTTGCAGGTGTGT
>JAOTRH010000024.1:2854443-2882670 GCA_034768845.1 Heliamphora exappendiculata | reverse complement strand
TACGGTGCCCTCAACATTCTTGGCTTCAGTTTTGATTCTGCTTTTTTCTCTAGCGGATAAGCAAGCAGTTATCTTTGAATTCAAGACTTAAAAAACTAGAAAAAGGTTTGTTCAAAGAGGGAATTCATAGAAAAGCTTTAAGGTAGTCGAGATATTGAGAGGGCGAGACAAAGATGTGAATATTTTTGTGTTCACACTTTTAACCATATTTTGAAACATGCTTATCCCAATTCTGTGAAGTTTATATCAGGATCTACTTGGATGTATAAGCTGCCATCAATATTGTTGCCATTCATTATGCATTCATGAATTTATCTTTAATTGGGATTGGGAATATATTGTTCTTGCAGTTTCTACTATAGAAAAACTATTTCAAGTTCTTAGTGGCGGAAATATTTGACAATTGACATGCATCTGTTTAGAACAATACTGAGTGAATACTTGTCTTTTGATGGAAACTCTGTTAATGTGTCTGTACAGTTTAGGAATTCATCACTTGTATGATTGTGCAGAATGTTGCATTTGACCTATTACGGGAATCACTTGTTACACGAGTGCCAGAATCAGGTAAGCCAACGTTCTTTTCTTTCTCTGTTGGCTCAAATTTAATTGTCATGCAAAGCTTTAGAATGTCCCATCTGAGTTGTAGGAAATATTGGTGTAAGAGACCTAAAATTGTATGCGGTCTTACTTTTCACCATTGCCTGGAACTTAATCATTAAGCCAACTTTATGAGAATAATACCTCAAATGGTTTTCATGCGATCACCAAATATTAAGCTTGGCATTCTTTTTGGAATTTATATTTGAGAATGTTAGTATATGTTTGTTAACAAACTGAATGATCTCTTTGGGATATGGTTTGAGATTTGTCATCTGTTTGGGCTTCAATCTCTTTCCATATAGAGGGATTCCTTTATTTTTGATTACTAGAGATTGGAGAGCAGTGTTTGTCATTTGAAATGATAGAAGTTCATATTTTGTTCTGTATGTCTTCTTAGGTGGACTTCTTGTCCTCCTATGCATTGTACTCTTATTTCATCTTACTATAATATGTTGTTGCTTATCGGGAAACAAACTGAATAAACTCAGAATTGTGTGTTGGAATGAATTTCAACTTTCAACCGAATATTAAGGTTCTCATGTTTTAAGTTTCTGGTTGCATGTACACAGGTGGAATTGCTTTAGATGGAGGTAGATTTAACTTGAGTGGGGACTATCCCAAGAAAAAGCTGGTTAAATAATAGAAATGGTTGTAATTTTTTTTTTCGCTGTAATATGTAGAGTTAAGACATGCTTTGAATGAATAAATTTCTGGGCCGTGGTTCGACTTTTTTCCTTTTTGTTTCTGTTTTTTGGTTATTTGGTGATTCTAATTTTGTGGAACACAATGCATGAATTTTTTTAATTTTCTTGGCCTGCTAAGAGATCTTATGAGGTGGTAGTTTGGGAATGAGTTTTGTGGTTTTTAGCTTCAACCTGTTGGTTTACTTATATATCAAGTTGATTGGTTTCTCCTATATATTTACTTATTTTTCAAGGATAATTCTAAAATTTGTAGCATCAGAAGTGTTGAACAGACAGATTTGAAACAGTGAGGGAAGTTTTCTGAAACACATTGGAGGAAAGAGTGCCGTGCGACTGTGTTTCTCATAATTGTAGTTGCCTAAGAATCTTAGGTGTTATGGTCTGGGTATTTTATTTTTCCTTTTCTCGTCTAGATTGAGAAGTGTGTGTTTGTTTAAGTACTTGTTGACACCTCTGTCTTTCTTTTAAATGTTCTACTCCCTTGGTTTTATCCATCCACATCTCAATTCCTTCCCCTGTATTTTTCTCAATGCCATATCTTTTAAATGTGATAAAAGAAAATTCATATCTTGATTGGGGATGTGTTTACGTCACTATAAATTTAGTAGCATAGCTAAGACAATTCTTATAAATGACCTTTTTGTCCCCCTTCAAATTTTGGTTTTATATAAATCATACGTTCGTCTGTGTTGGTCGTGGGCACTGAGCACATAATCACATAGATTGAAGGGTTTGATTTTCATTTAGGAATTCTTTACTGTATTTCCTTTAATGCAGCTACTGAATCTCTTCAGAGGGAAAGCTCATTAGATCCTTGTACTCCTAGTGGATATTTACAAGATACAAAGCCTTGGACGCCCTCTCCTGGTTCCATAGCTGAAAAGAGTTCATACCTCTCTGCCCTGCAACCCCGGGGTAACTTCTCGGAGTGCAGATCCGCTGCATTAATGCTGTTGCAAAAAGGAAAAGGTAAATATGGATTTTAGAGAAACATTTATATCAAGTTTTGCATCAATCGGTGAGTTGCCCTTCATTGCTTGTTCAAAGGAACTGATCAATATATTTGCACCAAAAATGCTACTTACCATGAAAACAAATGTAGAAACTTACCTGAAATTCAAAATGAATGGTCCAGATTTAACTGTGGTGTGGGTCACGGTCTAAGTAAATCTGGATCATTCATTTCGAATTCTGGGTAATTTCTGAATTTATTTTCTTGGTTTGTAGTATTACTGTATTTTCACATGAGGTGCAGAACAATGCTCCTATCAGCACTGTTACATAGGATCGACATTTATACCCAAGCTTGAGGGGAAGTTTTTAGCCACAGAAAATTTCTTCTACACCTCTAAGGTTTTATCTTCTGCTTTACTTCATATCTCACCTGTCTAGTGCTTTACTTCATGTTTAGTTTCATCTATTTGTGCGGTTTTTAGCCTTCTCATTTTTCCTTGTTTTGAGTAGTTCTTTGGGCTGGCCCCAAAGGCATTTCTCTCTAATCTGATGATCGCCGGACAACAATTCTGCAAAGAGGATTGGCAAAACTTGAGAATGAAATACCACTCGCTCGGGGAGCAGGATTTGTTACACTATTGCTTCTCATCTGCATATATTGTGGCGCTACTCCATGACAGCCTTGAAATTGCTTTGGATGATGAAAGGTACTCTCTTTTATCCACTTTTTCCATTACCTACTGGGCAGAAACAATAGTAGTGAGAGTCCGTTTGGGAACCTAGGAGAGAAAATAAAAGAAAATATTACTTAATTTGTTACGGGGGGAAAAAGAAGATTGAAGATTATGTTTTCTTTTCATCTTGTTTGAATAAGCAGGATAATTATTTCTCTATTATCTTGTTTGGTTAGCTTAAATAATAGAAAAAAGTGTCAAATATTATTTACCAATTTAACCTTATAATGAGTGTGTTTTGAGTTTATTTTTGAAGGTTAATTTTAATATTGTAAAGTTTAATAAGTGTCTTTTCTCTTCAAATTTCAGTGTCTTTTGTCTCCAAATCTTTCCATTTTGAAAAGATTCAAAAAGTACTCAAACCCATGCCAAACTCTCTCTCGATTTCTTCCCATTTTGCTCTTGTTTAGTAATCCAAACGAGTGATTAGAAAAGAGATATTTGGGTTTCTTTTCTTTTCTCTCCAAATTGCTCAATCCACAACGGACGGTAAGAATGCCAAAATAAACTACAGATCAATCACAAAAGAACTGAGGCAAAAAAATAGTTATTGATGTATGTAATTGTTGCATTGATTGGGGTTGGTATTGAGCAGGATTGAGTTCGCTAATCAGGTGGGAGATATCCCGCTTGATTGGGCACTGGGAGCTTTCATCTTACAGAGCACAGCCGATTTAACTGCAGAACCTCCCAACTGGATCACCGCCACGCTTACCAACGATTCGTTGGCACTGATTGCTTTATTGGTCATCTCCATCGTATTGGCGTCGAGTGCATGGTCTTTTTCAAAGTGGAGGAAGCCCCAGTTGAAGACAATCTATGATCTAGAGAAAGGAAAGTACATCATCACACGTATAGGTAGATATCCATAGCTTCTCTAGAGGAAATGAATGAGCTCCCCTCAAGATCCTCTCCCAGACCTTCTCCCTCTTCTATTTTGCGAGTCCGGAGTGGACCTATATGATGATATGAATGGTTCATTTTGTATATCCTACAAAAATTATTTATATAAAACTTAAAATTGATCGGGCATTGATATATATATATATGTACAAGTTATATTTTATTCTATAAAATAGGCAGTTTAAACTTAAATTGTTCTTTTAAACAAAAACTACTCATTTTGTAAAAAACAATGAAATTTTTTTTTATATATCTAGTGATGTCCAATTAAGTTGAATTTTTACATAAATTGTTTTTTTCCGCTGGACCTATTTGCGGGATCTATGAGATGAACCGTTCAAATTATTGTTGTAAGCTCACTCTAAGCCACAAAAAGAGTTTTGATAAATTCTGAGGGAAAAAGGGTGTTGAAGGGAGATGGAGCCGAATAACCCATTGATTCTGCCTAAACACAAAAATTACACGTTTTTTGTTCCAATACTTTGAAAGTCGTTGAATTATGTGAAGATTTTGAGACACTAGAATTTTGAGATATATTTAACGATTTTCAGTATATTATGACAAGAAAACGTATAACTTTCCGAACAAGTGATCTTGTATCGAGTACAGGAAAAGAAGAGTGTTTGGAGACTAGCGATGTAGGAAGATTTGATTAGCCATTTTGTATTTAATGGAAACCGATGCTACAATTAGATTCACTTTGTCTCAATTATAGACTATGAACAAATAAATTTAGGATTTGTAGAATGCAAGGAGAGGGAGGGTAAGTGGTTTGTTTGGATGCTTTGATTGTGGCTCAATAGAAGGAGGGAGGAAAAAAAACTGTTAATCCTCCACTTTTTTTTTTTCTGAAATGTTGTAAATATAATAAACAAAGGCCCGTTGGCTATGTTTAGAAGTTTTATCAGAAGCAATTAGTCGAGTTAATCTTTTGAAGAAAAAAATCAAAGGATTTTTTTAATATTAGAAGTTTAATCAGAATTGACAAATTGAATTTTGTTTCTAAGGAGTTTAAAGTCCTTCATAACTTTTATCTCCAAAAACAAAAACAAAAACAAAAACAGAAAAAAAAGAGGAAAAATTCCAACCCCAAAAGAAAACCCACGCCAAACATGCCCTAATTTCTTTACTCGTTAGAATATCAGTGAATAAGCTCTCCTCCATACCTCTATTCTCCGTAGTTTTCAAAAAAAAAAAAAAATAGTTTGCTCAATATGGGCCTACAATGGTGATTTGAACTGTTTGATCTTACAAAAATAAATCATATGTGAAAGTTCATTTTGATTTGGCTAGATCGCGTTTTGTAAAATTCATACATCTATTGATGTTCGATGAAGTTAAACTTTTACATAAATAATTATTTGTAAGATTTACAAGTTAAATAATTCAAAACATTGTTATGATTTATGAACACACTTTATATAAAGATGAGCTCATCCTATAAGGCAGAGAAGTTAAATGCACCAAGTGGGTCCACTTCTAAAAGATTCATCTCTAAATAGCTTAGCAATGTGACAATGATGACAAAATAATTTGCCAATGAAGTAAAGAGTATACGTGCCCATATACAATATAACATTCCCTTGCCACTCATTTATTCCCTTTATAATCAATTTAAGAGCTTACTCAAAAAATAAAAAAATGAACTTATGAGCAATTCATTCATTGCTTAAAATCTTAAAGTAGAACAAGCATCACCCTTTTGCGTTTGGCCACATTCCAATGGTAGCTCTCACCTTTTGTCTCCTAAACTAACCTTTGCCAAATATGCCTTGCATTTGCACATTAGGCTCATTAAAAAAAAATTATGTGCTAATTTTAGATTTATAACTATCGAAAATGGCTTGCCTGCTGTTGGAATTCTCAAATGAATTCTCAAATCCCACCAGCGAGGTGTTGTTGAGACCCGTCCAGCTCATGTCGGATTTCGCTTTAATGATTTAAACTACTCATTTTATAATTCTCATTGTTTAGATCATTAATGTAAAAATATTAAGTTAATTAAATATTGTTAAGCACTTAAATAAATTATATTTATTTATTTAAAAAAAATGATGCAATTTATTTTTTATTTAGACACTTAATAATATTCAATTAATTTAATTTTTTATACGAATAATTTATATATCAAAATACAAAATAAACGATTTAGACGATCAAAATAGAACTCAACATGGATCCCATGGAACCCATCAGCACAGTAGTGCTTTTACATGATTAGTGTTTTTATCTAATCATGTAAAACAAAAAAAAAGATAAACTAATAGTAATCCAATTTTGTTTACTAAGTTAAAAACAAGAATAATTCACTTAGTGTGTATCAAATTTTTTTATTATATACCACATAATACTTTAAGGCCATGTTTATTTTGGCGAACTAATGATCTGCCCGGACTATTAATCCGGAGTATAATCTAATACCGCATTTGTTAAACCTCCGGACTAATAATCCGGACATACTATTAGTCCACCAAATGAAAGATAATTAGTGAGGAGTAGGTGTGAAATTAAAAAGAATTGAATTAAAGATTAAATTTAAAAATTTTAAAAAATAATAAAAAATATTAAAATATTAAAATAAATAACATAAAATTTAACTTATTAATTTATTTAAATTAATTTTAAAATAAATTAGCTTACTACAATAAAAAATTATTATCTAGTTCGTTATTTAATCCAACTCAATTCAAACAAAAAAAAATTAATTCCACCTTACTACTAATCCTACTTTATTATTAATTTCCCCTCACTACTAATCCAATCTAATTCCGTCGCCCTAAGGTCATGCTTGGATGCAGGATTATCAAGGAGAAATAAAACTATTTAAAAATAATCCTCTATAAACTTATGTTTAACAATTACTCAAGAGAGTTAAGAAAACTCTCCCAACTAACTTAACGCGCCCATATAGGAGAGTATTCTAATCCCATGGGATGAATTTGTTAATTCTCAGACTATTTTGAATATTTTTTTACATGAAAAATTTTAATATTACTAAAATCATGTTAAACTAAACAACATACTATAAGTTATCTGACTCAACCACACCATTTGGTGCAAAAAAAAACCTACACTAATAATTTAATTCATAATACTTTAAACAATAATAATTCAAATACATAATCATCTCATAAAAATAATCCTTTAACCAAACAAGCCTAAGAATACTTAATAATTTTCCCAAGCCACGAGAATAAATACGCTGTAATGTCTGTTGTAAAACAGAAGCTTTATGTACTTGCTCTGGCTAAATCCGAGGGAGGACTTATCTTTGGCAAGTAACACTCACCAACAATGCTTTTCCTTTCATTGGAATGGAGCCCTTGGTTTTGAACTAAAGTTCCAAAAAGCCAATGCTTTAAGACCAACCTTGAGAATCTACAAAGTAACCACTCTATCCTCTTGCCTCTGTGTGGGTTTAAACTAATCCCATGTATGCAATATGCAATCTTCACTTTTTCTTTTTTTGATAAAATCCCAAAGGAAGAGGGATCATACTTACACTATTGAGATTCTCATAATTAGGAACTTCAATGGAAAACAAGAGTATCTAATAAGTACATTAGCCTTTAAATAGTACGTAACCGTCAAACATTCAAAGCAAAAGGGTCCCCCTTTTAAGCATATAACTTATTTCCTTATTTGGCATTGGCATCAAATGATCAGTATGAGTTTACACACATTGCATTTAAGCAAAGGTTGTACCTAGTGCACAAAACTTCCACTTACTCTTAATATGGGTACGGTAAGAATCAAGAATAAAAGAGCACACCTAATTAAAACAAAGATATATAGAAACATATATTTGTCGGTCATGGAATCTCCACTACTTTACATGCAACTTTCTGCTTATCAAAAACCTCCCGTTGTCCCGGCTAGCAGCGAAGCAGGTTTATCTCAAAAAGGAGAGTTTTTCGGTCCATGCTATTCTTGGTGGGTTTGATTGGTTGCTCAAATGGCTATTTGATCCCTTCGGCCAGCCTTTTGTCATCCTTAGGTTATTTCCGAATCAGTATTTATATACACACACACATATAAAGTGTAGTGAATGAAAAATGTTAAGGGCATGTGGGTACTGGTCAGTGACATTGATGCAACAGCTCTTTTAAGTAAAACTGAACTGGCAGGATGAAACAAGGAACCAATCAATCAATTCAATTGCTTTACCAAGATAAGAATAAATCAGGTCTATGAAATGATTTCAATAACAGATAATTATATACTTCCCACCACTCTTTTTCACTGTAATTGGAAGGGGAAGAAAAAAAGTAGGGAATCAGCCCATTAATAAAACTTCTAAATGAGATTGAATTGCTTGGACCATGACCGGTCTCCCATCATCTCAAGAATCCATCAAGTCCCATCATGCACATTTGCTAAAGCACAAGAACCTATGCTTTAGAATGTTCCAACTTGCATGTGGCTTTGTACATATGAATTTAAAGAAAAGAAAAACAAAAAAAAGGGAAAGATGGTCTACATGAATAAACTAGAAAAAAGAAAATTATAAATTCAGAGAGAGTTAGAGAGAGAGGCATAAAGAAACACATAGCACAGAAACCAAGCTAGTAATTTTAGATGCATAGAGAAGAGAGCTTGGAATTCTAAAGTGAGATCTACAAATAGCATAAAGCAAGTGTTTGTTTTTTTAAGGGACTGTTCTATTCCTCCATTCCTTTTCATTCCATTCTTCTTTATGACTAGCTCATCTCTGTAGCACTTAAATAATTTTGGCTGGCTGATATCCCTTTGTCTGGCCAGTCACCTTCACTTAAAAAAACTTCCCTTCCTTCCTAACTAAGAAATAGTAGTTTACCTGCATGCCCCTAGTATAAATCTTCATCCAATAATAACAAAGTTGCATGTCTCTGTACCATGTTCACGTACCGAAGTGGCAAGATAACTAAGAGTCCAAGAACTTAAGTAGCATGAATACGGACAGATGACTGCCACGTTGACATGTCAATTTCCAAAAAATGCAGGACACATTTGGGACATGTTAGAATTTATATTTTTATATATTTAGTATATGTCAAATATATGAATAATTAAATTACAAAATCGTATATTTTAATTTATAAATGTTTCATAACATAATTAGTATATATAAGTTGCGTTTTGAAAAATTCAAAATATTATTACTATTAAGAAATTCATCACAGACGTGATTGGAGAGCTCACGCAATGTTTGTGAAAGTGCGTGCAAAGTGTTAAAAAAGTGTCAAATATTATAAATTTAAGTTTTTACGTAAGACACGTTTGAAAAGTGTCAAAAAACGCTCTTAGGAGTGTTGTTCAAAGAGTGTCAGTATCCAGCACGAGTATCCAATTTGTCTCTGCTTCATAGCAAGAAACTGAGTTTGTATTTGTTTTGGGGACAAACCTGGGAAAATGATAAGAGATTTACGGGGGGAAATGAAAAAGATGCTTAGCTTCTCAGGGGCGTTGTTCCAACAACTTTATTCATCCCAATCAGATTCTCCTATAACAGCCTTAATCTTGCTTAGATAGCAGGTTTATGATGGGGGTGAATCCAGAATTCCTCTAGGTGTTTTCGGGCCCTCCCTACTTTATGCTTTAAAGCCCCCTTTAAAACCCCTAGGGGATAAATTGCAAGCTCACATTTATAGGAATGGATGACAAGAATAGGAGGACCACAATCTCAGACTTGCTTATTCTCTTGTTACTCTTCTAAAATATACAAGTGCTCTATCTTCTTGGTTGAGTAGAAACCATGGTCTTTAGCACTTCAAGGCTGTTTATCCTTCTTATCTGTATCGTCTTCTTCACAGTTCAACCAACTAAAGGTTCTAGCCTGAGGAGTATTGACCTTGTTCTAAGATGGAGCAAAGAACATTATGGGCCATCATTAAAGTATCAACAGCGCACACTTAAGGCCGTTGAAATCCAGGCTGGGAATACAGAGAAGAAACAGGTTTCTGCAAACAAAACATCGGATCCCAACAAATCAAGCAAAAGAAGCGTTCGAAGAGGATCAGATCCCATTCACAACAGGTCCTGATTTTCTCAAATATGCTTCTTCAACTAGAAAGATTAAAAAGAAGACAGCAAGGAAGTTGGCATATATAGAAACAAACTGAATGTAATACCAGGGAGAACTACTAGAAGGTGGTAAAACATACCTTCTTTACTTCCTGTAAGGGTTTCGAAAGTGGGTTGATAGATTGGATTTTCTTTTTTCTTTTAGTAGATTTAACTATAGAGAATTTTAATAGATAGAGCTGTTAAGAGTATGGCCTTTGAAGAATGCAGTGAGCCAGCATTGTCTCCACAAGGGAACTAAGGTGACGATTATGCAGTCTCTCAAGTGGAAAATGTTTTATACATACATACATACATACATACATACATATATATATATATATATATGCTTGCATTTGTCAACGTAGTGTCTCCAAGATTAATACTTTTTGTTTCTTCCACTATAAGTCTCTTCCTCGTAAAGAACCTACAATTAGGCTTCCAATGCTTTCTCAATTTGAATGCTTCTTTTACTAACCAGAGCAAAAATAAAAAATAAAAACAAACAGCTACATTTAGCAGAAAATCCAAGTCTGTTCTCGTTATCTTCACTCACTACATACACACGTACCACATACTAAAGCCTCCTATTTGAAGAGATGCATTATGCTATGTTGCAGAATTTGATGTTTCTTTTTGTTAGTGAGAATGGAAGGAAGTTTCAGATGGAGGATGTCAGGAACTGGGTAAAATCAAAATTTGGAAACAAAAAAACCTGAAAAATTCCAGCCAACAAATGATTTGTACTGGTTAGAAACGGACCACCTCCTTAACCTTCTATAGAGTAAGCTTGCATCGCTCTGACTTACAAATTGTCAAATACATATGTATTATGTATACTTTCCTCAAGGAATTCTGTCATAGTTACAGATAAGGACTGAGTCCTTCATTTGGAAATAATCTATTAGCTCATTTTCTTATTCTAAAACTGAAAATTAGTGTATAGAACTATGCTTCTAGAGAAAACCACAAGGAGGCTTAGCAGGAAGCTCCCATGATTTGGATTAACTGATAAATTTTGATGTAGGTCCTGTTCAATCTTTCCAAAATTTGTTTAAATATGACATTTAGTCTTCCAAATAACTAATTAAGTACCTTATTTAAAGCACTGAATTTCACAGGATGAAATAGAAGCCTGAGCAGTCCATATGCACGCATATATCGTCACTGGACTGACCCAAATGGTAACAATGAAGTAGTTTTGAGTAAAGTATTCCGGAGAAATTAGAATAGCCCGTTCAGTAAAATGTTGGTCTGACAGAAGCTAAAGATGAAAAGTGAGAAACCTTTCCATCTGTGAGAGAATCATAAAGCGTCAGAAGAATATCTTCTCAATGAACACTAACGCGCTGAAAAAGAAAACAGAGCTATAGGTGATGACAGAGCATGTAAAGATAGCATCTTTAGGCTTTATAACAGTAAATTTGACAGATAACAAAGTGTGGTTGCAATAACCGAGATGTGGAGTCAATGATGAAAGAAAGGGAAACCGGGAAGCCAGATTCCTTGGATCTCTTCTAGACAATTTAATACAAAATTCTGATATGTCTATGATTCTAAACAATAGCAGAAGTTGAATAACTGTGCAAACCTATCAGTTTAGCAGATGGACTTCTAGCCCAGTGAAATCACTAGCTACTGAGGCAATTCAATCTACTTATTCAGCACATTCAGAGGACATGAAAGTTGTGCTAGGATAACAATCTCAGGGATTTTTTTTATTAAAAAAATTTACTAACAGCATCACCTAGAAGCTCAATACAAGTAAGATTAGACTGGCATGAATATATATGTCTGAAATAATTACCCTTTATGAGGCTCATATCTCTTACAAACAAGGTGATCTTGTTAGTAAAATAAAATAAAAATCCTAATTAAAAGATAATTAACATAAACCTAGTTACCTAACAATTAAATAATTAAAATAAAATTGTAAATGAGTCATAATGTTCCACAACACCAAGTCATTCTAGAAATCAATCACATAATAAGAGACAAATATGATGAGATTTGTTGAATATCTTGATATATATTGTTGGACCATTTCCTAATAGCTTAAATTTTTGGGACAATTAGCAACTTAACATGGTATCAGAGCATTAGTTCCATAGATATTGGGTTCAAGCTTCGTGATGTGTTTCCATATTATATTTGTTATTGTGTTGGTGTACCTGTTTAGGTTGTGACGCCTTTCCACACACGAGGTAAGGTCGCACATGAGGAAAAGCGTTAAATTGCTTGATATGCATTGTTGGGTCTATTTCCTAACAATCTAAGCTTTTAAGATAATTAGTGACTTAACAAGGTTAAATAATTGGCTTCTTGCAATTAATTTGACGAACATTCAACTCATTGTCAACAAAGTATTAGCTACCTCTCTACGCCAACCTTAACATGATTCTTTTATAATCTTCCCCGTATCATAGAAAGCCTAATATGATACTCTAATTAACGAGAGAATCTGGGAATTGGTGCCATGAAAACATCTTTGCTAATATATTATACCATCGTACTAATTTCTCTCATGGTAGTGTAAATTGTGTTTATTTAAATATGATGTTGAGTACCATATTTAAAAACCAAAATAACGAAATCAAATCAAACCAAATCTTGTGTCACAATCATTTAGAGTCGTGTAAATGAATCATTTTGTCAATTTTGTGATATTAAAGGCTATATGTTGTGTCCCCCTAACATTTCCACTTGCAACAATCATACCAATCTTTCTAGTCTTCATTATATGTGATCAAAGTCAAACCACTTTAGTCTTTTTATCTAAATTTATCTTCCTACTACTCTTACCATTTCACAAAGGAAATAAACAAAAAGATAGAAAGAATAATTATTCCTAATGTTGAGTTGATTTTCCTGACAATTGTGATATTTAGCGTTGCTGAAACTAATAATTTATAGATTGTAACTTGAAACAAAAGTTGTAAGTGTTTGGTAAAAATTGTGACTTATAACTGAAATATAAGAAAAAATAGTTATAACTAATAGCAGAAGTTGCGGATGTTTGAAAAAAAATTGTTACTTATAATTAAAATTTGTAGCAAAAAACTAAAAACTACTAACAGTAGTTTTGCCAAGCACCCTCAATAATTGTTGATCATTTTGGAAGTAGAGGCGTAAGATGAGTTAGTTCTCTAAAGGCATGTTTGGTTAAGGGGCTAAGGTGATGGGATAAGTATTTGAGGACACATGAGTCTCACCCGAAAATTTAGTGAAGAAAACTTACTTTTAGAATTTCTCGCATGTAAAGAAATTAAAAGGATAAAATATATCAACAAAATATGAAAAAAAAATCCAAAATATATAACTAAAAAGAAGTCATTATAGAAACTAAGCCCTTATTTGAGATGTCTAAAAAGATAGGCTTTTAAGAGGTTTAGCTTTCTGTGAGAGAGAGAGAGAGAGAGAGAGAGAGAGAGGGGTTAGATTGTTTGGGTTAATTTGTTTAAAGACTCTTTTCTTTTTTTGATTTTGGTTGAAATATCTAATATACTCATATTTTTTATTTTAATTTATAGTGTTTGGGATAATGGCACGACTTTTTTTATTTTGAGAGTAAATTTGAGTTTTTAATTATGAGTACTATAGTTATTTCATTCAAAAAAATTAGTGAACGTTTTAGAAATACCAAACACTATATCTTAAAATTGGCATTTTTACAAAAAAAAACAAGTCAACTTTTAATAGATGCAAAACAGGAGCTAAACCAAATAGAACCTAAATTCAAATAACTATTTTCCATGGCATGTTGAATCAAATGTAGGATTGAATTATATATCCACGGAATCGTATTTTTCTTATTTGAATACAACAAATGATGAAAAAATTATACATTATTAAATGACCAATTCCATAAAACGTGGAATAAATAATACTTAGAAAAACGTGATATTGCTTGACTTCTAACCCCATTAGTAATTTTAAATAATGAATAATTATTTTTAATTATTATGGATAATAACCTAGAAAAATGTTTCAATAAAACATCGCTAATAATTTTCATTATGTTCACTCTTAATTTTAACCAAAAATAACAAAAAAGATATATATAAAGTAAAAAACAAAACCAACTATAATTTTCAAACAGACAAATATTAAAAATGTATTTTTGATAGGAGATAAAGAGAAAAGTTGAATTTAAAATAAAAAGAAAAATAATTTATGAGAGAGAGAGAGAGAGAAATTTTAATTTAAATGAAGAGAAAGAGAAAAGTTTGCTAGTGAGAGAGGAGAGAGATGTAAGTGTCACATAAAATAAATGTATCGTCACTAATTGGCTCTCTTCCAGTACTAACTAATTCTCTTTTCTCTCATAGAGAGAAATGTCACATAGAACAAATGTCTTGTCACTAACTAGCTCTCTTCCATCACTAACTAATTCTCTTCTCTCTTATCATTTAAAATTTAAATTTTTTTTCTCTTCATATTAAATCCAATCTTGTTGTCTTCCTCTTTATTTCTCATCAAAAACATATTTTTAGTATATGCATATTTGATAAATATAGTTAGTTTTGTATATTTTTTTAGTCTACATATATCTTTTTCATTGCTTTTTTTATTAAAATTAAGATTGAATCCAATGAAAATCATTAGTGATATTAAGAGTTTGCGGTAAACCTTAACAATTAAAAATTTGTTCATTATTAAAATTGTTCTTATAATTAAATTATGTTTGAAGTGCCTACAAGCATGGGCAATTACTAATAATGCGTGTGGTGATATGTAATTACTAGTAATGCACATTTGGTGATGCTTGTGCGCACCAAATACATACATATATATATATATATATATATATATATATATATGCTTCTATCATACTCAACCTCCCATATCTCCTCTCATATCTTGCCGGTACAACAACAAAAAATAAAAGAAGAAGAAGAAAGAAGAACCTTTCCAAAAAAGGGATGAAGATGAAATCCCTTAGGGTCACAAATTCAACTTTGATACGTCAATGGAATCATCATCTGTAGAATCTTTTTTCATATCTTCACGGCAAAACTGGCAAGAATGATCATTTGGAGTTAGTCTCAAATGCAGGCAGTGATCAATTCTCTTCTCGAGCCAACCCAGCCTCCTCTCGAGGCTCAAAACTCCGGCGTGCATAACCCTAATGTCAACCCGGGCTATCCGGGCACACGAACGAAGCAAAATGTAATAATCAGCATGGGCAGCATATGTGTAGGTACCTTCATCCTTCTTCCTCACATAACATAGATAATCGAGTCTCTTCACATTAACCCTCGGCGGGATGTAACAGAACCTGTTCTCTTCCATGTTCGACTTCATTCGCCTCAAGGCTCCTCCATCTTTGTCACTCTCTGTGCAAGTTTGATCACCAGGCAGTGAATCACTATCATCACTAGGAGAGCAACCAACAGAACTCGTGCTCAGTTGCCAGGAATCATCAGCATGAGAGGTTCCGACATCGGTGGAAGGAATTCTGCTAGTAGATCTGTTCTCTCTTACTTTCTTGCCTGCCTTGGCTGAACTCATAGCATTATCTCTAGATCTCTTCTGGTGAAAAACACCATTGCGTCCCACTTCCTGGTCATCAGATGGTCCAGAATCCTGAATCAACACAATCGTAATAGATTTTAATCAGTAACCTTCATATCCTCAAGCCCGAGAATTGGCATCAGTAACCACAATTGATATATTTGAAGTAGATGTAAAATTAATTCCAAACAGCAAAAAGAAAAGAAATGACAAGTTGACAACAATAAATCATCATTTAAACCCCAAAGCCATTCTTCAGTCCTAAGGACAGTCCAAGCTGAAAAATTATTAAGTATTTCCAGAGTACCACGTGGTATCGGTACTCCCAGCAAATAAAAAAACCCGATGCACACTAAGTGAGTCACCCTTTGTCTCCTACTTATCCAATAAAGGTGGCTACTATTACATGATTATATGGGTACACCACATAAGCAATGCCACGTGATGCTCCGAGATGACCTAATAATTACTTGTCCAAGCTTACATTTAAAATTAAACCTTGAGAAATCACCCACGGAAGTTGGAACTTTAAAAGTTTGTTCTCCCAAGTTAAGTTATTAAATTGTACGGCAAAGAGTATGGAGTATACTCGGCCACAGCCCGTAGAGATCAGGAGAATGCCATTCAAAGACAATAATATGAGGTCAAATCTTTGGCACTAAAAAGATCAGTACAATCCAAGCACAAATTTCATTCAAAGGCATAGATCCTAAAAGTGGAAATTAGAAAAGAACCAAAAAGAAAAAGAAAAAATTTCACAACTGTGTTTATCACCTTATGATTCTGATAAAAATCCCAAAACTCCTCGATTATCATCTTCTCCTCAAAATCCTCAAACGATGGTTCTAGCCCAGCAAATACCACATCCCGACAATACTGTAGATAGGTTGGCAAATCCTTGGAATATTCTGTCAATGAGTGAAATAAGTTGGCAAGATATATTTCAAGAAATTAAAAATATGAAAAGAAGCCTGAAAAGAACGAAGACAAAAGCAGAAAGACCGATCATTGATCCTCATCAGAGGAGAAAACCTAAAGCACAATTTCAATATATCTCGGCATTTTATAGCTAGAATGTATAAACCTTAGTAAGTACCATATCTCTCTTCAAGCTCGTTATATCGTACTTCAAGGTTACGCAAAAGCTCCACAGCATCCAACTCAGATTTCTCATCTGATGACTTTTTGGAAGAGTCTGCAATTGAATCATCCAAACAATGGGCGGGGAAACCCTGCCTAGCATTGTCTCTCACATCAGGGTTGCATTTGGGCTCCTCCTGCCCATTCCCACTAGACGATCCACTGGGACTAGACAAACTCGTTTCCCAAAACCCAAAACCATTTAAATTATATAGAATCCTTATTGCAACGATCACCATTGACATTACATAGACACGAGTAGGAAGTCTCAACTCATTTGCTGAGAGCCACAGCTCGGGAGGCAAGGACCATTCATATATCTGGGAAACAGATGGAAGAATTTTTCCCACAGGAAGTGATAACTTAGTTAGATAGCGTGAAGCTATGGCATAGAAATTGACCGGAGGCAGTTCCAACCCAATTGTTTGAGCAATAGACGCCGCCTGAGATTCCAACTTGTGCAACGGAACAGTTACAGTAGGTTTGAACATATATCTTGAACCCAATGGACACGCATAAGATGGAGGCCCCATTTGTTTCTCGATTTCTACAAAAGCAGCAAAGTAAGGAAGCTTCCCTTCTAGTGACCATTTGAAAATATCGGTTGGCAGTACTGCCTCCCTTGCGAGATGACAAACCAAAAAACATATCGCCAAAGAATGAGACAAGGGTATTGTTTTGCTCAACGACCTATACCATATCATTACTGCTCGTTGACCATGTATATTGTGAGGCTCTGCTCTGTGTTTAGCACGAGGCTTAAAATCATCTGGCTGCCCTAAAATAAAGGATGACAATTAAAAAGATTGAATATTAGATGGAGAGAAGGTAGATAGCAAAACATACTACAACTGTCAACACAAAATACATGAAGAATGCCAAACAAAAAATCAGAAAGAATACAGTTTTCCACCGGAAACTCGGTGGCATTTGGTGCATAAATATACTGAAGACTAAAGTACAGAAGTGATCAGAACTATTTGTAAGTACTATTAGAAATTTGAGAGATGAATTAAAAATTCAGAAGAACAAATTCATAAGTAGAAAAAGACGTACTTTTAGGGTGTTGATTATAGAGGACTAATAAAACATATCAGGTCAAAATAGACCTCTTTTACTTAATAAGGGAAATATACCAAAATTTTAACTGAACAGATGCATGTTACCCTTCCTAGACCCCCCTGTGCGGGAACCTTGTACACTGGACTACCCTTTTTTATACAACTCCTGATAGAAGATTGGAGAAAATGATTCATGTAGCTGACTCCAAACTCCAAATGATTGGGACAAAAGAATTAATGTAGTTTGATTTGGTTTGGTTGCTTCCAATTTAACCACACATATACTGAATTACATGGCCAGGGGGGGGGGAGATTTTGAAGGTGTTAGCGATAGAGGAACGAGGAAGCACCGTCATTATCTATCTATTTATTGACTGGGAAATATCACAACTCACAAGTAGTTCAGGATATGTTTTGAATTTATCTACACTTTATCTCACACTAAAGTTTTACCTATTCACATGGAGAATGCTTGTTTGAGCATACTTCGATATAAATATCATCTACCTTTCAGAGATTTCACAAAGCAAGACAAAGATCGACGAATTCCAATAACTTTCAAGTGACCTTCACGACAATATCCATGTAACTCAAAGAATTAATTTGAGATTGCAAATCCAAAAATGGATTATGTTCCAGCATTCACCCATAAATTATTCCAAATCCTAATGAGAGTTATGTTATGGAAGAAAGCGAAAAACGCCACCGAAGAGAATAACGCAATCCCACAAAATACACAAAATTTATGCGGGTCACCCTACATCCAAGGAATCAATTTCACTATGAAGAGAAGATAAACGAAACAAAAGTACAAAAAATCCTACCCAAAAGCAACTGAAACAGATATACCCAAACCCGATCATAAGCCAAAAACAAATGGTTTTTGCTACATCAACAGGCAGCTCAATCCTCCGGCTCCACTCAATGGCTAAGTCTCACTAAAAATCCATATTAATCATATCGCCTCTTCAAAAATATCCGGTACCGGGCTGAACCAGCCAAAAATAAATAGTCTCCACATGCCTAACAGGTTGTGTATCTGCGTCCAACTATGTGAGGCTTGCAATGATTCCATATATTCCAAAAGAGTTTGACAGCTAAAGTGTGCAATGGATAAAACCTCTATATAACAAAAAGCAGAGCTTGATCAAAATTAAGTTGATTATAATTATAAGAATTATATACTTGGAGCAAGTAAAGATTATACCAAAACCCTCCATTGATCATCAATTCATCTTACCTTGTTCCTGCGATTCTGACTCGTGAATGGCCTCGTCAGCCCAATTATCATCAAAAACTCTGGTAAACGCCACGAATCGCAACCAAATCGTCCCAGCCAACCCACAAATCAAAGGACTCGCCTGAAATTTCTCAACCAAAGCCTTGCACTGAAGCTCAATCATGATCTGAACCCCCATCACATACCTCATCCTCAACTCCGAGTAGTAATCATCGTAACTCATGGACCTCAACCCCACCCCAAAATCGTTCGGCCCCGTCGGTCCCACGCCGTCTCCGATCTCACCATCCTCTTTCTTAACTCGGTCTGAAAAATCGTCGTCTGGGGCTTTGAGCGACTCCCAGAACTGGGACTGGGGTGGGAACTGAGACAGAGGCTCGGCTTTGATGGCGGCGGCGGGACGCTGGCGACGGTGACTAGCCAAATAGATACCTCCACCGCCGCCGCCGGCGTCGCCTTTGTCGACTAAGTCGTCTTCGGCGACGGCGGTGTCGATGATGTCTTCGGCTTGGGAGCCGCAGCGGAGGCAGTAGAAGAAGCCATCGGAGCCGTCGGCGAAGCCCAGGTTGCCGCAGGCGTGGCACGTTAAATCCAATCTATCCGCCATGAATGTCTTGAATTGAAGATGTGTCTCATTTATGTGTGTGTGCGTGTCTTTGTGTTTACTGGGTTTTGGAGAATCTATAGGTTTTGTTTTCGTTTGCGACCAAAGCTCGAAGTTCAAGCTTCACAATTTGGCGGCTAGACCGATTATAAATATTTTGGAAAACAATAACAATGATATGGTAATTAAATTAATTTATTAAATAATAAATTACCATTCAATGTAAATAAAATTTATGTGGGACTGAATGGCAATTTTAGAATAGAAAAATCATACCTCTAAAATAAAAGTACAGTTGGCACTTTGATTTGTGGTGATGGATCGAAAATACTTTAATATTTAAGTTAGTCATGCATATAATAAATAACAATATAGTACTTATATAAATATATGATTGTGTGTTTTTAAAAAATTTTAAAATAAAAGTACCATTGGTACTCTAGTTTGTGGTGATCAGTCGAAAATACTCTGATATTTAAATTAATCATGACCATAATAAATAACAATATAGTACTTGTATAGATATATGATTGCGTACTTTTATCCGTATGATTCGATCCTTGTTTATAAAATAAAAGTCATTTTTCATAAGAAATACTAACTATCTTTTGGAATTATTTTTGAAAAAAATCTATGCATACTACGACTATATTAAGGATGCAATTTTATCTATTTAAGAATATATAATTTTATTTTTTTAAAAAAAATTTATTTCCTTCAATTGTCCCCTAACTTTTGCTTTCTTTAATCATAGTGAAAATGAATTGAAGTTTTTATTTGTTCGGCACTTTTTATGCCTTTTGAAAAAAAATTTATTGAAGTTTTTTTTATTAGTCTGGAGATAACTTTTATTCACTTGAAGATGACTATTGTATTTCGATATTTGTATTTATTTGTCATATTTTGACAAGTCAAAAAGAATTTGTTTTTTACACTTAGAGAGTAATTTATTTCCTAATTGTACAAGATTATTCATCGATCAAGAAAGGTCGGTAGGCTCGTTCATCCATTGGTTTTTTATTTTAGCCGAATTTGGGTGAGCTCGTACATTGATTTTGAGAAATTTTTATCTTCTTTGAAGTCAAATTATTCATTGACAGTGAAAGATATGATGCATCGTTCACCCCTTGGCTTTTATTTTAGCCGAACTTAGGTGAGCTCGTACTGTTGAGTTGGGCCTAGGTTGATGAAGCAACTTGTTGCAGGCCATCCTTGTAGGCTCAAAGTCGTGGTCCAACACAGCCCATTAATAGGTCCAAAGTTGTGATCCAACTTAATTGGTTAACCCACGAAATGATCTTGTTCTAAGGCCCTATTTGGGCTAAATGGCTGGAATTTTGTTTTTTTTTTAGTTTTTTTATATTTTGATTAAATTTTTTTTTATTTTTTTTAATTGTCTTGATGGAATGAGTTGAAAAATAAAAAATTTTGATGAAAAGATGAAAAAAAATCACTAAAAATAAAAATAAGCAATATTAAATTTGGCTTATTAGCTTATTTTGGTTTATTTTTTTGTTTTTTCTGAATTTTTTTATATTTTGACTAAATATTTTTACTTTTCGGCTCATCTCGATGAAATAAGTCAAAATGTATAATAATTCGACTAAACGATAAAAAAAAATTTACTAAAAATAAAAATAAGCAAATAAGCAATTATTCCAAACAGGGCCTAAGGTACTGTGAAGCCGTATGGGGAAGAACAATAGTGTTGTGCCAATTATGGTAATTGATTTATTTTGTATTTTTAAGTTTTTAAAATTTTTAATTTATTTTAATTATGGTTTCCAACAAAGTGGTGTAAGAACTATTAGATCTAAGAGAGTAAAGAGAGTGTTTCTTATTGCTTAAATTATAACTTTTAACTTATAATTAGATAAAAAATTAAAAAATTTTAAACAAATATACTTATAATTTTTTGTTTGCAATCCTTGATTTAAGTCAACAGACACAAATTATTTTCTGTTAAGCTGTAAGTTTATAATTATAACAAATACTTTTAGTTCCGGTTTAAAGTAATAATATTATCTTTGTAATTATATTTTATAAATTTCTAATTTCAACCATAATAAATTATGAGTGCACAAGAATTGGATTTGTCCATCTCTAACTCCTAAGCATATTCAAGAGTCGAACCATTAATAACGATTTCAAAAATTTTAAAATCATAACATAACTATTGTAGTTATAGAATCAAAACAGAACCAATTTATAAAAATGGTTTGGTTCAAGTTCGGTTTGAGTTCTTCATTTCTAAAACTCGAAACAATCATATTTATCAAATTAAATGAGTAACCTATTTTCCAGAACTCTCATTTTTTTAATGACGCGGTAATCGTTAAATATTTAATTTCTTTGTATTAAAATGCAAGAAACGCAATTTTATATTAATTTTTAGCCTAAATTGTTTTTGTTTCTGTTTCTTCTACTATATTTGTTTAGACTAAAATTGTTAAAGTGGCGTTAAAAAATAAGAAATATAAAAATATAGAATATATATTGTTACAAAAAATAGTCCAATTCTGTTATAATCGTTTTTTCTTCGATAAAAACAAAGAACTTAAGTGTACATATACAACGGTTTTAAAAAAATTAAGAATCAAAATTAAACCAATTAAATATAAAATTAAATCAAATTATAAAATTCAAATTAGCTCAAATCAATTTAGCAATTATTCCAATTTTATTATGTTTTTTCAGCCCTACAACAAAAACACACACATCCAACAAAAAGTATCGATTTGCCGGGGACGCAATGGCTTTGACTATGATAAAGGGCAAAACTTCATTTGGAATGTATTTTATTTGTTTTTATTTTTAAAAGTCGTGTTTGGATTATTTTATTTTTGTAATTTTTTTATTTAAAAACTAAAAAAAAAATTTAATTAGTTTGACTTATTATGTATTTTTTTACTTTTTTAAATATAATTTCACATCTATTTTAATTTAATTATAAAAATATATTTAAAAAATAAATCATTTAAACCGTAGGGTACGGTACTGTGCAAATAATGCACAAGACCAACCGCGTTTCCAAAGTCGTGCCTGTAGCATCAAGTTTTTTTTATCTCAAAAGACGTAAATTTATATTGGCCATAAATTTCAACGTAGAGTTTCATTCTCTCTTGCTATTTCTATATGGATAGGAAGTGAATGGTGCATACGGACGGGATTAATTTAATTTTAAGTAAATATAAAAATTAAATTGATAGTAACAATTTAAAAATTTTTTGAATTAAAATCAAATTATTATAGTTGTAAAATTAAAACAGAATTAATTCGTAAAAACGGTTCGACTATAATTTTTTATTTTTAAAATTCAAAACTAATTTTATTAAATACATAATCTAAATAAATTTTTCCTAAATTATTATTTAGAAACTTGAATTAAAAACTGAATATAATGGATAGGTGTTCGACTTAATGTAGCGGTAGTCAATCACAAAAATAAGTAATTTTTTTTTCGAAATTTACGTTAATCATTAAATATTTATTTTTTTTGTATTTGAATATGGTAATTGTAATTTTATATTAATCCTTTTAGTTTATTTTAGACTAAACTATTTTTGTTTTTTTAAAATATATTTGTTTAGACTAAAATTAGTAAAATGACTTTAATAAAGAAAATAAGGAATATAAATTATAACATATTGTTATACTATTAAAAACGGTCTAATTCTTATAGAATATTTTTTTTAATAAAAATTGAGAACTGGGCAATACAACAATTTTAAAAGATTGAGAATTAAAATCGGACTGTTTTGATATAGAATCAGACCAAATCGTATGGTTCGGACCAAACTGAATTGATTTACCGATTCTTTTAAATTTTTTGTACACCCCTATAGAAATTATTGTATTTAAAATAATAAATTTACAAAATTGTTATTAAAAATATAATTTAAATTTTAAAATTGTATCTTTAAATAGTAAAATTTATATTTATTAATTATTTAAATTTTAAAATTACAAATATATATTTCAAAATTTTAAATAACAAATACATTCATTATACCCAGTGACAAAAGCAAGATGTCACAGTTGAGGTAAGGTAAAGACGGGGATGCTCTCCGCGCCCAATCAATTTTAAAAAAATTAATTTAAAAATTAAGTTATCAAATAATTTACTTTAAATCTAATTTATCTTTTTAACTAAAAAAAAAATTAACTTTCAAGTAAGTTACCAGAATTACTACATAAAAATAATAAATTTAAGAGTAAATTACACTGGTCTCCTTTATAATTTTTAAAATATTACTAATTTTTTATTTAATTTATTTTTTGTATCAAATTAGTTTAACGGTCAAATTTGTGTTACCATTTAACAAAAAAACTATTTTGTAATGTATATTTTTTTATTAAAAAATAATATATTATTTTTTATATAATAATAAAAATAATTTTTAATGAAAAATTTGACGATTGAACTAATTTAATGCAAAAACTAATCAAATAGGAGGTTAGTGACATTTCAGAAATAACAGGAGTAGTGATTGATATTTTCGTAAATATCAAATGAGGTCAGTGTAATTTACCTTAAATTTTAAAAAAAAATTAAAGTCTCTCTAACTTAGATTTTTATTGTTTGGGATACCTTTTTTTTAAAGACTTTTTTATATGTTTTTTTTTTTGTTTTTAATTTTTTTTTTCGTTAATTCAAATAATAAGTTATTTGAAAAAAATAGAGCTACTAGTATTTAGCTTCCTGGCGCTACTACTTATAGCTATAACCAATAATCTATTCAAAATACTTTTAACTTTTGTTATAAGTTATAACTATTTTTTTTTTCTATTTCGGTTACAAGTTAAAATCTTTACCAAATACTTATAATTTTTATTATAAGTTATAATTTATAAATTATTAGTTTTAACAATCCCAAACACCACTAATGATATTTTTTCAATTTTTCTCATTATAAGAAATTATAAAAATAAAAAAAATAACTAATTTTTTTTAAAAAGTTTGTATAAGACAAAAAAAAAACCCTTAAAATGTCACTTTAATTTTTTTTAATTTTTAGTATTTTTTTTTTACTCTAACCAAACCAATTATACCGTTACATTCGTTATTTTCTCATTCAACCGCGAGTTTGGTTGAATTTGAGTTGAATTGATAAATTGAGACGAATTGACATATTATTTACACGTCACTCGATAATAATAATCATATGGTGAAGCTAATTCCGCGTGAATGCACGCGTGCTAAGGCACGTTTTCATCCAAAAGAAAAATTCATCGCGTTAATAAAGGTCGTATTTGACCATTTAATTTTAAATTAATTTTTTTATTTAAAATTATTTTAATTTAAATAAATTAAAATTTTTATTTAATGAATGAAAAATTAAGTTTAAGTCAAAAGATAATAAACTAAGAAATTTGGCTTAACCCCACTTTGAAATGTTTAAAAATTTTAAAATTTAAAAAATTTAGTTTTTTTAGAAAAAATAAAAAAATAAAAAAAAGTAGATCATTTGGTACAATTTTTTGTTCTAACTTTTTTTCATTTATTTAAATGTCTAATACATTTTTAATTTTCACTTTTAAATTAGTGTATTTGAGATATTGACAAAATATTTTTTATTTTTTTAAGAATGGTTGACATTTTAAATATGGCGTCCGCGACCGGTTAATGAGTCAAAACTCACCAAAAGTCTCTATTTTCTTTAATTTTCACTTCATTTTGTAAATTACCGACAATACTTTTTTTGTTAAAAAAAAAAAGAAAACAAGTTAATTAAATTATCCAAGAATCTCATTCCAAAAGAAAATTTCAGAGCCTGCTAATAGTGAAATAACATCCACACTATTACAACATATATCTAAGTACTAAATACAGAAAAGCAAATCAGCAAAATTAAATGAAGAACATGAAAATATGAACAAAGTAATTATTTATTTCTTGGATACCACCTCATCTGTTTTATCATGCGTCATCTGAAAAATGTTAACATCAATTAACCACGCTAATGTGAATTCAAATATATCAACATTTTTAATTTGTCATAAATTATCCAAATTTAACTTTATATAATTAAAATTTTTTACTTTGTACCAAACATCATACTGATTTTCATTCTTATTCCATTCAACCATCGGTATTTTTCTGTCCCGAGTCGGACCTTTCGGTATTATTGTCCTGTTCCTCCGAGTAGGAATCTTTGGTATTCTTTTCATATCCCCCAAGAGTAGGGATATTTCAGTATTATTTTCTTGTCCCACCGAGTAGGGATCTTTGGTATTCTTTTCCTGTCCCCCCAGAGTAGGGATTTTTCGGTATTATTTTTCTATCCCATCGAGTAGGGACCTTTCGGTATCTTTACTGTCCCCCGAGTTGGGACCATCTGAACTTTTATCAATACATTTATTGTGTATTCAAAACTCATGTGTTCAGAAGCTCACTAGCCCGAAAAATATAACATACATTCATGACTTAGCTTTCATTTTCATTTTCATTTTGAGATCTCATAAATATGGCAAAAAAAATTAGAAATTCAAAATATAGGCTTACTGACCAGATAAAAATATAGCAGTCATTCATAACTTAATTTTTATTTCGAGATCTCATAAACATGTGAAGAAAAGATAAGAAAACAAAATATTTAAGAACTCACAAATCAAATCAAACTCAGTCAGTTAGTTTTTATCCACAAATTTTTGATCTAGAAAGCAACATGCAAAAAAATCGATTTAGTAAGAAAAATTGAACTATTTAATTTTCTAAGCTTTAACTTTAAGCCTTAATTTTAACTTTTAACTTTATTAGAATCTCTACCCAAACTAAATAAAATACATAAGGTATTCTTTCTTATGTTAAAACACTTAAAATATAAACTCTAAAAATATTAACTTTAAGAATTTATTTTTTACATACTTATTTTTATTAAAATACCTAACTAAAATTTTCAAATTCTTTTATTATCTTTTAGTTTAAAGAATGACTTTTTAATTAAAATTTAAAATTTTTATTTTAGTTAAAAATCGACTTAACTAAAGTCACAAAACATAACTTTTAACATATAGGAATCTTTTAATTAAATTCTACGCACAAGTTCATTTTCTTTTAATTTCTTAAAACTCTCACCATTTCTACATGAGAAAGTTAGTTTTAAAAATACAATTGCTTGAAACTACTTTTAAAATATTTATTTAAAAGCTTGATAAAAAACTTTTTACTCTATTTTAAATCTTTAAAATCTTGTATTTGAAAAAAAATTCTTTTAATTGTTTTAATTTTGAATAATAAAATTCTAAGTGTTGGATTATTAGATTGATTAGAATATTAGATTGATTAGATTAATTTTATTCTAATTTGATTTCCTTTATTGTTTATCACTATTCGCCTATAAATAGGCCATATATTGTTCAGTTTCAATACACAGAAAATATACAGTTATTTTACTCTTCTCAATTTCTTCATGATATCAGAGCTACATTCTTGAGACCTGTAGTACTCTCAGCCCCCTGCCCTCTCGCGTCACGTCGCTGCCGTTCGCCTCCCTCGCCCCCTGCCCTCTCGCGTCGCCGCTGCTGCCGTCGCGTCCCGTCGCCGACATCGTCCCGGGACACGCTGCCGTCGCCTGCTTGCTCCCGTCACCTCAGGCCGTCACCACTGCTCCCGTCGCGGGACTCGCGTCGCCTGAGATCTAAGGTGTCCACCATCGTGTGACTCGCGTCACTGCTGCTGCCATCGCATTGCACGAGATCTGAGGTGTCTGCCGTCGTGTGACTCGCATCACCGCTGCTGCCGTTGCATCGCCCGAGATCTGAGGTGTCCATCGTCGTGTGACTCGCGTCACCGCTGCTGCCGTCGCGCGACTCACGTCAAGCCGTCGCCGTTGCTGTCGCGCGACTCGCGTCGCCTGAGATCTGAGCTGTCCGCCATCGTGTGACTCGCGTCACCGCTGCTGCCACCGCGCGACTCGCGTCGCTCGAGATCTGAGGTGTCCGCCGTCGTGTGACTCGCGTCACCGCTGCTGCCGTCGCGCGACGTGCGTCACCGTCGCTGGAGGGATCTTCTTCTTCTAGATCGTTCCAGCAGAACCTCTAGCGCTGCAGCGCACAGCGCCAGCGCAGCCTATAGCCCACAGCGCTGTCACCCTCACCGCCGCTGTTGCACACTCGCCGGCGCCGCTAGATCTCATAGTCGCCGCCCTCGCCGCCGCTGCTGCACACTCGCCGGCCGCTGCTGCACACTACACCTGACTGAATCTCATAGTCGCCGCTGATTTGGGCAGATTAGGTTTGTTTTGAAAAAAAAAATGTCTCACTCAGCATCATCTCTCGATTCCATTGTCCGTCCTATTGATATTATATTGGATGGATCCAATTATAGTATCTGGGCTTAGAACATGGAGGTTTTCTTGAAAGGCCGTCGACTATGGCGCAATGTGACTGCAGCCATTCCTGAACCCGTTCAGACTAGCAGCGAGACGAAAGGGGCATTTGTAACTCGTCTAAAAGACTGGGACAGTGTTCACTACAAGATTCTATCTTAACTCATCAACACATCTGTTCCGTCTATCAACAGTCTTCTTACAAAACTTGGAAATGCTATCCTTGCTTGGAATTTTTTAGCTCAACGATACAATTGCACCTATGATGCCTCTTTTGAATTTTAACTGGAAGCCAAACTTTATCAGCTGCGGCAAGAACCAGGTCAGTCTATTGTTGATTTCTATTCCCAGACCAATCATATTTGGGAACAATTATCTGCTGCAGATCCACAGCTCGA
>JAOTRH010000024.1:2836542-2854343 GCA_034768845.1 Heliamphora exappendiculata | reverse complement strand
ATAATATTTGGGAAAATGTGATATTAATAGGTGATAACTGTGGTTGGATATTATTTTAAGAGCTTGATTAGGAATAAAATTTCAGCCACTAATTGCTTATTCTATTAAGTCATTTTTTCAAATATTTTTAAAATTTTAGACTATTTTGCCTTCAAATTATTAAAATATAATATATATAATTGTATCTATAAATTTAATGCACACAATTGAAATTTTTTTAAATGATTTAAACATTCCATTTTGAATGACTTGTTTTCTCGATTAGCGTGCTTTTATTGTTAAATGTTATGTTGTAGAAGAAAAAAATAGTGTTGTAGGAAAATTAATATTTTTTATTTTTAAACATTCTCTTTTTTGTTGTTTCATATTTTTAATATGAAACTCACATCTAACTTTATGTTTATTTCATATAAAATTGCTCAATTTTTTAGTTTTGCTTCAGTATTAAGTGAATTTTATCATTCAATATTTTCATTAGCATCTAGATATTTTTTTTTCTTTCTCATTTACTTTTAATTAATGTTCTCATTTTATACAACTTCATTAAAATTTGAATGAAAATTTATTCTTATTTTTTGATTAGTTTATATTTTTATTTGATTAATGTGTGAATTCTTCCATTTAATATTCTCATTAGTTTTTACATATAATTTCTTCATTCTTTTTAACACTTTTTGCTAACATTATCATTTTTTACAACAAAACCAAAATCTAAATAAGAACTTATTTTTATTTTTTCATTATCGGAAGGTATAATGAGATATTTCGTCATCAACGACGAACAAATAAGAACAAATACCAACAAATAACCATTAATTTGATTTATGTTGTGCTGTCTCTAATCAAAAATAACTTTCAACTAACTAACTAAGGGTATGAAATATTCTTCAAAATATTCAACTTGTCATTCTTCAAAATAATGCAACCCGTTCTTACTTGTTATTTTTCAAAATATTTTGTGTGAGCATTCCGAATATAGAGTTAATTTTTTACGAAGCCTTGAAAAATTAATAGAACATTTAAATAAAACATAACATCGTTAATAAAAAATATATATATTTAGATAAATTATACTGACTTTTCTTGAGATTTTTAATAAATACAAAAACATCTTTTATTTCAAATTTCAAATTACCAAATTTCTCAATCACCAATTTCAAATTTCAAATTACAAAATTACCAAATTACCATTTATGAGCTTAAAATCAATCTAAATCACCAATTTTAAACTTTTCAAGTTCCAATTCCTTAATAAAAATTAAACAGCACAAACTTAAAATCTATAAATTTCCCAAAAAACACAAGGACAAAGCATTAGTATCTTTGGGTACGGATTAAGACTCTCCGTCGAAATCCTCTTGATTATCATGTCTTAATTTATTTTTTTTACATTTGCACCCGCATGCAGCTCCCTTCCACTGCCGCCAACCACCCATCATTCCACCAAAGCTCCGTCCACACCACCACCAATAGCGACTCTATTGCCACCACCGCCACTTGACCCCTTTCATCTTCTTCATCCCCTTTTTCTTTTCTTTCTCTCAGACAATAACCATTGTTCCCCTCCTCCCTCATTTTTCCTTTCTACAATTAGGTAGGCCAAAAACCCTTTTCTCTCGTCTAATTCATTCTCAACCTACGACTCTAATCAAATAGGTTTGGTTGATTTAAGTAGTGTTTTTTATTTTAATTAAATAATTTTAAAAATTAGTTTAATTACAAGAGTAAAATATTAAAAATTTATTTTCTATTATATTATTGTCAATTTCTTATATTACGTTTACAAAATAACAAAAACTAAAGCACCATCATACTCCTCACCTGCCACACCACCACCATCAACTCCTCTCTCTCTCTCTCTTATCAAATCACTATTTATAAGCTTGAAATCATTTTAAACCACCAATTTTGAATTTTTCAAGCTCCAATTCTTTAATTAAAATGTTCTCTCTCGTACCAAATCACCATTTATAAGCTTCAAATCATTCTAAACCATCAATTTTAAACTTTTCAAGCTCCAATTCTTTAATAAAAAATAGACATCACAAACTTAGAATTTATAAATTCTTCAAAAAACACAAGAACAACGCATTAGTAGCTTCGGCTACGAATTAGGACTCTTAGACCAAAGTCCTCTTGATTATCATCATCTTAACCTATTTTTCTTACATTTGCACCTGCGTGCACCTCCCTTCCACTGCTGCCAATTACCCATCATTCCATCGATAGCGACTCCATCGCTACCATTGCCAATTGACCCCTTTCATTTTCTCTATCCCCCTTGTTTTTTATATTTCTCTAACAATAACTATTATTCCCCCTCCTCCCTCACTTTTTCCTTTTACAATTTAGGTAGTCTAATTCATTTTCAACCTCCAACACTGATCAAATAAGTTTAGTTAATTTAAGTTGAATTTTTTAATTTAATTAACTAATTAAAATTTTAATTTAATTACAAGAATAAAATAATAAAATATTATTTTTAATTAATAAAATTTGGTCGACAAATATAACAAAAGATGTCAGTATCATTTTAAAATTTTTAAAAAATATTCTTATATTTAACAAAACTCTGGATTCGATAAAGATAAGTGTAAGTTTATCCTATAATTTTTTTGGCGTAAACAGGTGAGTTATACTTTTTAATCCAATTTAGTTCCTTTGTCCATCCATTCAAACACGCTCAAGTAACCAATAATTGAAAATTGGTGGGGGGAGAGCACAAGGGTGAAGGATTGGAGCAACGCCACGTGTAATAAGAGAATCCATTCTCTTTCGGGCCCGAATCTACCCGTGGATGTAGACCAAGGTCGAAGTCGATACCAGCCGTACGATCTAGGGCGACGGACACTTCGAAGTCCTTCGATATAAATATTCTCTCTCTCTCTCCCCGCTTGTATACCCCTTCCTTCTCCTGCTTCCGCCGCGCACAGAGAGGAGAGAGAGAGAGAGAGAGAGAGAGAGGGGCGGCGCAACGGCGGCTTGAAGATGGTGCAGCGGCTGACGTACCGGAAACGGCATAGCTACGCCACCAAATCTAACCAGCACAGGATCGTCAAAACTCCCGGTACCTATTCCGTTTCAAATCTAATCGGATTTTTTGTGACTTAGTTTTTTGCATTTTCAACCCTGTTTGAGCTAAATTTGGATTTGTTTCTTATTTTTGGTTTTTTTGAACATTTTTTTGAAAATTTTTGTCCAATTTTTTTTCCCCAGATTGTGTCGATGAGTGAATTTTGGAAAAATAAAAAAATTGATCAGATGAAAAGGTTCGCTAAAAGATGAAAATAACCAACATAAAATCAGATTTATCGGCTTATTTTTGTCCTTCTGAACTTTTTAAAAAGTATTTTTGTAGGAAAAATTTGTTTTTTGGCTCGTTTGGATGAATGCAGTTGAAAAAATGTAATAGTTTGACCGATAAAAAAGTTAAGATGAAAATAATCAAAATAAAATAAACTAATAAGTCATTATCTGAATTTTCTTTTTTGTATTCATGGGTCTGTGGTGTTTTGGATAATAGGTGGGAGGCTTGTGTATCAGAGCACTAAGAAGAGGGCAAGTGGTCCAAAGTGCCATGTCACGGGGAAGAGAATACAAGGGGTGAGCTTATTTTGAATATGTCAAATTTTTAACACCATCCATAGGCATCAAATTGTAATTTGGTTTTCTCATCGATTTCCTTTTCCTTAAATCATTTCGGAGTAAAACCGTTTATAATTTGTCATTTGGGTTTGTGTTTCTGTGTGCACTGCCCGATTTAAATTTTAAGATCCATGAAAAACTTATATCCCGTTTGGTAGAGAAAAGAAAAAAAAAAGAAATAATTATGTTTTGAGTAATGCCAGAGGCACTTCCCTAGTGCACTCCTTTAGTCACTCCCAGCATTTCAGCCGTTGGATGATGAGTTTGAAGGAGTGTATTTTATGCCAAACCCATCATTCAATGGCTGAGATGATGGGAGTGGTTAAATGAGTGTATGAAGGGAGTGCCTGCAGAGCATTACTGGTATGATTTCTCTCTTTTAAAGTTATAAGAGAAAAGAAAAACAAGAAATAATTATAATTTCTCTCCCTTTTGTTTGAATTAATTGAAAAAAAAATGATTTATCTTCACTCTTATTTAGATAAACTTCATTAAAAAAAAGAAGAAACAGCACTATTTATTTTATGAAAATAACCTTGTTGTTGCTATTACTTTTTTATTTTTTTTATTTTTAGATGAGTAATTTAGGTATTATAAAAAACAACTAATTAACCCAATTTTTTTATCTCCATATCTCTCCAATTTAGAGAGATTTGAAAAGTGGAATTTGAGAGGATAACTTTTTTTCTCCATTTCTCTCTAATTCTCTCAATTTCTCTTCTCTTTAATAAACCAAACAAGTGATAAGAGATGAAAGAATTCTATTTCTTTTTTTTTTCTCTCCAAATCACCCAAATCAAACGGATTGTTAGTACCCTCTCACAGACGATGAATTAATTTACTTGCATTTGTATTAGTTTGTATTGTGTAAGAGAATGTGTCTGCTATTTGTGCCTGTAGGAAAGCCTTAGCTAGTTTTTCGATGGGTTATTTAGCATACAAGCTATATTACCAATGCTAAAAGGTTACTAAAATCTAGAAGTTTTTTGTTTTTTCAATTTTGAGAGTAATTTCAAGATTCAAGTCTTCCATCTGTTTTCTTCTTTTTTTTCAGGCTTGTTTTTAAGTGGGTAAGCTAGTGGCAAAAATTTTGTTGGACAGTGTAACATAGTTGCATTTAGTAAAGAAAGATGTGCAGTTACTACAATTTTCCGACTCGTGAATAGTGGGGTAGCCGGTCAAAATGTCCAACATAGTCGCTACCTACTTAGCACTTTTCTCTGAAAGGATTGTGTTAGCTCTTTTGTCATTATATTTTGATTACTAAACATTGGCTGTGTTTGAGGTAGATGTGTTTTCATGAGTTTGTTTGACTAATATGCGTTTGAATATTTGAAGATTACATGAATTGATCAGTGTAGAGGTGTTGTGAGATTTATGTTATATGGGCACTTCTAAATTTGTAAAGCGTTTGTGCTTCACACTCGACACTTGTGTAAGGGTATAGAATATGGTATAGAATATGTCTACGACATGTTTTGTTGGATATATAACATATTTAAGTACAAGGTTCCCCTATATTAGTTTATGAACACTACTTAATCTTAAGAAAAAAGAAACTAAAAGTATTATTTTACAAAAAATAAAATTTTGATTTATCTTAGTATCTTTAGATATGAAAATTAGTATATTAGATGAATTTGACACTTAGACATAAATCTATATGATTTAGTACCCGAAACTATATAAGTATTATCAGATTGCTGGGGTGGGTGCAGGGTTTTTTTGGGGGTGAGGGGGAAGAGTTGGGGTTGGGAGGTTGGTCTACAAAAGATCAATGGATGGATGATGCCCTGTACTGGATACAGTGTTTTATGAAAAAGAAAATGTTGATTTGTCTTGGTCTTTAGATATGAAAATTAGTCGATTAGCTGAATTTGACACTTCGGAACAAATCTGTATGATTCAGTACCCGAAACCATGCAAGTATTATCAGATGGTGGGTGAGGGTGGGGGTTGAGAGGTTGCACTACAAAAGATCAAGGGATGGATGATGACCTGTAAGAGGCAGTGTTTGTTGAGTAAAAATCCCTTGTTTTTTTTTGCATGTATGATTTTTTATTGGGGTGAAAGAACAAATTGTGGTACCCAAATTTCTTAAGCTACTAATGCATTTCAAATCCTGAAATGCAAGGCTTTAAAATATCCTTATCTACTGTATATATATCCATATGTACTTTTGATGTGTAAAGTGGTTGGACAGACTTTTGATAGGCAATTGTGAGCTTATGTATGGACATAGTTTTTTTTATAAGTTTTTTGGCTTTTTGACTCTTTTTTTTGTAAAAAAATTAATGCAAAAATATGTAGAAAGAGCCTACTGAGGCTAAACAAGTAGGTTTTTTAAGAGACTTTTAAGTAAAAAGTCTCCAAAATAAGCTAAGCCAAACATAGGCGTTTATACCCAAAAATATATATAGATTGTTTCAATAATATAATATACACATTGTCAATGATATGTAGACAAATGATTCAAATTAGCTTACTTTGAATAATTGTAAAGAAGTCGTGACGGACTACATTGTAGTCTAGTTTTAATGTTTTATGGTTTTAATCATGTTCGACAGATATAAAGAAGATTGTGCCATTAAACGATATCATATGTTAAACGGAATCGGGTACGAGTGTTATGTACGAGTGTCAAAAAATAAGGATATACAAACTTAGCTAAAAAGCATTTTAAAATTAAATATGGGTGCATGGATACAATAAAAAAATGAATCGAGTAGCCATCCACGTAATAATATTTTAGCTTCTTCAGGTATTTTTTGGTTCATACATATTGATTTCTCAAATTAATCATTTGTTTTCATCCTAATAACTTTGTTGCATATGATAATTATAAACCACACATTTGATTTTAGTATATTGTCTTTACTTTTTACTTTTCGTTTTTTACTATTCTCTTCTAATTGAGATCTTAGTCGTGTTTGATATAAAGCAACTGCAACCAACACATCATGTGCTTATATACCCATATTGAAGAGTCCACACGGATAGTCTGCCAAAAATGGCGAGCCTGTATACAGACGAGAACTATTGTAAATGATGTAGAGGCAAAAAACATATTGGCATGCATTTTATATAAAAAGAAGTCTTGACATAGTGCATTGCATTGTAGTTCTGTGGTTTCAATCCCCTTCAGAACCAGAAGCTATGTGGGTGATTCTGAGCACAGCATTGAACTTGTTACCTAGTCAAGAAAAGCTAATTTTAAAATTTATGGATGAAATTCATTGAGCTTCTTTTTGGGGTGTTCTGATCCCATGTCAAGGCAATGGTTAACGTCTCTTTGACATTTCTTACTTCGATCTAACGCTACATTTTTTATTGCACCTCAGATTCCTCACTTGAGACCTGCTGAATATAAGAGATCTAGATTATCCAGAAACCGGAGGACTGTGAACCGTGCTTATGGCGGGGTGTTGTCTGGAGGTGCTGTGAGGGAAAGGTATGTTCTTGCAAGAAAATGCTTGGTTAAAAAGGTGACTTTAAACACTAAGCATCGAGAAAATATTGTGATTTGGCAATTTTTTTAACTTCGGCTAAATGTGTCTGCCTTTTTAAGGCCCTGATTGACAATTTGGATTTTTGGATTTTTGGATTTTTGGATTTTTTGGTGACAAAATGTTAAAAAGTCAAGATTATTCGTTTGGCAAAAATGAATAAAAGCTAAAAAGTCAAAAAATTAAATCAAAACATGAATTTTTAGAATATTTTATTTAAATTTTTATCACTTTTTAAATACAATAATACTCATTATTTATAATTTATTTATTACCGTTACAAATTATATATAATTGTTAATATCAAATATAATAAAAGGTGATTGTCTATTTTGAACAAAAAAATAAAAAATTAATTTTTTATCCAAACAATTAACTTAAAAAAAACAAACTTAAAAATTAAGTTTCCAAATAACTTATTCTGAATTCAATTTAGGTTTTTTTTGCTAAAAATGCAAAAAAAAAAAAAAATAGCTAGTTGTAAATTGGGTCCTAAGACACCAAACGAGGCCTTAATGTTGGTTTTTCTTTGTTAACTTCTATTTTTAGTGATGTGTTTATGGGGTTATGTCAACATTGAATTTTAGGATAATTAGAGCCTTTCTAGTGGAAGAGCAAAAGATTGTGAAGAAGGTTTTGAAGATTCAGAAGGCCAAAGAGAAGCATGCCGGTAAAAGTTGAGCTCAGAAAAAGCGTAATGGATTTTAAATTGGATGGATACAATTTTGGATTCGGCAAATGAGACTGAGGATCGGGGAAATGTAACATCAGAGGTTCAAATTTGATTTTGTATCTTCTCGGGCTGTTTTGAGGTTTTGTTTTTTTGTTTTTTGTATTTTCTTTTGTTGTTGATCTAGTGTTTTGTTTTCCTATTTATTTGGATGTTGTCGGATTCTTAATTTTGAATAGTTCCATGTAATACTACTACTAGTGATCTTTGTTTCAAAAGTTGGTTTGATTTATATTTGCAGTTTTTTAATTTTTTGAGGAGGTTTTTTTGGGATGGCTAAGTAGTTTTTTTTTTTTTTTAGTAAAGAGAGAAAGAAAAAGTTAAATTATTTTAAATGATTTATTTAGTGTAATTTTTTGTTTTTAAATTGGAGTTATCAGAATATCCTTTTTTGATTTTTTTATTAAAAAAATAGATGGTTAAATTAGATTGTTTAAGATGCGAACAAGTTTTTTTAATTTAAAAAAGAAGTAAAAAAAATTATTGGATATTGCATGTCACGCTAAAAGAAAAATTCTGGCATTTTATTATATCGAAGGACTTTTATCCCGAATGGATTCTAAAGCCTTGATTGGTAATTTTAGTTTTGACTTTTTAGTTAAAAAATGTTTCAAATTTTTTTTAATTGTTTATTTGGTAAAAAAGTAAAAAATTTAAAAAGATAAAAAGTTAAATTAAAATAAAAATTTAAATGATATTTTATTTAAATTTAGATAAATTACACTGATATTTCCTTTGTTTCTAATAAAAATAAAAAAAATTTATATAATTTTTAAAATATTATTAATTTTTTATTAAATTTAATTTTTATATCAAATTAATTTAACCGTTAAAATTTATAAGAAAAACAATTCAAACAACCCTTGAAAACAACTGCTTTCCAAGGCACCTTCAAAACCACCCTTAAAACCCTTTTTCTCTGTCTCTCCCATCTCTCTCTGCTATTTGCCTTTCTTTTGTTTCTCTCTCTCTCTCACATCTATGGCAGTGAAGGGTTGGCAGCGCTGGCGGTGAGAGATCTGACGGTGACCGATAGTGACGATAAAGAGTTGATGACGACAACATCTCTACAAAATATATATATATATATAAATAAAAAGAGAGAAAAAGAGAGGTGATCGTCCCCATCACCAATCACTCACTGCCACTATTAATTTTCGTCGAATTTTTCATCGCCAACCCTTCACTACCAGTGCCACCAATCCCTCACCGCCACTAGCGAGAGAGCAGAGGGAGTGATAAAGGGCAAAGAAAAATAGACCGAGAGAGAGAACAAAAATTTTAACGATTGAACAAATTTGATGTAAAAATTAAGCTTCAAAGAAAGTTAGTAGTATTTTAAAAACCACATAAAAAATTTCTATTTTTATTATAAACCAGAGGGAAGGTCAATGTAATTTACCCTTTAAATTTTTACTATTTTAAAAATATAATAATATTTTTTATTTATAATTTATTTACTACTAATATCAACTACGTATACTTATCAATATTAAATATATATATAAAAAATAAAATTATTCATTTTGAATAAAAAATAAAAAATTAATTTTTTATGCAAATAATTAACTTTACAAAAGGTAGCTTAAAAATTAAATTACTAAACAATTTATTTTAAATCTAATTTAATTTTTTTAACTAAATTTTTTTTTAAAACTAACTGCGTATCAGACCCTAAATAATATATTATGGAGATATACATATTGGCGTGGGATTAATTACCCCCAGAAAATGGCGTTGGATTCACTAAAGTGGCTGTAAGCCAAGTAACGACAAAATATTTGGTAATTTGAAATCACTTGTGATCTGACGATTATTATTACAATCACGCATTATGTAGAGAAAATATAAAGGCCCTGTTTGGGTGGATATGATTTATTAATTTATTAATTTATAAGTAAAAAATAAATTATGTCATCCAAACGAACCAAATAAGTCGCATTTTAAGCTAATAAGCAAATAAACTAACAAGCTAAACAAACCAAAAATCACTCATACGAACCAAACGTATTTAAACAAATAAGTCAAAATAAACTAAATAAATTAAAAATCACCCAAATAAACTAAGCTTAAACAAAATAGCTTATTTATATCATCCAAACGAACCAACTTATTTATATTTTTATTTATTTACTTATAAACAAATAAGCAATAAACAATCCACCCAAATAGGCCCAAAAATTGCACATAAATATGTTGTTTGTAATAATATGAAAATAGATTGTCCCAAATCACTTAAAAATTTAAAAAAAAATTTAAAAAAAATAAATTTTAACACGCAAAATTCATCAACAAAAAACTTAATGCACAATGTCCAATTACGTTATTTTTTTAAAAAAATATTGTATAAACAGATAAATTTATTTATTTTGCATAACAAACAGATAAATTTATCTGTTTGATAATTATCTGTTTAATATGTAAACAAATTATCTGTTTAATATGTAAATAAATAAATTTATCTGTTTGATAATTATCTGTTTAATATGTAAACAAATAAATTTATCTGTTTGCGTATCAACACAGATAATGCAAACAGATAAATTTATTTATCTGCTCATTTATTTCTAACAGATAAATTTATCTTTATTTTTTATACATACTTTTAATAATAAATAAATAAATTTATCTATATTCTTTATATATATTTTTAAAAAATACAAATAAATTTATCTATTTTAAAATATTTTTATCTCAAAAAGACCTTACGCGTTAAAATTTTTATGAGAATGAACCTTACTCGATAAAAAATCTTATACTGTATAAAAAATAATAAATAATTTATAAATTAAATTATTGTCCAACTTTCTGTAAAAATTATTAGTAACAGGTATTGCTCATCCTATATCAATGCCCCACTCTTTGGCTTCGTTATTGTTTTTAATCACTGGAATATCCAATTCCTATGCTTAGTTTGGATCGCAGGATTAAAGGCCAAATTGGTTTTTAAAAAATTCCCAAAAGCAGATATAGATTTATTAAGAAAGGCCGAACGGCCAACATGAGATAGGGTAACCGACCCACAGAAATGGAGTCAGTCCAAAGCCCACAAACTGTAAAAAGGTCATATTTAGCACATTGACATTGATGTGCATCCTCATTACACGAACGCTTCATATGAACAAAATCACAGTGCTCGAAATTCTTTGATAAAGATCCACAGTCACAACTAGGTAGAGCAATATCCAACACAAGTTCATAATTTTCTTAAAGGCGTGTTTGATTGATCGACTTAGACATAAAATTAAATTATATATCTCATGAAATTATATTTTTTTTGTTTGAATTCAATAAATGATGAAAAAATTATGCATCCATTGAATTATTAATTCCACAAAATAAAAAATATACAATATTTTAAAAAATACAATATTACTAATCAATTCATTAATAGTCTTATAGGACTACTTATCAAGTAAAATTATATATTCTCTTATTAATAATCCGATTGACCAAATATGACCTAAATACTACTACAATAACTTGAACTGTGTAATTCAACTACAATTCCATCTAAATCCCCTAATTAAATTAAAAACTTGTCGAGTTCAAACTCTACAAGTTTTTAATTTAAGCAATAACAAATTCTTGTTAGGGAAAGTACTTATTTTGCGTTTGTTTTGCAAGATTGAACTATTAATGCATATATTTTGAATTGTTAATTCTGAATTGTGCTTATGATATTAATAACACCAATAACTCCATAGTATTATTAGTACTCAAGAGGCGGTGATATTAAAAACAATTTCACAACTCTTACTCTAATTTTAATCTCACTCTAACTAAATATATTATTCCATGTTAGAAAAATATATGTGAAACTCGTTATATTGTTTTTATCTCTTATACTATTCAATTTTGTCTTCCCAATCAAACATGGCCTAACGGCACTTTGCTTTGATTTTGTGGCCCTTACAGAAAACATTTTAATTTGGTGCAGTCACATAAATAAATCAGTGACACTAAAAGTTTGCAATTTATTGCCCTGTTTGGGCTAAATTTAAATTTTTAGCTCATTTTTTTGTTTTTGTTGAACTTTTTTCATCGATCAAATTTTGTTAATTTTTTAGTTCACTAAAGAGAAAAATAAGCAATATAAAAATTAGCTTATTGGTTTATTTTTTTCTTTTCTTATTATTCTTTTTCATATTTGAATATAAAAAAAACTACTTTCCGGCTCCTCTTAATGGGAAGAGTTGAAAAAACTAAACCAACAAATAAAAAATCCACTAAAGACAAAAAATAAGCAAAAGAAAATAAGAAAATAAACAGTTACCCAAACGGGTTAAAGTCTATATGTACAAGTGAAAGTTAAAACCACCCCCCCACACCCTAGTTTTTTGAATACTCGGCCTTTTCAACTTAAAATGGTGTAGGAACTCTTATTCTAACTTGCATTTAACTCAAAAAATCAAGGATTTCTGTAAACACAGAATATTGAGAGCTTACCAGCCCATTAAGAATTATGCTTGTGCTGTCAAAATCCCACACAAAATCAACTTTACACCTTTAAAATTGGCTTTCAACAAGTTTATAATGGAGGAAAACTGAGACAAAAATAAATTTGACAATGAGAAAACTGATGAATAATGCAATAAGCACATGCCTCATACCTTCTGAAAAGAAAGAAAGAAATGCAAACTCTATCAAGGAGCAGCCTGCAACAATTCCCTGATATCATATCCTTGGAGCTGCAAATAAAAAGCGAGGTGAAGCACTTCTTAGTGTTATGTATGGTAGAAAATAAAAACCAACAATGAAAAAAATAATGAAATTGCACACATAATACAAAATTTACATGGTTCACCCAAAATTAGAATTGCGTCAACAGAGTTGCAGTAATTTTGCTATGAAGAGAGGAGGCAATCTGAAACGAGAGTACAAAAACCTATACAAACCCAAAATCGGGTCATAAGGAAAACAAGTTCATCGGCCCGATCCCCCCCGCCCCCGAACTAAGACACAAAAAAAAAAAAAAAATCCCTTAAAAACTGTAGCACCTCTAAAATGGGTCGAGTAATGCGTAGGATCCCACATAACAAGGCTCTACACACTTAACACTTAATATTTGCATGAAAAGTTAAATAGGTAAAGTCAATTACCAATTGAGATCAGTTTACAATTATTTGCCCGAGGATTGAAGCAGGTCCTTTGCCCACAAGGATCAAAATTATACAGGGTTATAAACTAAAATCAACATGACAAGCAGTTTCTAAGAGCTTTGTCTGGGCATAAATTGATACAATTACAAATAAAGAGCGACATATGCAAACATTATGCAAATTGGTTGCACATTTGAGGGGAAAAGGTGACGAAAATGGAAAAAAGAGCTAACAAATCCAAATCCCACAAGCCCTACAAGTTAGTCTTATGTAACTTTTAAACCACTCAACCAGGGCCGGCCCTGAGTTTTAGGGGCTTAAAACAAACTTCTAAAATAGGGCCCCTTGAAAATTTGAGATTGAATTAGTATGTCTACTCTTTGCTATCCAGATAAATACTTTCTACTACGAGTAATAATTTTATCTAAATAATTTGCAATTCAAAAGATCTCAAAATCTGAATATCTACTACTCAAAAAATGAATTTGTGAAAAATCTCAAAAATTTATATAATTTGCTACTCAAAAAAATTATCACTAACATAAACTCAACCAATTTGTGAAAAATTACAATTATTTATGTATTCAACATATTTTACAAGTTACACATATGGATATCAAAATATGTATTTAGACTTCAGTATTCAGCACATATAAAAATTAAATATCAAAATCTCCACATAAAAAAATGAAATATTAAAATCTACTAACAAAAATTATAATTCATGCATAAAGAACTTAGATTCTCATAAGATTATTTCAAAAAAAGAAAGGCTTACTCATAAGAACTCATCCCTAAAAAACTCTTTAACAACTTCAATAATTCAAGTATTACATGTAGGTGAATAGAGAATGAGAAATTAGCAGTACACGATTTCTATGGTCACAGCATAAATACAGTGTACAAAATTGCACCAAAATATCATGAGACAAAGCCAATGTTTTCACCAAAAAATGAAGATATAGAATATGGAGAACAAAAATCTCATTCTAAAATGCAAACTAAATATGGGACATCCCAATAAAATCTCTATCCACAAGAACTATGATCACTTACCTGAAGAAAGGTGAGAAGCAAGATCACTCCAGAGTTCCAGATAGCATGAATAGTGATGGGAGTGAGAAGGTTTCGAGTTTGAGCATATGAAAACCCCAAAGCAGTCCCTAAGTGCATATAAAATTCCGTGAGATTTAATGAAGCAGGAGAAAAAATATGGTGGAACATTCTCTGTACGGCTGATCAGTAATCACCATGGATTAGCAACGGCTTGTAATCTAAATTTTTTATAGATCTTTTCTTTCTTTCTTTAGCTGAAATTTTCCTATTAAGTTTTTTTTTTTTTTTTAAAAAGGTCTTTAGACAATAAGCCCCTGAAAAGACAAAAAAAAAAAAAGAACGTTAAATGAAAAATGCCACTAAAGACAAGAAGGAAAAAACTAAAGGCCCATTCAAGAAAAATTCATTTTTTGGTCTTTAGTTGCTTTTCTTCAATTAGCAATGAAATTCTATACATTTCAGGGGGGTTTAGATGAAGCCTCTAAAAAGAAAAAAAAAATTGAATGTCAATTCAGAATTGTTAACTAAAGATAAATAAAGCTCATAAAAATGCCAGCTTAAAAATCTGAGCTCTCTATTCTCATAATGGATTAAAAGCTTGTTTAATATTTTACCAAATACTACCCTTCCTCAAGTTCTTTGTAACTGGTAGCACCAAAAAAATGAAATATGAATAGAATATTCAATAGTACATGTTATCCAGTATAAATATTCAAAAAAGTTGTAGACATCCAAAATGAGATTGCATCACAAATGTCAAGAAAACAACATATAGAAGGTACAGTTGAGTTTTTTTGGCTTAAAGATGCATCAAATGTCTGAGAATCGTCAGTTCTCACGCCAGAAATAGATATGACATGTCTACACCTTCCCTCTTCTCTGGAAACAAACACAAGCTTTAGAAAAGTCACCTTTCATTTTATTTTTTTACTGAGGATCATTTTTTCTACCTTTTCTAATTTCTAGCTATTATTATGCTGCCTTAGATTAGGTTAAATTCACAAAATATAAAAACAATACCTAGCACAAACAGCTGTGGAAACTCTCCAGGTGTCAGATGCGCAACTGCAAATACTGCAGCAGCAATGAGGACAGAAACTGGAGTAGGCAACCTGAAGAGAAAATCAGGAACATCACAAGAGCTCTTTGCAATTTAATAGAAGGGATTAAGAATGACGAGTACATACAGAAGAATATGGTAGTGTGCTGTCTTTGTGTGTGCAATAAGTGCACCCACAGAACAAAGTTCAGCCTAACCCTATAAGCTCTTTCCCATTATTCGACTTCGTCTAGGAACATTTACATAAAACTCAAATTGAAAAACATGGAACGAGTGTTTCGAGTCTAAGTGCCACCATATTGTGGAAGAAAATAATAGATAGAGACTGGGCTTGTATCCAGACTACCTGTCCTAGCACCAGAACTCACGGGATCATCACTAAGTAATGGCCTTTTATGGCCTTCACTTTCAATCCCTAAAGATGTATATTTGTAGCTTATTAATTATCCATTCCAGCCAACTTTCTCACACATCATCCTCGATGGGTGCCACCTCAAATAGCTTGAAACTGATTGATGTTTCATTCTTGCTGTTGAATTCTACTCATCCACAATACCACATCACCATCCTAAATAGACAATCATATTTTTCTTAATGGCACAGAATGAAAACACAGAGCATTACTGATCATATCTGCATCCTTCAAAGTTTGTCCATGACCAAAGATAAAACTACATTTAAATGCTCCTGCAACTGATAGTGAATAGTGATCAACTAAACCTGGTAGCATTTTCAATGTAACTTCAATGCTAAGCAAAAGAGAGAGGAAAGGCAGAAGCTACAGCGCAAGAGTAAAGCAAAAATTTTCCGAGATAGAGCACTTGAACATTTTCGCATATAAATGTACAAAATAAAGGTTGGATAGCAATGCGTGTAAGTATACACAAACATGTATTAACATTTTGATATTGTCTTCATAACAAGTTAAGATAAAGATGATTCCATAGGTTAAAAATCTTCACCAAATGAATTTGAAAGCTTGATTTCAGATATTGATATTGGGTAGCCAACCCACTCAAAGTCTCGGCAACTTAATTTAAACATCACATTGATGAACTTAAATTGAAAAAGAAAAATCATAGGTCCTAGGTTTAGGTTTAAAATTTCTTATAGACCAAATAGGATGCTTGATGGACATGACTAGATCCTACAAAATGGAATGAGAAATGGAAACTTCATATTTAAAAATCAGAAGGATGCAATACCACTTGGTAAGGGAGACCATAAGAAAACCTCGAAACACAGTCTCCTCAAGGAGGGGAGCAAGGACACCAGTGATCCCAACCAGACAGGCAGTGCTACAGGAGAAATGAAGACAATTGACTAGATTGTTTAGTACTCGCAAATCGCAACCCAATCACAGGAAGTATTACAACAAAGGTCTATAGATAATTATAACAAGTTGCTTTTCAATTTAGACATAGGATAGATGTATATGAAAAATATTTTGAAGTACCTGATACTAGAGGATCCAATCAATGGAAGCAAGCGAACAAGAGCATCAGTCTGAAACCAAGTTTGAAAAATGATTGTTTATACAATAGAGAAGTACATGAAAGATACAACAATCCAAAATTGAAATATAGGTCCCTGAAAGTTCCTGCAACTGTGAACAGGAATGGAGGAGCAAACAGCACAACTACCGAATCCAGTGATCTCAGATAAAATGCACATCACAGCAGTATTATAGTCTAAAATGTACACTCCACATTTTATCAAGTTTATGCATGTGTGTGCTCCTAGTATTACAAATCAATTTCTAACCTCTCTTTGCGTGGGCTCACCACTAAACAAGGACACGGCAACTCCCGTCAATGCAATAGCAAATAGGGCTCCAACAAGACCAACTCCTGCCCACAAAAACCATCCTTTCTGTAGATCAAGAGGTTCCCTCAAATCTGCAACATTTGTAATCTAATACATCAACAAATTGCCCCTGGATCTAAATTGTAGAGAATATATGATAGAAAACACATCATTTTCCATAAATTTTTGCGGGAACAATCATCAAATATTGATTCTTTGGTCAGAATTATACCATTCTAGGTATGAAAGACAGTATTGTGTGACAGTTCTTTCATAACATGTGGACTTCCACATATGGAAGCAGTGGTAAGTTTAAGAGAGTATATCCAAATACCAAATATAGAAGTAGTTATGCATGATCTAGAATAAAATAACAAATAAGTTCGTACATTACTTCTTACCATAGCAAAACAAGTCATCAGGACGAGGTTGGAACGTGTTGGTGATACTATAAAGAACAACTAGTACAACTGCAGTTGTAATGCTGCAAAACGATAAGCAAATGAAGTTAATCATGTTTATTATATTGAAATTAAGCAATATAAAATATAATAAAATAAAAACCATAGGTGCTTCTATCATAAACAATATTTACACGTCATAAATATATTTTCATGGGTCAGACATAGGAGGTCAATCAAACAGACAATCACCATAGTCCGCAATTTAAATGGAGAACATGAACAATCTAACATGCGCATCAAAACTAGTTTATACGAAACAAGAGCAAAGAGCATGATCAGAACACACAGATAGAAATCTAAATATGTGTGTATATACATATGCAAAACCCTCCAATACAGAGGAAACCCCATAGGATTACTTCATTGGATCACCAAAAATACTTAATGAATCTAATTCATGGCCACCTCACTCCGTGATTAGAAAGAGGGGGG